>NW_019167893.1:10979399-11515791 GCF_002303985.1 Durio zibethinus
GCTGTTTTGTGTTCCATGGGCTCCATGCTCGCCTTGCGTTTATCTTGAGCATTTAACAGGAAGCAGGGAAATAGAGTTGAACCTCAAGAAATAAGATTAACACCGGACACCAAGCAATTCTAAATTGCATGCTTAAAAGTGTTTGTTCAGAGTTATGAATGCAACAATGAAGACAGAACAAAGCATGGGGTCTAGCTACCTTGTAGAATCATTACTCTAGTTGAACAACTGGTCAATGATCAATCAGAGAATATGATGAGTGGCAAATGAAGGAATTAACAAAATCAAGCTAAACGAACAAGACAGTTTTTTTTCATGGGATCACTGGTTGTCAGAAGCATCATTTGCATATTTCCAAGCATGTCAAAGGACGTACAAAGAGTTAAAACCGTTTTTATTATTATTATTATATGCACACTCTTGAAGCACTTTCTTTCTTTAATCTTATCTACCAGGCACCATTTGAGCAATCCATTAGAAATTTGAATTCACACTAATTTGGAAGGTAAAACATCCACGAGCAAGAGCATCTTAGAAAAGAGAAGGAACTCTCACGTGGCACTGCAGCCACTACTTTTTCTTTGGACTTCCAGACAGCATCGCCTAGAGATGATGGCAAAGGTGGAAAGATTTTGAGACGTTCATATATGCCTTGACCTGCTGCACGCTGAAAAGTGCAAACTGGTAAAAATTTCTGTGTTCACTATGAAGCACTATACAAGAACAATACTCACCAATAAGGCACCATAAACCCGCCAAGCTTCATATCTCTTTATCCCATTCTTTTGCTTCTCTAGTAGCAACTCTGGTTCAAGGAGTCGAAGGTATGGCTCAAGATTTGGCAGAATAAGAGGGCAAACCTACTTGTGAAGTAAGACATATCATAAATGAATAAAATTACCAAAAATAGCAATAAAATGTTCAAAACTCAAATAGAAAATGGTTTGAAAGTAAATTCTGACAAGTCTATTAAAAGAACTTGAAAGACAGAGTGGAAGCTTGGCATAAAAAGCACCAGCCACCTATGAAGAGAGATATAAAAGATCATATTTCTCATTTCTTTATTCATACACAGAAGAGGAGGAAAATATTTAATGAGAAGTGGATTTAAAGCTGGTCTCAGATGAGCAATAAGAATTTATGAAATAAAAAATTATGACCATCTTTTTTCCATATTTTGCCAAGACTTAAAACTTATATGTCATGATTAATAATTTACAAATTGTTGACGGAAATGGCATTGAATATTGCCGAGTGGCTGGGAAAAAAATGAAGGGCAGAAAAAAAACACGAGGCAGGAAATCTTATATATCAAATTTAAATATTACTAGTTCCCAAAAACAGCAGAAATTTCACAGGGAAAGGAATGATAGTTGTCAAATTATCATTTATAGTCCAATCATGAATATAACTTAAGAATCATAAAGAAAGGGAAAAGGAGGAAGGAGAAGAACGTGGAATCATTTTTGTTCTCTTCTATTCCACTACTTCTAAAATAAACTTTTGATAGAATTCAAATAGGTTCATAAGACATTATACAAAAAGTAAACTTAAAATGAACTATAAGTACATGAAATATGTTAGAAGAGGATATACCACATTGGGTCCTAGCGCTGCCAACCCTTGAATTGCACCATTGTGTTGAGTCAATGCCCGTTTTGGGTCCAGAAGTGCATTGAGCAAAGTTTTTGTAAGACGTGTCTGCAGGGTGATATAAACATGGCCAAATCTGCAACAATTTTTAAAACCTAAATTCCAGGTGTAAGATTGCCCTAAAAAAAGAAAGAGAACAAAAATGGAGAATATCTGTATGGAATCTGATACTAACATAAACATGATATATCATTGTCAATATGAAGCATGATAGCATCAAAACTGAAACAGCAGTGATTGCCAAATCAGATAGAAATGTCATCCAAATGAATTTGAATTAGTTTAGATCATCTAACTGAGGTCGAGTTCAATCTAATTTACTCTTCAACAACATATGTAAATGTCGGAAACAATTAGTTCATCACGTGCCGAATTTCTTAAGAGGATCGAATTTCGTAGTTAAAAGTTGTGTAAGGCTTATTTCTTGCACCAGAAACAAAAGGTTTTCCGATAATCCAATCTGGGCACAGAGTTCTGTCTGGACCAAGGAATCAGGGCAATGACCAACCCACTGAAATTCAGCGATTACCACATGTACCTTCTCAAACCTCAGTTTACACCATTATTTATATCACAGTTAAATACAAGATATGAGTGCATTTATCACATATTGCTAAAGAGATAGTTTGCTCACAGCAACAACAATTGGAGGATAACTGGAAGTAAAAAAATTTCAAACTCAAGACATTTTCTTCAAGCGCAAATAGAAAACACTTTAGAAGTTTCACCTTTTGCATATTTAAGCAACTAACTTCGCTGTAAAATCTCTAAGTTCCCGGTGGTTGTCAACAAGCCTGTTCCCTAACTTTTGTTTTTGATTTGTTTCACCATTTCCTATGTTTTACAAACCAACTATGTCTGCTGAATATGTTAGTAAAATTAAGAAAAACAAAAATATTAAGAAAGAAGAAAATAAAGCTTTGAGGTGTGAATAATATTATCTTAAAGGCAATTATACCTATAGGATACAACAAAGCCTTAAAATTCACTAAATCAGAAGTAGTAAAATTGGTTAGTCAGAAAGATTTATTTATAATAAATAAACAGTCACCAATCAAACCAATTCAAAAAGTCATAACATTTTGCATAATCATGTTTTATTGTTTAAATAAACTTTATTTAAACAGTCATATTTTTCTGTTTAGATATGTTTATTCATATTATCATATTTTTCACTATTCAAACATATTTATTCAGAATCAGTAATATTCTGAAATAAATAAAAAATAATAATAATAATTTTAAAAAATTTTAAAAATTAAATCTATTTGTTAAACAAGCCCAAGTGCCCAAATGCTTATCTTTAACTTTTAAAATTATTTGACTTACTAGGAAAACTGCTAGTAAACCCAAATAACTTGGCACACTCCAACATTTAGCTCAATAAATTAAATAATATAAGTGATTTCTTTTAAACCATATATAAGTGATTTTTCTACTCAATATGGGATTTATCATATTCTAAACTACCAACAATCCCCTACTAGTTTGGAATGTTGGTGCTTAATCTTTAACTTTTCACACAAAATAAATATTATGAATATAAGAATGTATCTTTTGATTTAAACATTCAGTTAGTGTATATACTTTAGAATTCTAGCAAAGTTGATAGTGTCCGAAGATGAAACCTCAACTCTTAATGTTAAAATTGAAGATATAACATACATAATACTTATTTAATATTTTGTTAGAGGTTTATAACCGCTTTAGCAATATTATGGCCATGTGCTTATCATTATTCATAAATATTTACAAGAAAATTAAAAATTTTCTTGTTAAAACGGCACCACTTCTATGTTTATATAGGTGGAGTTTTTTATTTATGTCTCAATCGCTATAGACATTTAATTATAAACTCCATTAAGAGTTCAATCTCATCTCCCATTTACGCAATGGCTTACACTAGTATTCCAAATATTTAGAATGGGTTGACTAGTGTTTATAGACACATAACAATAATTTGTTGTTACCTTAATTTAGAAAGTTACTAATTCAAAGTTAGGTTCCCATTATTGGTGTCTAAAAGGAATTTTAAACCCATTTCACTTGTGGTGCTTCTTACCAAATTTCTAGGTAGCACCTTTGTAAGAGAATCTGTTAAGTTGTTAGTAGATTTAACATATATGATGGTAATTACCTTATTTTTTATCAATTCTCTGATATAATCATGTCTTAGACTAATATGTCTAGATTTTTCATTCTAAATTTTACTATAAGCTCTAGATATAGTAACTTTACTATCACGGTACAAGGACATGGTTGTCATTGGTTGTGACCACAACTCTATATCTATTAATAAATTTTTTAGCCATTCAGCTTCCTTGCTTGCTGCAGCTAAAGCTATAAATTCATATTCCATAGTTGAATGTGAAATGCAAGTTTGTTTCTTGGATGCCTAACTAATTACACCACCTTTAAGGGTAAACACCCATCCTGAAGTGGATTTATTGTCACATGTACTAGTGATCCAACTTGCATCTGAATATCCTTCCAAAATAGCTGGATCTCCGAAATAAAATAAGCCAAAATCTTTAGTTCTTTTAAGATAACCTATAACTTTTCCTATGGCTTTTCAATGACTTATACTAGGCTTACTTGTATATCTTAATCACTTGTAAATAAAAAAAGCTATATCTGACCTAGTACAATGTATAACATACATAATACTTCCAATAGCACTAGCATATTCAAGTTGTGCAATTATATAACCTTAATTTTTTGTTAATTTTATATTTGTATCATATGAAGTATTAGCTTCTTTTATATTGAGATACTTAAACTTATTAAGCAATTTCTCAATATAATGACTTTGATTAAGTACGAAACCCTTATTATATCTCTTAACTTTAATTCTCAAAATGGTATCAACTTTATTTAAATCTTTTATTTTGAAATTAGAAATGAAATATCTTTTGGTTTCATTTATGCCAATCATATTACTACTAAAAATTCACATATCATACACATAGAAACATATTATAACTCCATATTTTTTAATAAATTTTGAGTAAATGCACTTATATGCTCCATTATGTTTAAAACCATTGGCTACTATAATTGAATCAAACTTTTCATGCCATTATTTAAGAGCTTGTTTTAGCCCATAAAGTGACTTAATTAATTTACAAACTTTATTCTTATTACCTGGAAAAATAAAACCTTCTGATTGTTCATGTGTAATTTTTTCCTTTAAGTCACCATTTAAAAAGGTTGTCTTAACATCCATTTGATGCACATGTAATTTATCAATGGAAACCAAAGCTATAAGAACTCTAATGGATGTTATTCTAGCTACTAGAGCATATGTATCAAAATAATCTATGCTTACCTTTTTTTAAAAATTTTTTGCAACTAATCTTGCTTTAAAGGTTTGTACTGAATCATTTGTATTTTATTTCTTTCTAAACACCCATTTACATATTATAGGTTTAGAACCTGGAGGTAAATCTACCAAAACCCATATACTATTGGACATGATTGAGTCCATTTCATCATTAATAGCTTTTTTCCAAAAAGCAACATCTCTTGAAGTCATAGTTTCATTAAATGTTTTAGGGTTTTCATCTAAATTTAGTAGAATTGATGTTTTTTTAAGCACTTTGGTTCTATTTTCTTCTACTAGGAATACTATAGAATCTAAAAAAATAAAATCAAAAGGCAAAAGATTATTTTTTCTAGTTCTTTTGGTCATTTTAATTTTAATAGAATCATTACTTTCTTTTTTTTATTTCCAGTTGTAGGAATCATTTCAATTTGTTTCTCCATATCAATTTTAGTATCACATATAAACTTATTTTCAAAAAATTCTACATGAATAGATTCGACAATAACATTAGTATTTAAATCAAGAATCATATGCTTTTGAATTCTATGTATAACCAACAAAAATACATTTAATACCTCTAGGTCCTAATTTTGATTAATAAGGATGAGGTATTTTATAAAAGACAATGCACCCTCACACTTTAAAATAATCCAAATTTGATTTTTTTATCATAATTTCAAAGTTCATATGGTGTCTTTAAGAATTTCTTTGAAAGAATTCTATTATGTATGTGACATGTTGTTAAAAATGCTTCTCTCCAAAGATTTAAAGGTAATTTAGCATTTAACAACATACTATTTACCATATCAACCAAGGTTATATTTTTTCTTTTAGCTAAACCATTTTGTTGAGGTGCATAAGAGGCTGTTTTTTTATGAATAATTCCATTATCTTCATAAAAAAAAATCTGAAAAATATTCGCCACCCCTATCAATTCAAAAAATTTTGATTTTCTTCTCCTTTTGATTTTCAATAACTGATTTATATTTTTTAAATTTATCAAAAGCATCATCTTTTGTTCTCATTAGTTACACAAAAGTATAACGAGAATTATCATTTATAAATATTATAAAATACATTTTTCTCCTTGTTAATAAACCATTTAACTCACAAAGATTAGAATGTACGAGTTCTAATAATTCTGTCCTTCTTTCAGCTTTAGAAAAAAAGTTTCTTAGTCATTTTTGCTTTGACACAGATTTCATATTTAATGTCATGATTTTTTTGGTATGTTATATAACCATGCTTAATCATATGATTCATATATTGATAATTTAAATTTTCTAATCTAGCATGCCATAAAGAAGAAAAATACTCAACAATATAAGTAAAAACATTATTTATTTCATCAATGCTTGGTTTAAATACACCATTATTGGAATATCTTTTCCCAATGAATACACCATTTTTGGAGACTATAACTTTATCAGACTCTATTACAATTTTAAAGCCTTTTCTTACATAATAGATTTACAGATACAAGATTCTTTCTAATATCAAAAACATGGAAAACATTAAGTAAAGTTAGTTTCTATCCGAAGGTGAATTTCAATTCAATCATTCTTTTTCCAATCACTTTGGCAGGAACATGATTTCCCATAAGGATGTTTTATGGTCTCTTACATTCTTCATAAGTCTTGAACTACTCTTTGTTGTTGCAAACATGAATTGTTACACCAGAATCTAGCCACCAATCAGATGACTTATTTGCAATAGCCATATGAACTTATATGATCATTCCAATTTGTATGTCAGTCACCATTGCAACAAGTTCATTAATTTCTTGCTCAACTAGATTTACCTTGCTTTCAGAACTAGAACCAATCTTAATTCCAAGATTTTTAAATCTATAATCTTTAATCAAATGTTTTTTATTTCCATAATGGAAACACATTTTATTTTGTTAAATTTGGATTTCTTAAAGCTATTCTTTTTTACTTTAAAATTGTTTTGAAATTTGCCAAAAGACTTGTGAGTTTTTCATAATTTTGTCCATTCACATAATTCACATTGGAACCTCTAAGAAAGAGTGCATCTCTTGTATGATTTTTCACTTTAATTTATATATGAGTATGAAATTCTCCAATAGTGAAAGTATTTGTTGAATGTAAACTTTCTTCCTATATCCATTCTAAGAAGGAGAAAGTTTTGACAAAATAGCTCTAACTTGAAGTGAATCAGGAACCTTAATTTCTATCTCACTTAACTTAAAAACCAGAATTTGTAACTCGTGCATTTGGTCCATGATTGGTTTATTATCAGTTATTGAAAATTCAAAGTATTTCAAAGCCAAAAACTTATCCGTACCTTTCTTTTCGTTCATGTATTGTGTTCAAAAGCAGTCCATATCTCTTTTGGTGTTTTCATATTTCTGTATAGGTCATATAGACGATCAGATAATAAATTTAAAATATAACCTCGACAGACTAGTTCCTCTTCTTTAAGTTTACTTTTTGTTACTTTAATAACATTAGAATCTTTATGAGTTGGTTTTAGAATTGGTTCCAAATTTGGATCAAGTATATAAAACATATTCAATGCAGTTAACAGAAAAATCATTTTGTCCTTCCACCTAGTGTAGTTTGATCTATTAAAACAATTAAGTCTGATTACATCTTGATTTTGAAAGTGAACTTTCATGCTTGATTCCAAATCCATAGCAGTAGTAGAGACAACAGTAGATGTAGTATCCATAATTGCCTTTAAATTGTTAGTAAAATTAAGAAAAACAGAAATAGTAAAAAAGAAAAAAATATGGCTTTGAGGCGTGAATAACATTATCTTAAAGGTAATTATATCTATATAATACAACAAAACCTTAAAACTCTCTAAATAAGAAATAGTGAAATTGATCAGGCAAAAAAATCTATTTATAATAAACGAACAGTCATTAATCAAGCCAATTTAAAAAATCATGATATTTTATATAGTTATATTTTATTGTTTAAATAAACTTTATTTAAACAGTCATATTTTTTTGTTTAAATATGTTTATTCGTACTATCATATTTTTCACTGTTCAAATATATTTATTCAGAATCAATAATATTTGAAATAAATAAATACTAATAATTAAAAATTTTTAAAAAATTAAATCTATTTGCCAAACAAGCCAAATTGCCCATCTTTGACTTTTAAAATTGTCTAACCTACTAGGAAAACTCTTAGTAAACCCAAATGACTTAGTCCACTCCAACACTTAGCTCAATTACTTAAATAACATAAGTGATTTCTTTTAAATTATATATAAATGATTTTTTTACTCAATATAAAATTTATCACATTCTAAACTATCAACAAAATAAATTGAATTAAGTTACGAAATTACTGAATAAACTGATAGATGATTGCATGAAGTCATGAACGGGGAGATCATTCAATTCATATGAACCAATTGAAACAAATTGATGATAAATTTGAACCACTAACATAAGTACAATCATAAATATGCAATTTATCCTTGTATTATTTCGTAAATCTCATACTTTATTTCTTGGTAATTAAGTTAACACATTCGAATAACTAAAAATTTTAAATTCTAATATATGAATTTTTGTATTAAGAAAAATAATCTAATTTGAATTTTGGCATTACTAAATAAGTTTTTTTAAACACCCCACACATCCTTATGCAATCTGAAACGTTGCTATTGTTTAAAAAAGATTAAAAATTATCATCAATATTATAACACATTAAGTTTGTCATTGCAAAATCATGTGCCAAATTATTATTAATGCAAAAAATAGAATTTAATTTAATTAATTAATATAATTATTTTTATGATATGATATTCAATAATTTTAATATTTAAATCCCAATATTTATATCCTTTTATTTTATCTTTAAATTGTCAATTTTTTTATAATAATAAAAAAAAACATTGAATGGAAATTAATCTAATATTCTTTGATAGCAGTTAAAAGAAGACGAGAAGTTCTTTTGTTTCTTTAATACAAAAAAAAAAAATACTAGTTGTTAGTTGTAGTCCTTGTAGACTAGACGAACGTTACGTTTAAGGGTGAAAGAAAAATGAAAAAAATGAAAAATTGATTTAAAATTATTACATTAGGTTTGGATTTTTTTTTATTTAAATTTAAATTAAAATATTAAATAAATATATTAAATTTGAATCGAATTTTAAATTAAAAAATTTAAATTTAAATCAAATTGAATTATATATTATTTTTAATTTTTATATATTTTTAAATTTAAAAAAATGAAATAATTATTTTAAACTTAATTTTATTTAAATATATTAAAAATTATATTAAAATAATATATAAAAACATAAAAAAATTAAATTTAAAAATTATTGAATTGAATCGGATTGTTAAAATTCGATTCGAATAGTATAAAGGATTCAATGAAATTGACTTTTAAAAATTTATAATTTTATATATAATCCAAAAAGATAAATTAAATCTAATCTTAATTGTTATAACACCTAATTATTTAATAAAATCTGATTGAGTAAATAAAATTAAATATTTTGTTTTTAAAATTTAAATTTGATTTTTATAATTAATTTTTAATTAATAAATAATTTATAATTTTAATATAAATTTTCACACCCATATGTTTTTACTCTAAAATAAAATTATTTTTATCATCTAAATATTTTTTAAATATAATAATTTGTATAATCATGTTGCATAAAATATTACATTCATATCATATTTTATATAAAAATTATATATTATAATTCATGTGAATATAAAAATATAAAATATAATTTTTTTATTAAATTTATTTATAATTTTTAAAAAAGTTTTAAGTCATATTATACTTATATCATTTATTTATATATTTTAAATGATCTGATTTAATATTTTTATATAAAAAAACTCGGTGTCGGTGGCTCGTTGCTGCGAAGGGAATAATCAATCTGTGGGTCATTGGGTTTCATTTTTCATTGTTTTTGAAGACGGGTGTAGTTAGTCAAAGTAAGGTGACTTCCACTAACATCCGCCTGTTTCACCCAACGTTAGAAAAAGTTCGGTTGAGTGGTTCCAAATTTGAAGAGAGAAAAAAATAATGTAAACGTAAATTTAAGAGAAATTGATATTTGCAAGCATTAAGCATTTTCTGTAAAATCAATTTAAAATCTCAAAAAATTTAAATTAATTAACAAATGTGAAATAATTCTCAAGTATTCATTTTAGATGTAAGTTTTTTTTTTTTTAAATTCTTACCCTTATTTTTTAATTTTTATTTACTTAATTAATTTAACTTTGTAAATTTATAATTTAAAAAAATAAAATGAGCATGCATACTATTTGAGTTAATATTTATTTTATTTTAAGTTTAAATTTAGTTATAATAATCTAAATAAAGTTATGAGTTACAAAACATAACAAATTCGAGTTTCAATATTATATCAAGCATCGGAACTATCCAAAAAGAATATTATATCAACTTATCAAGCATCTAATATAAAATAGGTAGCTTAGAAATAACGCTGAAGTGTCCAAACTGAAAAAAACAAGTTGGGCTTCGGCTTCAACTTGAAGTCGTGGTTAAGGTTTCTCTCCTTACAAGAATGCTCCTTTTCTTTTTGGTCTTGTCCTGTGACCGAGTTAAATTTCTACACGTTAAGTTGGTAGCCCATTGGATGGTTTGCTTTTCAAACCGAAAGGCAACACCAAATCTTTGTACAAAACCGAACAAAGAAGACAAAATTCCTAATGCTTGGGGTATTTATTTATTTTCTTTGATAAAATATTTTGATTAACGTTAATAAATAATTTCTAAAATATTGTAATTGTGGAACATGGGTATATTATACAAACAAGCCCGCTGCAGAGGATGCAATCTAGAAATTCAACCTTGGAATATTCCTTTGACGGTTTAAAGGATTTTAAAAGCAAATGAGAAAAGAAATATGAAACTGTGGCCAGAAATTAGAAATGAAGCTTCTATTTGGCACAATGGTATAGCCAGCGTATTTGGACTAAATCTAAGAAACGAGTGACTTGATAACTGTATAGCCGGTGGGTATCACCTATAAATATGTTTAACATCCAGCCACGTCCTTAGTCAATAGTCAATTGAAGCTCCAAACATTTTCTTGTTTAAAAGTCTTATAGTCTCGTCACTTTTGATATACAGTTTGAGAAGCCAAAGAGCAGGATGAGTGTGGAAGTGTTGGACAGTGCTACAATTGTTAACTTCGTTGAAGATGAAGAAGCATTCAACGTCTCAATACAGGATCGGTTTGCGCATCTTGACACTGACCATGATGGACTCCTCTCTTATGCAGAGTTGTTGAAGGAGTTGCAGAGTCTGAGGGTCTTCGAAGCTCACTTTGGCATCGATGTTAAGACGGACCCCAAGGAGATGGCTCACGTTTACAATTCACTGTTTGTGCAGTTCGATCATGACTCCAATGGGACGGTGGATTTGGAGGAGTTCAAAGCAGAGACAAAGAGGATGATGATTGCTATGGCTAATGGGATGGGATTCTTGCCTGTTCAAATGGTCTTGGAAGAAGGCAGCTTCTTGATGAAAGCAGTAGAGCTTGAATCCGCCAAACTGGCTGCTTAAATCTGTTACACTTGGGAACCTAAATCCTTAAAATTTCAGACTACAGATTACATTTTTGTTTTTGTTCTTGTTTTTTTTAATTTGTTTCACCAATTCCTATGTTTTACAAAACCACGTCTGCTGAATAAATTGAATTAACTATATATGTCGTTACTTGTTGCGCAAACTTCAGATGGAAAGTCATATATATGAAAGAGAGAGAGAGAGAGAGAGAGAGAGAGAGAGAGAGAGAGAGCGATAGAGGAACTATAAAAATGATCTTTTATTATGATAATGGTGATATTCCTACCCCAACAACAATTAAAAAAAAAAAGAAAAAAGAAAAAAACCCTGCTATTCTACAACATGTTATAAAAACAGAGACATCTCAGGAGCTGGAATGAAGGAGAGAATGCCTTCACCAAATAGCTCAAATAATGATACCAATGTACGTCCAGAATGCAAGTCCAAATTTGATTAAGGATGACTAACGTCTTCAAAATTTGACTGTCTTTTCCAACTCTATTGCCTGATCTTTGATCATTGGGTATCCTTTCAGATGACAGTGGCTGGTCTGCGTCCAAGTCACAAGATGGAAAAGGAGTGACCATTTCCCCTTGCATGGGAGATGGCTAGGAGTTGGTTGAAACCATGCCAATTCGGCCATCGGTTGCTATTTTCTTCAAGGCTGCTTTGTGTTCCATGGGCTCCATGCTCGCCTTGCGTTTATCTTGAGCATTTAACAGGAAGCAGGGAAATAGAGTTGAACCTCAAGAAATAAGATTAACACCGGACACCAAGCAATTCTAAATTGCATGCTTAAAAGTGTTTGTTCAGAGTTATGAATGCAACAATGAAGACAGAACAAAGCATGGGGTCTAGCTACCTTGTAGAATCATTACTCTAGTTGAACAACTTGTCAATGATCAATCAGAGAATATGATGAGAGGCAAATGAAGGAAGTAACAAAATCAAGCTAAAAGAACAAGACAGTTTTTTTTTATGGGACCACAGGTTGGCATCTTTTCTTGTTAGGTCAGAAGCATCATTTGCATATTTCCAAGAATGTCAAAGGATGTACAAAGGAGCTAAAACTGTTTTGCATTATTATTATTATTATTGTTTTTATTATTATTATTATTGTTATTATATGCACACTCTTGAAGCACATTATTTCTCTAATCTTATCTACCAGGCACCATTTGAGTAATCCATCATTAGAAATTTGTATTCACACTAATTTGGAGGGTTAAACATCCATGAGTAAGAGCATCTTAGAAAAGAGAAGGAACTCTTACTTGGCACTGCAGCGACTACTTTTTCTTTGGACTTCCAGACAGCATCGCCTGGAGATGATGGCAAAGGTGGAAAGATTTTGAGACGTTCATATATGCCTTGACCTGCTGCACGCTGAAAAGTGCAAACTAGTAAAAATTTCTGTGTTCACTATGAAGCACTATACAAGAACAACACTCACCAATAAGGCACCATAAACCCGCCAACCTTCATATCTCTTTATCCCATTCTTTTGCTTCTCTAGTAGCAACTCTGGTTCAAGGAGTCGAAGGTATGGCTCAAGATTTGGCAGAATAAAAAGGCAAACCTACTCGTGAAGTAAGATGTATCATAAATGAATAAAATTACCAAAAATAGCAATAAAATGTTCAAAACTCAAACAGAAAATGGTTTGAAAGTAAATTCTGACAAGTCTATCAAAAGAATTTGAAAGACAGAGTGGAAGCTTTGCATAAAAAGCAACAGCCACCTATGAAGAGAGATATAAAAGCTCATATTTCTCATTTCTTTATTCATACACAGAAGAGGAGAAAAATATTTAATGAGAAGTGTATTTAAAGCTGGTCTGGGATGAGCAATAAGAATTTATGAAATAAAAAGTTATGAACATCTTTTTTCCATATTTTGCCAAGACTTGAAGCTTATATGTCATGATTAATAATTTACAAATTTTTTATGGAAATGGCGTTGAATATCACCAAGTGGCTGGGAAAAAGTAAAGGGCAGAAAAAACCACGAGGCAGGAAATCTTATATATCAAATTTAAATATTACTAGTTCCCAAAAACAGCAGAAATTTCACAGGGAAAGGAATGATAGTTGTCCAATTTTCATTTATAGTCCAATCATGAATATAACTTAAGAATCATAAAGAAGGGGAAAAGGAGGAAGGAGCAGAACGTGGAATCATTTTTATTCTCTTCTATTCCACTATGTCTAAAATAAACTTTTGATAGAATTCAAATAGGTTCATAAGACATTATACAAAAAGTAAACTTAAAATGAACTATAAGTACACGAAACATGTTAGAAGAGGATATACCACATTGGGTCCTAGCACTGCCAACCCTTGAATCACACCATAGTGTTGAGTCAATGCCCGTTTTGGGTCCAGAAGTGCATTGAGCAAAGTTTTTCTAAGACGTGTCTGATGGGTGTTATAAACATGGCCAAATCTGCAACAATTTTTAAAGCCTAAATTCCAGGTGTAAGATTGACCCAAAAAAAGAAAGAAAACAAAAATGGAGAATATCTGTATGGAAGCTGATACTAACATAAACATGATATATCATCATCAATATGAAGCATGATAGCACCAAAACTGAAATAGCAGAGATCACCAAATCAGATAGAAATGTCATCCGAATGAATTTGAATTAGTTTAGATCTTCTAACTGAGATAATTTACCCTTCAACAACATATGTAGGTGTCGGAAACAATTAGCCCATCACGTCCCAAATTTCTTAAGAGGATCGAATTTCATAGTTAAAAGTTGTGTAAGGTTTATTTCTTACACCAGAAACAAAAGGTTTTCTGACAATCCAATCTGGAAACAGAGTTCTGTCTGGACCAAGGAATCAGGGCAATGACCGACCCACTGAAATTCAGCGATTACCACAAGTACCGTATCAAACCTCAGTTTACACCATTGTTTATATCACAGTTAAATACAAGATATGAGTGCATTTATCACATATTGCTAAAGAGATAGTTTGCTCACAGCAACAACCATTGGAGGATGACTGGAAGTAAAAAAATTCCAACTCAAGACATTTTCTTCAAGCGCAAATAGAAAACACTTAGAAGTTTCACCTTTTGCATATTGAAGCAACTAACTTCGTTGTAAAATCTCTAAGTTCCCAGTAGTTGTCAACAATCCTGTTCCCTAACTTTTTTGAAACAAGGCAGGTCACTACAGATGGCATCAATTGGTGCAGCTGGAAAGACAAAAAAAACAAAATGTTCCTTCTTAGTTTAGAATTGGTAAATCCTTGACAGAAGAGCTATGACAAGAGAATGATTCTCTTAGCAAACCAGGAGGTGAATATAGGGGTTTGTTCAGTAGAGTTAGAGATTAATCAAGTTAAATGCAGTAGTGTACCTGACATTTTCTCTAAAGCACATTTTAGATGTTACCATTTAGATTTTGATTATAAAAAAAAAACTATAAAGAAGCTATAATTACCAATAAACTGCTTTGATCAGATAGCTTACAAGAATGAGAACACCTACTTATTTCCTTTTGAAAATGAAAAGCTTCTCCCCACATAGATTCAGTAATATAAGTTTTAAACTGTTCATATATTTTTTTATCTTTCTTCCATTTTTCTTTTGGCCAGGAAGTTGGGTGTCTTTCAGAATCCAGACAGATTTGCAAATTCTTAGCCTCTACCATTTAATGGTTATAATAAAGGGTAAGAAGTGTAGTAGCAGATGCCTTCATATGGGTTTAAATTTAACACAACTGCCTTTCTAAGGACTGAACAAGACATAAGCCGCAGCTACATCCACGCTTACAAGTGCCACAATCTCATAGCTCTTAGTCCATTCTGATACTCAACATAGTAAACAACAATTCCAATTTCTTTACCAATTTATATTGAATTAACTTCACAAATATATTTACTATCAATGGATAGGTCTAAGACAACAAGATTAACTTACATATGGTTCTATGTGTATGTGAGGATTCTGGAGAAGACTCCAAACAACACACATAAAGCAAATAGAAGAGAATAATCATTCAAACCACGAGAAACCTGATATTATTGGAGAAGGGAACAAATTAGCAACAAACGTATAATAAAGCTCGTTCATCTTTTTAAATAGTTATTATTGTCTTAAATCCAAAAATTATTACCTCATTAGCAATGAAGTTAGTAAAATAAGGAACTAATGGATGAAGTCCTGAATCTGTAGCCAAACTCACTAATGCTTCTTTAAACAGGGTTGAATCAGACTTTCTCACAGTAAGCTCCGTGATTTTATCAAATAAGAGCTGCAATACAAAGATACAGACCAATACAACGAATATAGACCAAGTAAATAAATGGAAAAATATTAAAAATATATAATACAAAATACCAATAGTAAATTATATACCTGAAGCTCCCTAGATAGTACATGCTTAACAGGTAATTTAATGTCAACCGGAAGTTAATCCTTTTGTTCGTAAGTCTTGCCATTAGAAGGAACAGCAATTACCAAAGATAAAAAAAAAGAAAAAAAAATCAAACAAATTATTAGCTCCCATATTTTGACTAATAGAAAGAACATAATTCGAAATGCTATACAGTATTCTCTTGCTCCTGACAAAATTTTCAGAAAGACTGGTCAAACAAACAAATTGATAGGAAAATTCACAGTGTCTTCTATCTTGATACCAGAAACAACATCAGAAATTCATAGTTGCAACATGCTAAAACCATGCTAATAAATGCTTATTTTGTCATTGATGAACATGAAAAGATGATACAGATATGGCAAAATGCTTGGCCTTTACAGCTCATTAAAGGAACAATAAATTCATATTTTGAATGGTCTAGGATGGCAAACCAAGATTCCAAGAGGTCCAGATTAAGATTGTGAATAGAAACTACTTCTAATGCCTCTAAATTTCAGACAGACCTCCCACAGAAGCATTTTCTGGAATAGCAGGCTGCACTCCTTCAATAGCAAGCCAGTGACAAACGACTGCAGTGTCAAGAGGTGCCTTGGGTAAAGGAGCTTCAATAACCTACATGTTGGGAATAAACATGGGAACTTCAGCAAGCGCTCAACCCATTTTAGCTCAAAGCGCAACTAATTTAGCCCGTGATTTCTTACATCCTTCAAATCCACATCCTTATCATCAATGTAAAACAAATCCGTATGACCAACGGCCCTTTTAAACTGCAAAGGACCTCCAGATGCAAAACCATACACTGGCTGAGGCAAGAAAAAAAAAGAATTAGACTAAAGAAAAACAAATTCTCTAAACATTGAAAAAAAAATAACAGAAAATGTTCCATCTATCATCATATGCAAGTCTTTATATTCTCTATCACAGCCAATCAGCCCACCTAACAGTGAATCTTGATCCTACTTATAATAATCTATATTGACATCATGCAACCTTGTCAAACAAAAGTAAACCTTGTCACTAACTATTTATGCTTCAAGCCAGGCTCCACTGCATTAAGCTACAGAGTACAAAATAAAAAATTCCCCCTAATGGCACATTTCCATCAGAAATATGATAAGCGTGCACCAGATCATCAGCAACATTCCCAGTAAAGCCACCAGCCATAATTATCTCTAAAGTTAGAATACCCAAATTTGACTATAAAGATTATCCCAAAACAATACACTCCCTTTTAGTTCCAGCATTAACAATAACTAAATGTAACTATTAGCATGCATTTTTATACATGTTTTAACATTAAAACAGCCACAGAAACCGCACACAAATACAAACAAGGACATTATGATTAGCACATATACACACTAAAAGGGAACATGAAAGTAACAAACCTCAACATTTCTTAAGTTAAGCGCACCATCAACATCATCCGTAGTCAATGTAGTTCTCGTCGAGTGACGCATACATTTGATTGCCTCCTAGAATTTTACAAAAACAAAAAAAGAAAGTAATTATAGTAACACATTGATCCATCATCTCCATTTTTGTAATATTAAGCTATATTCTTCATAATTAAAAAAGAAAAAACACCCTAAACCCTGTAATCAGATATAAAAAACCCTAATCCATCCAGAGTCGGGAAAAGATAGAAACACTAAAATGCAAAAGAAGAATTGGGAAATAAAACCGACTGTAATTCGAAGACGGGAGCATTAAAGGTGAATTTTTTTATAAAAAGGTAAAAAACCTGCATAACCTGGCGCATGCGATATTCGACATCGGGAGCAAGAGAAAGAGCAGCATCAGCTGACAAAGTATTTACGCCTATGCTTTGAGCTATCACCTCAATCGTCTCCTTCGCCACGATGCTCATTTTCTTCTTCTTCGCCGAATTTCGACCTCAAATTTTCATTTTCCGTTTACTTTTTTTTTTCTTCTTTCTTCTTCTTCTTGTTTGTTGCCCTTTTCCCTTTCTGTTATACGCGGTAGAGGCAAGTGTCACATTCGATACTTAAGTTTCGAATCCGCTCGATTTTAGGATCGGATATTTACCTTTTCGGCGTCTCGAATCAGTCTGACCGTTAGGATTCACATCCTTGTGAGGTATTGTCCGCTCTGGTCCCTTGGACTCTGACCTCACGATTTTGTCCTATAAAAGGCGTCTCACAAGATGAAAGTGGTGTGAACCCTTTTATACCCCAATGACCTTCCTATTATGTTCGACATAGGATTCAAGACTTTTCTTTAAGTTTATGATATTTTTTCGCATCCAATCTCGTGACGTTTTCTTCACGGAGGTTGGTCACCTTGTCTGTCTCCTTCGAAGTGTTCGACGTGGATCAAACGGTTTAGAACTGGCTCTGATATAACTTGTCATGAATCGAGACTCAAGTTTCGAATCTGCGCGGCTCCGGAACCCGGACATTCATCCTTTCGACGTCCCGAATTAAGCAGGGACTGGGCTAAGAGGAAGGATAGAATTTTCAGAGTCTCGTCGAGTACCGCGAATTTTGGAAAGAAATTAAAGACAGTCGGGTTTGTCGGGTGACCCGAATTTTAATTTTTTGGATTAGGCTGCAGCTTTTGGGCTTTTGAATTAGGGTTTTGTTATGCGGCCTTGCCCAAATCAAAGCTATTAAAAGTTAAAAAAAAATCACTTGACCTACTTAAATTTTGGGAATCTTTTACAACAGTTGCATTAATATAGGATAAATTACAAATTGATCCAACTGAAAATAAAATTAAAGAATAAATTTATTCCATCGAAAAAAATATTTGAGAATCAATAATATAGTAAACTAATTTAGGGTAAATATGTAGTTAGTTAAAAATAGAGTTCACAAAAATAGTTGTGAAGACAAGGAAATATTATTATTTGTCCACTAATTTTGATTTTTCCGATTTAATTGCAAGCACGCCAAGAACGTTTTCAAACATGAAAATAATGAAGAATTTACCAATTAAATAAAAAGGAGATAATTTAGTGAATAATTATTTGATCATCGAAAAAAATGCATTTAATATACTAATGAGTTTTCGTTTGGCTAAAGGAAAACATTATGAAAACTGTTCACAGATAATTGTAAAAGATCATGAAGATGGACATGAAGATGGTAGTGTTATGAAATTTTGAGTCACGAGACGGTAATTTCTCATAAAAAGATTTCCTAAACATAAGGAAAGTTGAGAAAGATAGACCTTCATGATGGAACCAGATATTTGCACACCAAGTAGCTTGCTAGCTTAAGAATGAGAACAAATTTCCTCAAAACCCTCAGGGACAATGGGAGTTACTTGCCATCTTGTTCATCTATTCCAATAGATGAGGATCCTCATGCTGGTCTGAGTAGAAGCCCCACGTCGTCGATTTGAGATTGATAAAGCTCTCAAGATGATGAAACTAAATCCAGAACCATTCAAGAGGCTCTATCTTTTCCTGTTGCAAAAGCAATGACTATGGTATAGAGTCAAATCAGAAGCAATGACTTGGTTGATCTTCCACATAGCGTAAGACTATTGGGAACAAAACCTGATGGGATGGAACAGAACATAAGCTGTGGATGGCAACCCCTCGTTCCAGAGCTCATTTGGTGAAAACAATACAAGCAAACAATTTGAACCAGTGGTCAGTGGACAACAACTAACATTTCTTGTCTGGAAGGAAACTATAGATGTAGCAGGCGAAGAGAATGACAGTTGCGGATCTAATGAAGTATCGGATCTAATGAAGTATCCGTCCAGCTAGAGGGCTTGTCTCCTAAGGAAAAAGATGGCTACAGGCCATCAAAGAAGGTTTAAAGCAACAAGAAGCGTATCGTAGAGGAAAACTATACCAAGCTACCAGCTATCCAAGGAATCTGGCAAGGTTGGATGCTAATAGATGTATGTTTACTTTCTGGTTTCTATTTATTCACAGTTTAACACTCCTAATAATGATGCAGGTAAGCCAGAAAGATGGTTCTGGGGAGAGTGTAAAATATGAATGGCACAAGAGCAAGCAAATAGAAGGCCAGAAAGAAATTAAATGCATGCTGTATATACGTATGCATCCTACTTCACACAAGGCTGCATTTAACCTAAGGCTCCTACTAAAGCACACATCATTGGTATCAAACGCACATTGAAAGCATTAACATCTGTATCAAACCCGGTGACAAAATGCTCATAGTGTGCTTAAATTTTATCATCTCTGTAAAGGTAACTTTAAGTTATGGAACACACTGAGTAATATTAACAATAAAAATCTAATAGTGACACATTCACCGCTTATAAATATGTAACTTGTATCTTATAAGTTATAAATGTAAACTTACACCTTATGGGAGAAATCCCACATATTGTAGGCTTCTTAAAAGCATCATCCATATCTCTCTTCTAATGTTTAAACATATCGTTCAAACATAACCAAGTCCAAAACCCTAGATCTTATCTATATCTTCATCTTCAAACTCGACATAATCATCTGCACCTGCTTCATCCTCCTCATCAACAATGCCTTCATTGAGGCGTGTGTTCTCTGGAAGCTCACCATATGCTTTCAAGAGCCTTGCTTCATCAGGCATATACTTAAGGATCACGTCAGCCTTGTCATCCTGATAGTCACGAAGCCCAACAAGAATTATATCACCAGCAGCAATCCAAACCTTCTTGTGCATCTTTCCACGGATATGGCAAAGGCGCTTGGTGCCATCAATGCACGTGGCTTCACACCGGCCATTGCCTAGCATACGAAGCACTTGGGCATACTCTTGCCCATCTTCCTTGAACACAAGTTCACGCTTTTCATCATCTGCTTCATTCTTTCCTCTCTTCCTGTTCTTTCCTCCCTTTCCCTTGTTCTTCGGCATGGTTTCTTCTTGCTGTCCTGTGCCCAAAAAAAAAAAAAACAGATATTTTACATGCACCAAAAACCTCAACATGCATGAAATTGAAATTATTTTAATATAATATAATTTAATTTAACCAAATTAAAACAGAAACAAGTGTATACATATTCAAAAAAATGGACATAAAAACAATATGTAATTTCAGTGCAAACCACAAAGGAAGATGGATATTGAAGAAATATTATTACAAACGAAACAAACCAGAAATTTCAACAATTTATGGTTTAATAATAAAATTTTCTAGGGTTGTTAAAATCAAGCAAGTTTACTTATTAAAATTTGTGAAAAAAAATTATTTATGTTTTTGATTTAATAGCCAAAAGTACAGTTCAAAGTCAAACCAAATAAAAAAGAAGGATAAGTAGTATATGATAAAGAAATTAAACAAAAGCTCGATCGACATAAACCCTAATAAAAGTTAAATTTTACGAAAACAAAAAAAAAAAAAAAGGTAATTTGATCAAGATCAATTTACGATACTATACAGAAAGATAAGCAATTAATTACCGAAAAATTAAGACAAAAACAAGAAAGAAATTAATCAAAGATGGAGAAAAGATAAAAATAAAATAAAATAAAATAAAGAAAATAAATGAATACCTTTCTAGCTTCTTTTGGTGCTGGGTAAAGACTAAAGACAACAGATGTGAAGCCGTGAAGATAAGAGAAGTTTATAGAAACGAATCTGACTCTTTCTCTCCAAAGTCCAAGCCCTACCTTAAGAATACTAACCAGACTATGGCTATTATCGCATCAAAAGTTGGATAGTGATTTGGGACGGGCCGGATTTTGTCAAAGCAGCTGGACTGACAAATTAAAGTTAAATTTCAAATAAAAAATTATTTCCAATAGTTTCAAATAAAATTAAATGATGGATAAAGAGGTAATTTACTATGCTTGTAATTTGTCAAGGGTGTTTCTATTTCTATTTGCATCTTTTTTTTTTTTCCTTCATACTTTTTTTTAAATTATTTTAAAGTGAAAGTAATCAATTATTTTTTCTCAAATTAACATTTCTTATTTTTAAATTTTCAGATTTAAAATTTTAAAAATTTTAAAATCTGAAAATTTTTAAAATTTTTTAATTTGCATATCTAAAAGAAATAAAAAAAATTCAAAGACCCATAAATTTGTAATCGGATGATCTTTCTATTAAGCTATAATTTTTGTTTATCAATTTGTAAATGAACTTATAATTATTTGAAACAATTTCTTTTATAATATTGTGAAAATTTTTCAAAGTATAAAATTTTTTTTCTCAACTAAATTTATGTATTTTGCTATAATCCCAAAAAATTAGCTAAATAATTTTTTTGTTAGATCTAGATAATATTGATTTGATGATTTTTGTTGAAAACCCTAAATACATATTTTTTAAACTTACTAGATATAAATATTTGATAAATTATATAACTTAATAGATATAAATATTTAGTAAATTATAAAATTTATTAAACATGCATACCCAAAAACTTTTAAAATTAAAATAAAAAATAATTAGATAATTTTACTTAGAGATAATTTTGAATAAAAAATAAAAAATAAATGTAAAGAGAAAACGTGGTTACAAATAGAAGCACCCTTGGCCAAGATTCTTCCATGGCTACGATATATTCCAAGATCAACCTATTGAGAACCTAGATTGGTGATACGAATATGTCCTCCTTCTGGTAGGCTTATTTTTTAATACAGATCGATTCTCTAATAAAGACTAGATGAGTGAAAATGTCGCTGCAGGATAAAAGGCCACAGGCACAAGGTGATAGACAGTGTACATCTAATAAAGAAATCACCTTTTCTTTTATTTGTTCCACTGAAGTATCAACTAAGTACAAAACAACAGCGTTTCATTTCCACATCCACACTTTTCTTATGAAACATATAAATATTATTTTTGCTGCTTGGAAATAGAACATCCATAGTTAAGAATTAAGATAAGAGGATTGGACAACAAGAAAGGAAAGAGACCCCCAAAGACTGGAAAATAAGGACTTCTTGGTTTTCAAATAATAAGCAAAATATCGTAGGAACATCTAGCTCAATGGTTGGTACATGATTTTCTACTCAAATAACAAGTTCAAATCCCCTTTCTCAAATAAATGAAAAAACAAGCAAAATGTCTCATCAACTAAAACAAGAAAAATGTACAAAGGATGATCTAGTTATAGATCATGCCAACATGAAAAATCATCCCTAAAGAATCAAGATGCTGCAGTGAAACTGCTTGATCTGAATTTTATGATGTTATCAATACCAACAACATCATCCAAACTTATTTTTGTACATCTAATAAAATTGGAAAACCTTTTAACCGTCTATGACAGAATGCAATCACTCTGGCATTTACTCTCACCCTCCAAGAAAACAGGAGATGCAAAATACAAAATACAAAAATTACAGCATGTATGTAAATTCCAAGAACAATGCTTCATTGCTCATGAATCATGATCAAATAAATGGGAAAGTCTAATTCACAAATTGATCATATGGGGAAGGAAACATGAAATTATCTATCACTCCCTATGATATCCCTGGCCCAGGAAATTCCAACCGGATACGATCTGAGTACCTTTGTTTTCATGATAGGGACTTTTTTGACAGGGGATTGTGCATCATTTTCCTCAGAGTTTACTGTTGGTTTCGGACTCACGGATGACTCATTGGTTTCAGCAAGGAATTGGAGTCCCTGAAATTTGGCCTTGGACCATTTAATTGGAGAGAGGAAATAGGTTTGTAGTATAGAAACTAAGGCTTGGTTTTACATACCTTGACTGATTTCTCCTCAAATTTCACAGCTGAATCAATTGCAAGCTTTGCACCAACATCCTGCCGATGAGCAACACACAAATAGATTAATATCAAGCAGATAAAATTAACAAGTCAAGGGACATAGAGATGGCCACTCAGGGCAAGAATGTACAATCTGAAGCCATAGTATCGTCTTACACAACATGACCCGTGCCAACAGGATATGGAAACAGGATACATGTGCAAGATAATACAATTCTAACAATTAGTAATTAATGAAAATAAAAAGATCATGAATGCTCAGAATTTTTTAGCCTAAAAACAATAACAAAGGAAAATATTAACAGATATAAGATGAATTGACAATGGACAATAAACTCTTAAAAGGCATTCAAAACCCTCATAACCACAATTAGTTAATAATTTTTGTCATCAATTAGACCATGCAATCTAGGTACCAAGTCCAACAATTAGAGGAACAACTAAAATATCAAAGCTCCCTCCAGTACACACATATCTTATATCCAAATATAACCAAAACAATCTTTATGTATCTGCTCTGCATTTTGGAACGTTGAGTCCATCTGTTTCCAATATGGATAGAAGTAAGATACACATATGGAAATGGATAGTTTAGCATCTGATTTCATAGAATATAATGCATAATAATCATCTGATTTCATACAGATTAACTAACCTGAAAAAAGATTTAGCATTTAGCCCCAATAAACAACATAATTTTTATGGCACAATAAGCACATCAGTTTCCAATATGCATCTGTAATATATAATACTGATATGGAAGTGGGTTCTCATCATCATTATTTCATAGAACATAATGCATAAAAATAATAACGTACACAGATTATCTAACCTCAAAAAGCTTAGTATTGAACCCATCTTTAACTCCTTCAGCAAATTGGCACAGATACCAAAGACCTGAATTAGCCACATCCTGCATGGCAGAGAGGAAGAAATCAAACAATTTATCACTTCTACATGATTCCATAATTTAGAGAGAAATATTTAATCAGTATCAGAATTATAAACCTGTTTGTTTTCAAGAAGCTCAATTTTTCCTTCCTGTGGAGTTCATTCACAAATGAAGCATCAGCTGGTAAGTTGCTAATAATAACACTGGCAGACCTGAAGATTAAACATAAGAAAAGAAACACAACTTACCAATCCAGCTACCATTTGATGAATCATTTCCACATTATAACCAATTTCAGAAAGGTTTGACTTCATATCATCAACCTGCATACAAGTAATAATATGTGTAATTATGAGCAGGATCATCACTTTCTCTCTTTCTTTTCTCATAAAGAGAATAAGCAAACCAAAGGCGAGATGGAAGAATGGATGTTGTTTTAACAGAAGATGCATAATGCTGGACCACCCATAAACTTGTATGGTAGAATTTCATTCTGTTTGGAAAAGTTATGGACATAAGAAAATTAAGCACTAATCATCTAACATAAACTCTCAAAAGAGTTTCCTTAATTGCCAACTATGCGTTCTCACTAATGCAATGCCACAAGAAAGAGAGATTAAAAGAGAGACAGTCTGATTTCAAACTCTGGTAAACGTGTCAAAGTCTGAAATCACATATTATAGCTGGAAACCACTAAATTTTAAATCTACAACTGAGATAAAGTGCAACTAAAATCCTTGGGCAGTTGTCCTCTATTAGTTAAGATTTTTAATGAGCTTCTAAAACTGATAGAAGCCAATCTTTGCAAAGTTTTATATCACTGCTATAGAAAGAGAAAAGGAGGTATCAACCACGCTACTTGCGCCCAAGAAACTATTTTTTGTCAATGTAAACTAGATGAAGACTTTGGAAATTGATTTATCATCCATAAAACCAAAGGAAAAGAGAGAATGGAATACAACTCAAGCTGAAATACAAGTAAGAAAAATATTTCAACGGGTGGAGGAGAAGGGACCAAGGTTTAAAATTTTCCTCAAAATGCAGTTGATGAATCGCAAAAGACTCTTGGAAAAATGATATTTGACCCTCCAGTGGTATCCAATATCCACTGCCCCTGCCCCTCTGAATAACTGATAGCACAAAACAAAAGTAGTGTTCAAATACATTATTAGCAATGAGCTGAGATGTTTCCTTCTGCTCCTCCACTTTCCAGTCCAAGCTTTCCAACCTCTTGGATAGATGTCTCTTTGTTGACTGCATGAATGAAGTAAGAACCAAATCAAATACTGAAAATTGAATGAAACAGAGAATCGCTACAAGGATTGGCGTAATTACATAAAAGGAACATCAATATTACTTACATTTAATGTTTCGGATACATTATCTAACTGTTTTGACACTGCTGCAACAGCATCTGCCATATTTTGCTTAGTCACAAACATCACATCAGAAAATGACAAGCCCTACGTAATCAAGGATATAAATCGTACATCAGCAATGCAGCATGTTAAAATTGCAATATTAAAAGCAGTTTGGAAAGAAAAGATATTTTATTTTTTGATTCATCAATAAAAATTTTTAACCTTCCACCGCATGTAACAATATCCTAACGCTCCAAGTGCAGCAGCTGGCACAAGATAAGAAGCAATGCCCCCTGCGTGCACAAGAAAAAGAGTGAGAAACCAACCAGAGGTATATGACTCCTCTACTAAACAACAAAGTTGAACTTCTAATTCTTCACAGAACAGTATAATTTTGACCCTCTCTATAAAATACACACATAAACCCACATATTTTATACCCAAAATAATCAAAATAATCTAGAACATGACCAAGAACTCGATAGATTTAATAGATGAAGTTAATCATTAAAGTATTCACTAGATCAAATAAAGGAGACCAGGCAGTATCTAAATCGACAAGGTGCAAAACAGGAAGCAGAGAGTAGATACAGCAGACTTAAATTTTTTAGAGCTCAAATAGACAAACGTACCGCCAGAGTCTGAATTCCCATTAAGTATGGTAACAGGATTGGACATTGTCAAATCCTTGAGCTCTTGCGCCAATTGTTTAATCTAAAAGTAACGAACCAAGGTTATACACAAAATTCAATACAACCTTAAAGTGAACAATTAACATAAATCACTCCGAAAAGTTGCAAAATTTCATTGGCATTTCACCCAAAGCTGGTCTAACATGTTCTATATACCTAATTGGCAGTTGACAAATAATCTTAAACGCCGAAATTAGATAGTTACAGTAAACTAAAAAGTTTCAAATTTGAATGAAAAAGACAAGGAAAATTGAGAGTACCTGAGCAGCAAGAAGGGTGCGGTCGTACTTATAAGGTGAGAACTGGACTTCATCGACGCCTTTTAGCAATTCCTGAAGCTGGGAAATGAGTTCAGATAAACGCCCACTCCTCAAAACGATTGAACCAGTCAAACCTAATACCAAAATTTTCAAGAAACCAAATTTTAAAACTCTTTGGAAAGATGAAGTAATTGAGAGGAAAGAAGAGATTAGATTATAGATAAAATAGAAGAACCTGCGCCCATCAGAATTAATATTTTGGAGGTTTGAACACCTGTCTGCAACGCCATCTGGATTTGGTGTTTGAGCCAACGAGGGTGGAGAAGAAAAGAAGGCGCAGCCTTTAATTGAATCCTACCAATTGAATCCCACTTTGTTAAAATTTTTTGGAAAACTAAAAAAGATTATAACAATAATTTAAAAAAAAAAACAAAAAAATAATAATAATAAAAGATGTTTGAGAGTGTGATCCCCCAAAATACCCTTCCTAAGATTTTTTTTAAGTTATAACAATTTTTTTTTTAGTTTTTAATTTATCATTATACTTTCTTTTACCTGTTACATTCGTAATTGAAGAAGATATTATATGTCTAAATTTTTTTAAATTTATAATTGCTAAAAATTAAGGATCTTTTGTCACTTTTCATTTTAATTATAATTTATTTTATATTTAAAAATTAAAAATAGATTCGAATTGTAGTGTTTGATTTTTTTTTTTTATGAATTCGATTTGATTTTGGTTTAAATAATAAAACTTTCTCATTTGATTTGATTTTGTTCATAAATTTTAAAATTGAAATTATTTCAACATAATTGAATTGTATATTTTATAAATATTTTAATTATTTTTAGTTTTTATAAAATAAATATAAAAATATTATTTTTAAATATTTTAACTAATAAAACTTGATTTTAATTTAAATTGATTTAATTAGAGATTCTATTTGGTTCAAATTTTAAAAATTCAAAATACTTTATAATTAATTATAATTTATTTTTTAAATTGAACTAAAACAAACTGTTATCGATGTACTATTTAAAAAATAAAAAAAATAAAAGATATTTGATGAAATTAAAGTTAACGAGTAACAATTAGTTTAAGAATTTTTTAAAATTTTCTTTTCTTTTAATATATAAACTACATTTCAAGCGCTCGTTTCACTTGAGGAAGTAAAACACAATTATATATTAGTTTAAATATTAAAAAATTGTAATCTTTAAAAAGTCAAAGAAAATTTTTGACTTGAATTAATTGAAAATAATTACATATTGTTTGAATTGTATTTGTTGGTTATAGAAACATGCTTGATGAGGAGGTGGTAAGCCTTGGCTAAGTTTGGAAATAGAAACCAGAGTAGTTATTGTCTTCTTATTTAACGTTTTTCTAGTTGTTTCCAGAATTGGATTTAAGGTCTGTAAATGTTCATTACAAAAAAAATTTGTGCTTAGTAAATGTTTAGTACCAATATGAAGCTCTATAATGCAAAAGATGCAAACTTGCTAGATTATTGCATTGTCAGTCAAAGTAACTTTTTACTTGTTCAACTTCTCATAACCTCTCTTATAAATCAATTCTTTCGTACTTTTGAGATTAGGGTATCTAGAAACATATATTACTAAAAAATAAGACATTTGAAGTATATAAAATATTAAAAAAGAAAGCAAAGAAGCAGGAAAGTAAAATATGCTTGAAAAGTCATATAAAGTTCAACCAGATGAAGCATGTTCATTATTGCCTTGTTCACTTTAAGAAAAACACCATTGAAAATCTGCATTCATTAAGAATAAACACAGCATTTAGATTCAAATTTTAATTATTTATTAGAAAAATGTTAAATAGTTTAATACATTTGTTAAAAGTAAACACAACAATAGTCTTATGTTCTTTTCTTTTAGTAAAACAATCTACTGATGCCAAAAGTCAAATTTTAATGCATGTCATTTAAGATAGCAACATCATAAAGATGATATTGAACAACATAGTAGTAGCTAAGAAATTCAAGAAATGCATTTGCAAAATTGGCACAAATATATCACCTGGATACAGAGCAATGATCTTTGAACATGTTTTATGGAATAAAAACTACTTGAATTTGAGTAGTACTTACCTGCCAACTTGAAACCAAATGAAACTATAATGAAACATAGAAAGATTTATAAGCAAATAATGTTTCATTATAAACCTTACCTCCCAACCCCACCTCTAACCTCGCCCTCTTCTCTTTTCAAAAAGAATATCACAGTTAAGAGCATGCCTCGTATTAGTCCTTTATCAATGTCCCTAACAGATTTTGCATTAACAGCTAAAGGAATATTAAATTCACCTTTCATATCTTCAAGTAAGAAAGCATGCCTGTAAAACACATGAGATTCAAGTGAAATTCTAAAAACTGTGATACCAAGTTGATAAAAGCGATACTCAAATAAAAGCATCTTATAAGAAGATTACTTCTGGAATATTTTACTTAGGACTCTAGCAAGAGCTTTGTCATAACATTGTTAAAACCTTTGTGGAAGTCCTCATCAGCAATGAACAAATTGAAAGGATTACACAATGACATAGCACTAGAAAGAGGGCAAGTATGAGATTCTTGCAAGTGCAACATAGTCAAAGGATAGATGAAATGGAAATAGTGCTATGATAAAATGGAGAAAAAGAAGCAAAATCAGAACTAAAGAAAGATTTAACATTAAAAATAAAGAGTATAAAATTTTTTTCCTCTAAAGTAGTGAACTTAAAGCAAGTTAGCAGTAAAATCATATTGAAAATAACTATTCAAGGCATATTTAATGTCAACCTTTATGCACCAAACATTAGGGTAAACCTTAAACTAACTATAGTCTATCCCTATAAAACTTTGCCTTAATTGAAAAGTTAGAATTTTCAAATAGATTCCATTTCAAAGTTATAATGAAGTGCTCCATCAAGAATCATCAAGACTTTTTCCCTATCTCAAATCAATGTAAAAATCTTTTATCAAATTAATGAAATAAATAAACTCTATAGATGAAAATTACTTAGAAGAAGTGCAACTGCCCTAATAAAACACAAATACGTGAAATCAAAAAATTTGAAGATAATTAATGAACAATGCCAATAACAACTTCGCAAAATGAAGAAAACTGAAGTTTCTCACAACAAATAAACAAACACATTTATACCAATGGCTTCAAAACTAACCAACTAAGGTGAAAAGTTTCATCACAAAAAAAAAAAAAAAAAAATATGGATAGTTATGCAGCTATCTTACCTAACCAAGATATCACAAGAATATTTGCACCAAGAGACCAACTAGTAGCATACAAATTAGCTTTTAGGTTTTTAGCACCAACATGTTTCACTACTTCACACATGTTTCCTAGAAATGAAGTTGAGTAGAACTACATATATAATATATTAATGTTATTCCAATAATCAAATCAACATTCTCTTTTTTTAAAACAATTTTAAAAAAACCCAATATTTGAAAACTTTTCTTATTAAAAAAATTAAAAATCAAGCAGCAAAAAATGAGAAGTAAAAAAAAAGGTTATCATTCTTGTGGACACCCCAATTTGTCTGGGGGTCTACAAGATATGGATTTTGTTAATAAAAAGATTAAAAAATATAAAAATATAAAATATAAAAAAAATGAAAAAATAGGAAAAATGGTGGTTGAATTTGGGTAGGACTTAGTTGAAGAATTTAAGCTGAATTAAGGATTGAAATCCCATCTAATTTAGGGCTCTCGGATTGAAGCCCTATAAATATAGCCTTGGACACAGAAACATAGCAAGCAAAAAGCAAAAAAAAAATTTTTAGAGTTTTTTAGGTAAAAAAATATTTTTTTCCGAAAATTTTTTTAAAAATTTTCATATTTCGATAAAATTTTTTGGTGCTGATTGAATTTTTCGATGAGTTTTTCAACACCGGTTGAATTTTTTGACAAGCTTCCTAGAATTCGACTCAGATTCCAGTGCCGATTAAATTTTTCGATGACTTTTCGACGAACCTTCCTAGATTTCAGCAACATTTTTCAGAATCTTACAGAGATTCAACTGAAGTTCATCTAGTTTCAGAGAGAGAGAAAGAGAAAAGAAAAGGAAGAGAGAGAGCGAGGAAGGAGGAATCTGAGGAAAAAAAAAGAAATCGACCTTTTATAGCATCACCAAAATGACGCTGTTTCGACGTTTAAAAAGACTCAGGATCATCGCATTTTTCATTCGGGCAACCCGACCCGTAGCGTTAACCCACTTTTGACCCGTATTTGACCCATATATCAATCGATCCCTCAAGCTGAGCCGAACCGCCAAGTCGCATCCCCCGAGCCGCTTTTTATGCCTGGAGTCAAGTCGTTTCCCTATTTTAGTATTTTTATTTGTTGTTAATTTATTTTATTTTTTATGTATTTTTTGCATGAATAAATTTAAAAAAATAGAAAAAATATAAAATAAATTTTGAGAATAAATATTAATTATCCAATGATGAAATTTATAGAAATTTTAAATGGTAAATTTTTATAAAATTTTTAGATGAAAAATTTTATCTAAATTTATCTCAAATGCTGAAATAATTTAGATAAAGTTTCAATAACAATAATTAATATTTATTTTCAAATAGAAAAAAATATAAATAATAAAAAAATAAAAATTTGGGTTGAAAATATTTGATAATTATCTAATGATAAAATTCGTAGAAATTTTAAATAGTAAATTTATAAGAAATCTCGAGGTGAGAAATTTTTTTAAAATTTATCCTAAATGATAGAATAATTTAAATGAAATTTCAATAAAAATAATTGTCATATTATTTTCTTTCCAAAAAATAAAAATAAAAAGAATTTCTAAATAGGCCCTAAATGGTAAAAAATTTAGAAATTTCGAAAAAAAAAATATTTCTAAATTGACCTAAATGATGAGAAATTTAGAAATAAAAAACTAAAAAGAATTTCTAAAATAGGCCCAAATGGTAGAGAATTTAAAAATTCAAAACAAGAAAATATTTTTAAATTGATCCAGTGGAAAATTTAGAAATAAAAAGAATTTTCTAAATAGGCTTAAATGGTGGAGAATTTAGAAATTCAAAATAAGAAAATATTTTTAATTTGACCTAAAAGATAAAATAATTAGATATATTTTCAACAATAAAAATAATTAATTAAACTTTTTTCCGACGACGGAGCCTCTTCAAGGAACAAATGGAATCCTTGAATACTATTGAGGTGAAAAAATATTTTTAAGAATTCTATCAGATTGATGAAAGAATCTATATTTAACATAAAAATTTAAGATCATTAGAATCAAGACCCTAGGATAAATTTAAAATAATATGGTACCATTATTCGAATAGGCATGTAGGGGTGCTATAACCTTCCCTATATATAATCGAACTACCAAACCATGTTCTGGTAGTAAACCCAAACGTATTCTTTTAGGGACCCTTAGTCAAGCTTAGGAGTTTCTTAAGATGATAGATTCTTTAGGTGACCAATCACACTTAATAAAAAAATATTGGTGGTGACTTCTTTTTATTAAATCTAGCTATAGATTTTCGGATCTATATGTTATGACAATTACTTAAGAAGTAGTAGTTGGATTATCTCCACAACTTCGGCTATTGATAACCACAAAGCGTCACCTTTTACTTTTTGTTTTAGTTAACTTATGTCTTACATATGAATCTTGGCTTCTTTCAGTCAAATTCGACTACCAAAAAAAAGTCAAAGTTTCTTGGATTAACACAATTTTATATATACTGATATTTTCTAAAAGATGGTTGATTTTATATTACTAGAAAAATAAAGATGGAAGAATTGAGAGAAAGACGGTAGTGGTCCCTAGAAACCCAGTCAAAGGCGATGAAACCACCGTCTTTAACTTGGAAGCACTTCATCATGATGCTAATACAATAAATGTTTGCAGTCGCTGAAATAAAAATGTTTTACAACAACATTGAGAGCTAAACAACATGTCCAACAACAATGATTATTGTTATAGATATCGATACAAAATTATATCTAGGGTGGTTAAACAAAGTTTCATATATAAACTAAAGGTCTATAGCAAAACTAGGACAAATGTAGTTTTTGAACATAGTAATGGTAGGCAAGTCCTTAGCAATCTTAAGAAACTTGAAGTTCCCATTTTTATTGCTTGTATTGACTTATAATCACACATACTAAGTATGAAATTATCAAAATTTTCCTTCAAAGTCATAGCATATGATATATTTTACATAGGACTCTATTAAATTTTTTTATTTTCTCAAAATATTGAATTTCAAAAATACATAGGAAAACAAGACTAAGCACATCTTCTTATTGCTTACCATTACTTTCAAATCAGCACCCTTTGGTTCTACATTCCATTTTACGAGTAGATTCAAATCAAAATGCCATGGTAATAATTAAAAAAAAAAATGCAACATTTTATCACCTGGCTATGCCTTTATATTTTGAGACTCTATAAGAAAATCCATTACTTTTTCTATAAATTAAATCCGAAAATAGATGAATTAAAAAGAAAAAAAAAAAGTGTAAGTTTTCTATTAAGTAATACCTCTTCAAATATCCAATATATTCTTCTTTTGATTAACCCTTCATTTTCTTGAGTTCATTTTGATAAGTTGATAACTAAAATGAACCAAAATAATAAACAAAAAATTAAATGTTTATTAAAGTAATAAATGAAAATTTAAGTGTTTAGACCAAAATATAAAAATATCAAGATTCAACAGTTTCAATACCAAATAAATCAAACCTAATAGAATGAATAAAAAAGAAATAAAAACTTTCCACAAAATATTCAAAAAAAAGTTCAAATGTTCAAACTTACTGGGAAATTAAGAAACTATCCTGTCCATAGTACTTCAATATAGCCAAGTCATATGCATGTGTTGTCGCTTCTTCACCATCATAAGCACCTAACCCAAAATCCAACACTTGAATTAAATCCTTTAACAATACCACAAAATTAATGATAAAAGGTAAAGACAAAAGGAAATAGAAAGTAGTTTCTTGACAATATTAAAGAAAAGGTAAAAAAAATCATAATCAGGTGGTAAACTCACCTAGATATATTGCATTAATTTCAATTTGATTTGATCGTCATCGCCAATACCATCAATATCATCAGAAAAATCAACCATAACATTTATAGAATTAAATCAAAATTATTAGTCAATAATTTATGTAGAATAGAACATAGATATGTGATAAATACCAATTAGACAACCTTTTTACTTTTTTTTCCTTTTTCTTTAATTTTTTTGACCATCTCCCTTCACCAATGTTGAACCTGTCGATTAGGATGCATGCACCCAGTCGAGACTGATCTTTTGATTTCTAGAATACTTAAAATACTCTAGTTTACCAAGCATCACAAAAAAAGATTAAAAAAAAAACCAAAAATCACAGTCCTCATAAAATTGTAAGGAACCCAGTAGAAAAGAGAATGAAAAACAAAAAAAAAAGTTTAGGTCAAACAGTGAAAGGCTTGGACTGTTCGAGCAAAGATTTGGCTGATGAAAAATGAAAGGAGAAGAGAAGAGAAAAGAAGAGAAAAAAAAAAGGGAGAAGCAAGAAGAGAAAATGGGTTAGCCAAACTTTGATCTTTTTTCATGGGTTTCTAATATCTGCAAAGGTTTTTTCTTTAAAGCTTCTAGAAACAAAAATGACCAAAAATTACCCTCAATCTCTTTTTTTTTACATTGCTAAGCCACCGCCCCTTCAACATAAATAGGGTCCAGCTTTTATATTAGGGTGAGATATAAGTTTTGAATATATAAATTAGATTTCAAAAAGCAACAATCAAAATATAATTTCAATTAGTTAAAATTTTTTAACATTTTAATATTTAAGTTTCAAAGTTTTATCTTTACTTTTCATGCATTTAAAAGTAATTATAACTTAATAAATTATTCAAAATTTATTTTCATAATATCTATTTTTGCTCTTGTTAAAAATATCAAAAGTAAAAACCTTTTGAGCATTTGAAGCCTTTGAGCATCTGTATGAAGTATCATAATTATCTTGAAACTTCCTTGCATGCCTAATAATATCAGTCCAAAAAAGAAAATTTTACTTCTGAATTATTGCACATGATCAACTCTATAAAATTATTCTCAATTAGAGGTGTCAAATAGGTTAGGTGATTCATGCACAACATGATTCAATAAGGTATGAACTATGTTTGACACGATTTGCTATTAAATAATCAGATCGAGTCAAGTACGATACATATATATTGTCATATTGGGCTAAAAGATTTTAAACAAATAGATCAACATAGCACGACCCATTAAGCGTTAATGTCATCACATGACATGTAAATTACCATGGCACGACACACAGGCCTAATCGTGCCATGTTGACCCATAATTGTTATAAGTGAGCTCTTAGTCTTTGAGTGTATTTATATTATTTTATATTGTAATGAAATTATACTTATTTTTAATATTTTGTTTGTAATTTATAAAATAAAGTTATATTAAAATTACTTATTATATATTTAAATTATTAATAAATAAATTATATTTAATTAGTTATTAGTAAAAATAAAATGACAAAAATAAATTAAAACTTCAAGTTAAGTTTAATGAACAAAATAAATTACTATAGAATAAAAGTATAAAATAAATGCACAAGATAAAACATTATATAAGTGAGTTATCAAATGATAGGTATGAAAAATAGAATAATAATCCTATGTTCTATAGTATTTTGTATATGTATGTGTGATATTTTTTAGATATAAAGATAATAATTTTAATATTTTTATTTAGTAAATTCTATTATCTATTTTCGTGGATGTAGATATTTTGTTGAACCATATAAATGATATGTCATTTTTATTTTCTTTTATTACATGTTATTTTTAATAATAGATGATTTTTTTAAAATAATTTAAATCTTGAAAAACTATTAATGAGTTGTGTTTGATCCATTTTGACATGAAAAATAGTGTCATACTTGGCGCGACACAAATTATGAAAATTACGGACCATGTGTCGTGTTGGACCTTACCTTTAGTCTTTACGGACTATGCTAGTATGATACATTAAAAAATAATATTGAATCGATAGAATCTATTAATACATATGCTAATATTTAAATGAATTGTGTCTACTTGGCACAACCGTTTGACATGTCTATTCTCAACAAGCAAAAGCCCAATGATATAATTTTCTTTTTTTTGCCTACCAACTAAAAAAAAATGACAATTCATATATCATATATAATATTATATTATAACATACATAAAAATCTAATAAAATTTGTTTGTATGGACATTTAAATAGACAACTTATATTATTAATACGTAGGATAGTTCTAAATAACTTTATTTAATTTTTAAAAATATAAAAATTTACATTTATCCATGTCACTTAAAATATATAAGTTTTATCGTAATTTAAATAAAAAAAACATATCTCATATATCACTCTTACCCATTTATATAAAATACAAAATTCAAATAATTTTTAAAAATTAAATCCCTAAATCTTAAAAATTATAAAAAAAAATCATACATCGTCTAAATCAATGTTCACATAAATATTATATTATAATATACATAGAAACCTGATAAGATTTGCTTATGTAGATGCTTGGACAACCTATATTATTGACATGTAAGATAGTTCTAAATAATTTTATTTAATTAATTATTCCATTTTTAAAAATTTTAAAGTTTCAACATTTACATTTATTCAAGTCTTTTAAAACATATAAGTTTTATCCTAATTTAAATTAACAAAAACACATTTCATATCTCACTCTTATCCAATTATATGAAATACAAAATTTAAATAATTTTTAAAGATCAAATCCCTAAAAAATCATAAAAAATCATATACCGCTTAAATCAATATTCATATAAATTTAAATAAATAAAGTTTATGGTTAAATCATTGTTGTTTACCAATTTTTTTGCCTTTATTTTCTTATGATTTAAAATAAAAAAGAAAGATATTTTATTTCAATTTAAAATTACACATGTATCTAAATTTAAAATTATTCTAACCTCTTTTATCTTAATTTAAAATTAAACTAAGATAAACTACATTTTTTAAAAATTTAGAGTTTTTAAAATTAAATAATTATCAAATATATATATGATTTTATTATCACAATGAATTTTTTTTCTTTATAAAAGATAGAGTAATCAAATTTTAATCGTGAAAATTTGACATGATAAAGTTTCAATTTTGTGGTGAAATTAGATTCTTAAATCCTTTATTTTTTTTTACTGTATTTTTAATGATTAACAAAATTATTTTATAGATTTCAGTTGTGTTGTTTGTTCCTTGAAATCTTAGTTTGTATATGTAGTTGATTTAGTGGTTTTTTTTTATTTTTTATTTTTTTATTTGTGGACTTGAGAAAATCAAAACTCAAGTGTTGCCGGCCATCACAAGTATTATTATTTTTTATAGCCTTGAAATTATTAGTGCTATTCTTTTAAGTTATACTTATTGACTTTCTTATTTTGTATACTGCTATTTGTGTTCTATAATATGTTCTTAAAGAAGATTTTAAAACTATTGAGATGAAAGGTATAATGAGTTAGCTGATCCATTTAGTTGTAAGTAATTATAATAGTATTTGTTATCTTACCATTGTGAATTTATAACTTTCTATCTGTTTGAATGGATTAAATATTTTTTTAAGCTCCAATCCTCTTATATTTAATAATTTTTCCTGAAGATAAGCTATATATAATTTAACATATCATTTATTAATTAGTTTCATAGGCTACTTATGGTTTATTTTCGCTCTAATCCATTTTGTTTGGATTCTTTATAATATAATTATATAATTATATTCCAATTATGACAGAACATAAATTAATTATTGTTGTTTTCCCTCTTGAATTGTAGTTACATTTATCTTTTGATATTTACTATTTTGATTTAATTTTTACTTTTGATATGTTAAACAAATCTCTTTTATCTTATTACTTATAATTTATTAGCAATCTCTTATAATTGCAATTAATAGAAAAATATAATAAAAAAATCAAATCTTTCTTTGTTAATTTGAAATTAAAAAATAATAATTTATCTTTTTAAAATTTAGGTATGATAATATTATTTATTATATAGAATATAGATAATTTTAGACCAATTAAACCTTAGAAAGTTAACTAAAAAAATTTATTTCAATTAATCTAATTAAACTAAATTGATAAAAATATATGTTTTTTAAAATTCATATTGCATGTTTGATTATTTTTAATTTGCTATTATTTTTTGACCAAATTATTCACAATTTTATCTAATAGTTAAAATCATAAATCTTGATTTAAGCCTACAATCATATTACAAGACAATACATTTTTTCTTAGAAAAAAATAGAAGATAAACATTTATCATGTAATAATTTAATGTATAAGCATGTAATCACAATTCATATGCCATTTTTTTTTTTGGCAATTTTGGATTTTGAATAGTATTTATGTTGGTCTTGAAATGCTAAATTTAATTATGAATATTGTGAATTTATTTGATTTTTATAAAAAATTTTGAATTCAAAATTATATAAACAATAATCTTTAATTCCATTAATTGGATGGTAAATCTTAATTATTAAGCTAAATTTCTTTTTATTTTCATTGAAATTTCAAATTAGAATTTAAAAATTTATTACCCAAAAATTTTTAAAGGAAAACAAAACTAAGCTTTTCAACCTATAAATAACATATAATATGTGTAAATTTTTGCTTTCACACTAAAATAGTATATATTTTTAAGAGTATACGTAATTATGAATAAGAATTTGATTTTCTCATTAAGTTTTGTATGTAATTTTACTTTCATAACACAAAAAAATTTTAGTGAAATTAAAATTTTTCAAAATTACATAATGCTTATTTGAATTATTTCATAATAATTTATATATAAATAACTTTTTAATTTTTGACTACGAATTATAAATAATTACAAATATTTTTATATATCTATATATAATATAAAAATAAATATAAATTAAAATTTTAAATTATAAAAATATAATAAAAATTTTCGTGCATGGCATCGCTAAAAAAACTAGTTTCAGGATAAAATATTGTTTGCGTTACGTGGCAGCCAAACACTTCCAAAAAAAGAAAAAAAAAACTCGCTTTGCGTTTTTCCTGCCAATAAAAGCAACACACTTCAACCAAAAAATTTCGGCCCCGAAACAAGCCCCAAATTCCCCCTTCATGGCACCTCTTACTTTCCTTTTCTTCTTAATCTCGTCTCTCTTCCTATCTTCACAAGCTAATCTTCATCTTGAGCCATCAAGAGCCCAAGATGAATCCTTCACGTCAATACTTGTATCTCAACTGGGCCTTGATTTCATCAAGGATTTGCTCATCAACAAAGCAATCACTTCCATCATCCCTTTGCAACTGCCTGCCACGATTGAAAAATCTGCCAGGATCCCATTTCTGGGAAATGTTCATATGCTTATCTCCAATGTTACTATTTACAAAATCGATGTTTTGTTGTCTTATGTTAAGCCTGGGAATACTGGGATTGTAATTGTTGCTTCTGGGACTACTTGTAACTTGACCATGAATTGGCATTATTCTTATAGTTCTTGGCTTGTTCCCATTGAGATTTCTGATGGAGGAAGGGCTTCTGTTCAGGTATTCCTCTTTTTCGTTGGAGTTGAGCAGCTTCTCTATCGCAGAAAGTTAATGTTTTGAAAAATTTATAAATTTTGTAAAAAAGCTGATAAACAAGTTTAATAAAGCTTTTTTAATAAAGGAAAGATAATTTTAGCTACTTTTAGCACTGTTGTTCTAAATAGGCACTGGAAACGGGTTTTCTTTTAACTTGTATTTGCTCTTGGTTGGTTGGTGCGTTTTGGCTTTTTGGGTGAAATATATGCAAGTTTTTGGCTTTTTGAGCTTATGCAAATGGGCTTCATTTCTTATGCTGGAAATGAGTTTCGTTTTACATGTTCATTTGCTAATTCATTAGTTTGATTTTGTTAACTTATGATATGGGATAAAGTTATTGTATTTTATTTTTTCTTGCAGTTAGGCTTCATTTACATGACGTGCTTGCTTTTTCTTGCGAATTGATTCTAATTTTATGAAGAGCATTGCATACAATTCAAGTATGAACTTTATGGTTTGTGCATTGCATTTTCACTTGGCTGTGGTAGACTGTTATGTTCGTAGCTCGATTTTCTACATATGCTACTTTCCTAACATGTTTCCTTCATTATCTTGTTTCTAAAAGTGGCTAAATATGGGTAGCAACCATGTGTGAGTTTCACATGCCAGTGATACTTCTGTCTGTTCTGAATTCATGCTTGGTTGACCATTTCTAATATAATCTTTAAGAAAGGGAATCTGATGACTGATGTCTCTGCGTAAGGTTGAAGGCATGGAAGTGGGGCTTACATTAGGCTTGGAGAACCATGAAGGAACTTTGAAGCTGTCCCTCATGGACAGTGGTTGTTATGTGAAAGAAATCACCATAACATTGGATGGAGGAGCTTCTTGGCTTTATCAAGGGTATGTTAATTTTTATGTCGATTGACTAATTTTGTGTTAATAGTATTTGAGGTTTGCTTTCTGGTGACATAATCATTTTGCACATTAGCCATGCCAGAACTCTTATTATCATGTGTCCTAAGTGCAACTGTGATTCTTTCAGATCTAACTTTTTTTTTTTAATTTGAAGCTGAATATATCTTATTTCACAAAATTCATTATTCATGGTCACGTAAAATAAAATGCTATGTGCCTTATAAATTGGATAACAGAAAACTCAATAAGATGTCATAAGCAAGTGCAACTTTTCGCTCTTATGAGTTCCAAGCTCCATTGTCTCCCCACTTTCTCCCTCCTTTTATATTAATGCTAACCAATCACTAGAGCTCTCTAATGGGTAGTTACTGAGCATGTTTATTTGATCTCACAAGATTGGAAAACTCTTTTTTCGTTTCCAAAGTCGCTTCAATGATACTGGTGATTTGATGCCCATTTGCAAAAGGGCCATTGTAGAATAAAAGACATGTGAATTGGTGAAGGCTACACCTTTAGGTCAGAACATTCAGCAGGGCTTTTAGGGAGGTAGACAAAATTGTCTTTGGGCAGAACAACAATTGAGGGTTCTTTTTTCTTGTTCTTACCCATCTGCACGTCTTAGTTTTGCTTTATAGTTGAAGGAATAAATGTCATGGTATTTGGAAAATGTTTCCACTTCGTTTACTTCAGAAAATTTTATTGGAGAGGAATACTGAAGCCTCCTGAGTGGTGTAGCATAACTTCATCAAGTTAGAGTCCTACATCTTGAAAGCCCTTTCCTCTTGGGTTTCCTTTTTCACCTTATCTTAAAAGTGATTTTTTTGTAGAGTTTCCTCCTAAGGTCTTTAGTTGTTTTTCCCTTTACTCTTTTGGTGCAATTGCATATATTATCCATCTATTCTGATCTTCTGACAAACTGCCACTTTAGAATAGTTTATTTAATGGAACTGACATTTCATTTGCAATGATTGGACTCATGTAGCTATATGCTTGATTGATTTGCACCGTTGACAGTGTTAAAAGAACTGTTCTTCAGTATCTTTTCCTCATTATTAGGTTGATGCTTTTCCTTTTTTTCGAAAGAGGGGAAAAAAGCCTGACAGTGCTGATTTTACCATCTTCACCAATTACCTCGGATCACCTATGCACATTTTGTTATTTTTCATTGCAAAGCAACATTTTGTTATTTTTCATTGCAAAGCAAGATCAATGTTTTATTTTATGGTGATTCAATTCTATTGTTTTCATTTTTCAGGATGATTAATGCATTTGAGGAGCAAATAGGATCTGCAGTTGAAAATGCTATTACCAATAAACTTAAAGATGGAATCTTAAAGCTTGATTCATTTCTCCAATCTCTTCCAAAAGAAATTCCTGTGGATGATAATGCTTCTTTGAATGTGTCTTTTGTGGCAAATCCTCTATTGAGCAATTCTTCCATTGAATTTGACATTAATGGGTTATTCATAGCAACGAAAAAGGTTCCTGTTCCTAAGCACTATCCAAAGACCCAGCAACCTTCAGTTATCTGCATTGACCAGTCTAAAATGCTTGGAATTTCATTAGATGGAGCTGTATTCAACTCTGCTTCAGCGTTATACTATGATGTGAGTTTGGAAAACTATGTAGAACTATTGAAGTATGGTGTGTAACTCTTTTAAGCAGTAAAACTATGAGCGATGACTACCTGAATAGAGCATCATGTTTGCTTTATCTTCATGATAATTTGTCTTTAAGATAGCAATTGAGTTATTCAGGTTAAGTAATATAGATTATACCAATAGGTCTAAGATAGACTTACTTGACCCCAAATCTAAGTTGTTGACTTCTGAGTTCTGACTACCCCTTGGTCCCTAACTTATTATAGTAACCACGAACAAATTGGAGAACAAGTTGGCAAAGATCAATATGTTTTTTCGAGTTTATGCTGATTGGTTCTCTCCCCCCTCCCCCTTTTTCTTTGTCTCTTTGCATGAACTGTCCATCTTTGTATTATATTATTGTTAAATGAAGGTTTCTACTTGTGGCCAGGCAGAATTTATGGAATGGATTGTGGATAAAGTGCCAGATCAGGCTCTTTTAAATACTGCTGAATGGAGATTTATCATTCCCCAACTGTACAAGAAATACCCAAATGATGATATGAATCTGAACATTTCTCTGTCTTCTCCACCAGTCATAAGGATTTCTGAGCATAATATTGGTGCTACCATTTATGCAGACGTGATAATGGACGTGGTTGATGCTGGTCAAGTAATACCCGTTGCATGCATTTCATTAGTAAGTTTATTGATTAAAATGTAATGGTTTGAAATTTCTTAATTTTCTTGTTGCACCTATTCTTTCCTTTTATTTAAATAAAACTGCAGCTCTCTGCAACCCCCACCCTCTGCCTGCTTCCAAACAAAAAGAAAAACCATGGCTTCTTGCTCTGTTGATTTTATTCCTATCTTGACAGTCTTAGTCATTTGTTCTTGATTTCATTTACCAATATCATCAGTCATGATAATTGTGGCAGGTATGTCTGCTGGTGTAGAAATGGCTTTCTTTGGTAATGCCGGTATGACAATTACCAGAGTAACAAATTTTAAGTTAGTAGTTCATATCGTCAAACACTTAGCACTTCACATGGCAAACATAACAGCTTTCAGTCATTATAATGGATGAGAATATGAAAAGCAAGTTTCCTGGAAGTCAGCCCAGTGATTTATCTCAAGTGTGGATGTAATTGAATTAGTTTTATTACATTCTTTTCTGACTTAAGAAATTGTTTGTTTGTGGTTATACTGATGTAAAAACAACATATTTTTGTGAATTTGATTTGGATAGGAAACCATTGAAATTTGAGTAAATATCAATAGGTGACTTGTTCCTTCGTTGCTTGGTTAAGGTTAAGTTTGTGAATTGTGACTATATGGAAGAGATTTTGATGTTTTAGTCAAGTCCACAGCATTGAAGATGCTAGGTCTCTGAGTTCCATTGTTGTGTTTTCCTTTTCCTTCTTCACAGGTTTATTGCTTTATACATGGTTTCTTTGCTAGATTTTCTTAATTCAAAGCTTATGTATTAGAAAAGAGAAACCGTTGTTTGAAACATGATATTGAGGCATTATGTCCATTTCTGTAACCAATGTTGATTCATTTGTTATGGCAGGAGATCCGCGGCTCAGGTTCAGTTAAAATCGTGGGGAATAACCTTGGTGGCAGTGTGAAGTTGGATGAGTTGGCAATGTCATTGAAGTGGAGCCAAATTGGCAATCTTCGAATGTATCTGATACAGGTTGTTGTGATATTAGTATTTAATCAAATTAATGTATGGTTAGTAGTAAATGGTCTAATGTATCTTTTACATATTGCAGCCGGTGATGTGGACACTTGTTCAAACTGTTGTGATACCATATGCCAATTCGTACCTTGGAAAGGGTTTTCCTTTGCCCATCATTCATGGTTTCACCCTTGAGAATGCGGAAATTATTTTCTCTAGTTCAAAAGTCACAGTGTGCAGTGATGTGTCATATTCAGAATCAGACAGTCTTAATCAGCTCTGAATCCATTTCGAATAGATTATCCATTTATTTGTTCATATTATGCAACCCTGAGATGCCCTCAAAATGGTTACAGGGGAGGAAAGAAATTGTCAATTTCCCACTGTTGTAGCGTTCTACTTCGAATGCAACTGTCCGGGAACAGAATCCACAAAATGTGATAAAGCTTGTTCAATGTACAAAGGCACAGCTCAATATGTATCAGATTTCTTTGATAATTTGCAGATCATAAGCCAACATTGGTTATTGTTTGTATTATATGTACATATTAATCAAATGAATTCAGGAACATTGGCTGGTATGACTGGAAAATATGCTTCAAATCTATTCTAGCTGTATTGCTGTTGACTGTTGTCATCATGAGTCTGTCGAGTCCCGTCTTAAAATGCTCCAGGTTTAAGTTTGGTTCTCCTAGTTGATAAAAGTTCTTTAGAATAGAATTTAAATTAAAATCGAATTTGAGTTTAATTCAGTTGATATATGCAACGTATTTAACAAATTTAAATTAAAATCTTTGTATTTATAACACATTTTCTTATGTCCAGGCTAAGCTATCTTTGTATCAAAAAAATTAAATTAAAATCCATCTTACAAAAACAAGCATAAAATATTTCATATAACAAAGAATTTAAAAAATAATAACATACATATATGCTTTCAAAAGAAAAAGGAATATGGACATATTTGGCTGTACCTTCTCAAAAACGCTGCGTTTCGGTTTCTGTTCTGGGGAAATCCTCAGTTTCCTCCAACAGAAACATCATCCAGGCATACAAAATCCGCAGCAAAGAACGTAACTGTGAAACTCATAAACCTCAGTTAAAACCAACTCCTTCTCTTCACTAACCAATCTTTTTCCAAATTTTTATGCAGTTTCATCTCAATTCCGTCTCAAAAGAATGCAGGTCGCTCTCCCCATTTTACCCTCCAAGCTCCCCTCAATTTTCCCATCCCACCACCCCATTTCTCCCACTCACCAACCCCGCATAAACCTCGCCTTCCAAACTCAAGCCAGCCCCTTCAACTCCCTCAAAACCTCCGGCTTTTTATCCACAATCAGCCGTGCTATAGATGAAGAAGAAGAGTACCGCAAAGCCAGAGCTGCTGTCACCAAAAAGGGTATTGAAGTTGAAGGTTACTTCATTGAAGGACTCTCTATTGGTGGCCATGAAACCTGTGTCATGGTTCCTGAATTGAAGTCTGCTTTTGATATTGGGAGGTGCCCTTCTCGTGCTATTCAGCAGAATTTCGTTTTCATTACCCATGCACATCTTGATCATATTGTAAGTTCCTTCATTTGCCCAAACGATGATGTTTTTAGCCATAGTTTTTAGTCAAAATTTGAACAAATTCCATTGCTTGACCATAAGTTATTTGAAAATAGTGTACCCTTTCAATTATTTTGGGTTAGCTCCAGTTATTTGCTTCAAGTTTTAAGTTCTGGGTATTACTATAATCTCATAGGGTGTTTAATGGCTCAGGGTGGGTTGCCAATGTATGTAGCTAGCCGTGGCTTGTATAACTTAAAGCCTCCAATAGTATTTGTACCTCCATGCATCAAAGAGGATGTGGAGAAGCTGTTGGATATTCACCGGACAATGGGACAAGTGGAACTCAACCTTGATTTGGTCGCACTTGATGTGGGTATGTTGCTTCCATCACAAGTCTATTTGTTTGTTCATGTTTATTTTTAAGATGACTTTACTAAGGTTTTTTCAGGTGAAACATATGAATTGCGGAATGACATTGTTGTCCGACCATTTAGAACTCACCATGTTATACCAAGCCAGGTATGCCTTACCAAGTCTTTTCTTCTGAATTACATAAATTTATGTAGAAGAGATCATGTTGACTACAAATTAGGAGCATACAAACACTCAAGGCAAAAACGTGAATCCATCTTTGAGTTGTAAGCGGGATGTGCATAAAAATATATGGCTATTTAGTTTCTGCCCTCGGGAAATTCATTATTATGGTTTGAAACATGGATGAATATGAATTTGTTATCTCAGTTGTTTAAATTTTGGATACTTTACAGTCTAAAGTACGAAGTTGGACTTTTTCAGGGTTATGTTATATACTCTGTTAGAAAAAAGCTGAAGAAGCAGTATATTCATCTGAAAGGGAAACAGATTGAGAAATTGAAGAAGTCTGGTGTCGAGGTCTGTAACTTTGGCAAAAATAGCGTGGACAAATATTAGTTTAGCTTTAGGCATTTGTTTGACTTGAAACCTTCCTTTACAGATCACAGACATTGTTTTGTCTCCAGAGGTGGCATTTACAGGGGATACAACAGCAGAATACATGCTTGATCCACGTAATGCAGATGCCTTGAGGGCCAAAATTCTTATAACTGAGGTATGGATTGAATCCAATTGTTTCCACCTCCTTTTCCCTTGTTAGCTAATGCTGAAAATAATTTTTGCAACATCTGTGTTAATATCGCCTGCTTCATGTTGCAACTAGTAGTATAATCTGAGATCTGAGTCAATGTTAAGGACAAAGTGAAATTGGATGAGACAAGTAGAATGCTTGGTAAAATCCATGATTAAATTGTGTTATGCTCTGCCTGCATATGTATCACATGCCTTTTCTTTGCCTTCTAGCAGTTATAACAGATGTGAGCTTTGGTGTAAAAACTCAAACATACGACTTAAACAATTCTATACATGCACCTTCCGCATCATTTCTTGCTTCTAAAATCTAACTGTACCATAATTATTTCATTAGTACAAGGCAGTCTCCAAGACAATGGACCCTATCCTGTCTAAGTGGAACTCAACTCTACCAAGTCATAGGTTTTCAAGTAATGGGCACTGATTTTCTGAGATCTGTTTTAGTTTATATGGAAGTTTTCTGTGATTTAGCTGTCCCTTCTCTAGTCATAAAATTTTGGAAGTTGCAGCTGCTAAGAAAGAGACTATATTTGACATGCTCAAGAAAAGAAAATAAAAGCCCCACTTATCTTTGCACTGATCTCATGTTAAAATCATGACATGCAATGTTAATATTCTGTTCTTTTTCCCTCCCCTCCTTGGACCAATATTCACAACTTTGTGCAATTTATAATCTTTTCACTTTCTGATGTGGAAACATTTTTAACAGGCAACTTTTCTTGATGAAAGTCATAGCATCGATCATGCAAGACAACATGGTCATACTCATTTACTTGAGGTAAGTTTGATGATGATTCTCCCATTCTACTGTTACGACATTATTAATGACTTCTAACATTATTTGATGTGAAATTTCAGATCATTGAACATGCTCAGTGGATCAGGAATAAGGCTGTCTTGTTAACTCATTTCTCTTCCCGCTACAGTATAGAGGTACTCATTTAATTGAACTACATGTTTTTGTTCCATTTTCTATGAAGGGTAAACATCTAATACATCTATGTGAGCTAATAAGCTTCTAAAGTGCTGCAATATGATTGCCTGCTTGCAAGGGAGGCTGAGGCTGATTGACATAAAGATCTTCCTTGGAAAATAACATTCCATATAGTTTAGCTAAATGGTTTATCATCTGAATTGAGGTTCACTCCATCTTGTAGAATCTTAGATGTTGCTAAATTGTATGTTTAAGGATATAGATGATGCCTGCTGCCAAGTAATATTTAGCCTTTTCTTTTATTTTTCCCTGCTGAGAATAGAGTAAGAAGTCATAATTAACAGTTATAATTGTAGTTACTTAATCCTTTCATCTTAATCCAAAAATGTTTGTGGCTAAGTGTAGTATTATAGACCTGCTCTCTCCACCTTTTAAAATATGCTAGCAGTTAACAGAATAGTGCATCAGATAAAAATTTTCGTGAACCTGCACCAGGAAATACAGCTGCTATATTATTGCAGGAAAGAGCCATATTCCAACAACTGTATACCACGTGATGGTCATCTTTCCTTATTGCAGGACATTCGGCAAGCTGTTTCTAAGTTGCAGTCTAAAGTGTCAGCAAAGGTGGTTCCTCTAACAGAGGGTTTCAAATCAGTGCACTCGTAGTCATGTTTTCAGCAGCTAAAATGAATTAGAGGATAGAAGAAAAGAAGAAAAACATTCAATTTCTCGTTTTGTAATTAATACATGGATGGTATTCATAAAATTCTTCTGATTTTATAGAAATCTGTTAACAATGTGCATTGGTATTAAACTTTTGCAACTTCTTTTAACTGATTAATGTAAGAAACCATGATGAACTAGGAGAAAAGAAAAAGGGTATCATCATGGAGATATAGACTGATTTTATTCACTTATCAGGGAATGGCTGTGCCTTTGTATGTAAAATGTGTATCAGCAGTAATGCAGTAATACCTCTATATTTACCAAAATGGCCATGTGAGTGCAGTGTTTTGAATCCGATCATTGATTTGCCACTTAATCTCATAAGGCACATCTTTCTAAATGACTGCGCACCAGATTCTCATCAATGAAAGCCTTTGAATTTGCCATTAAGGCATCATTAACACATCTATAAGTTACGCTCTTATGCTTTTGCCCGTTTTACAATCCTGCAGTGTGCATGTTTTATTTTTAAGATGTCCAAAAAAGCGTCATATAGTAAGCAGGGTTTTTAGAATAATGTATTACAATCAGTGAATTCTGGTTGCGAAGATGCAGCCTTAACAGATAGTCATCACGCCTATGGTGACTGCAAACATAAAGTTGCCTGTTGTCTCTACAAGAATGGGCAATTGGAGCATGTTTACTATACTCAAGAGTGTACCATACTCGTGTATCTACAAAATTAGACTGCTGTCCTTGGCTCTAGCTGGTGTCAGGACAGAACCAGAAGCCATATGATAAAATCAATTCTCAAATTATAAATCCTCTGCAGATGATAAGCATCATAAATCCTCTGCAGATGATAAGCATCAGGGTCATGTCGCTAACACCGATTGGGAAAAAGTGATTACCTATACCTGCATAGAGCAGAATAATCAGGGTCATGTCACTAACACACCTGACTATAACACAAGATCTCACAAGTTTTATGGAACAGACTCCTTGTTCTCTACAACTTTCATCATTTTACAGTTTCAAGCCATTAATCAAACGATACTGTCATAAATCTTTCCAATCTGGTCAAAAGAGAACCATCACGGTATCTTTCTTTGCTCTATAGCAGCAGTAGCTCTTGCAGACTGTCAATCTCAAAGAATCTGAAGCCCAAAATTTCTCTGCAATCAATGACATTTTTCTCTGAAGCTTACTGTTATCAATAAAATAAGATAACAAGAAAATATACAAGATTCTGCAATAATGACCCATCCACCAGCTTTATATCTTGGATTTATGATTCTGAAAGGCGTCGGTGCAGTCAGACCAAAGAAATGGCATCCGATACCACCAGAACAAGAAAGTTTGACCAATCAATCTGTTCTAGGAGGGGATCCAAAAAGTAAGGATGCGTTTGTTCCTCCAAAACCAAACCAATTAGACAATGCAGCTCTAACTGGCATTTCCTTCAAAGCAGTCAAATGCATGAAAGCATTGTTAAATATGGGATCAGGTTTAGTGACATTAAAGTGTTAAAGGTACAATTCCCTGCAATAGGACACCACAATGACCATTTGGTATAGCTTCAAACTTTCTTAAGTGTACTATACAGAATCTTTCATACAGTTCCTAAACATTTTTTATTAGCAGAAAGAGAACACCACTAATTAGTCCACATACTGACGGAAAAATACATGGATAGGAATCACAAATTGGTTCATACAAGTGGGAATTCCTATTAGAACCTTGTCATAAACTTTTTGAAAAGCTATGTCTCACCAATAAGTTGAAAGATGCTTTATCTGAATCATTTAGAAGCAGAAAAACTGAAATACTTACATGATGTATGGCTAAAACAGTAAAAATGCCTTCAACAGCTCTGGCTGCGCCAAGAAGATGACCAACAGCACCCTGTGTATAATGGTGATTATAGCAGTTTTAATGAAAGCGAATGGTTAATAAGTAGATGAAAGCTATTAGCAGGAAAAGAAAACTTAATGAAATTACAGTAAAGTGGAATGGTACAGCACCGGAAAAGGTAACATAGCTTTTTCTTTTTCTCCCTAATTCACTTTTAATTCCCTCCCTCTCTTTTTCCCGCACATCTTTTCATAAGAGCAAGAAAATTGGTAGGGCAAATTGCTTTCAAATTTGAACTCAGATCTTTAGGTAGTGATGAAAACATCTTTATTGATAAGGCTCTCTTTCTCTCTCTCTCAAGAAATGTAAGTTGCATCTAGTAGTATCACCTAAGATACTATATCTTGGACAGAGTTTTGTCCCTTTTAAACTTTTATTATCATCTCTGTGGTACTTTATTCCTTTCTAAGTTGTGGACATTGGTGGAAGAAGTAAAAAAGATATCAAATTCCAACCAGCCCAATTTCCAATTATCTAGTCAGTTCTGAATATTAATGCATAAATAATCAAGTGTCATTTTACCTAGAATGTTTAATCATGCTAGATTTATGGGACAGAAGATGTGCCAAGTATATATTTTTCACCAGCCAAAAAGGATATTGCAGCAGGATGAAAAACTGACCATTACCTGCAAAATCCAGCTATTGATAAAGCATCAATAATTAGACTCTGAGCCCCCAGCAGCCATAACATCAGCATCTCCAAATTGAACCATCCTCATAGCATCACCAATAGAATGAGCCCCAGTTGCACAAGCAGTCACTGCTGACTGCTGCATGGTTTGGTCCCTATATTCAAAAGGTGACTAGACTATGGAACAATAACTTTTACTTTAAGAATTTTCTTTTAAAATTTTTTGTGACAAAACTGTAACAGAAGTTTGAGTCAGCAGTCAACTGCTTATTAAGGACAACGACCCCTACACAATCACAGTGTGTGACACTGATAGATTAATCATGCTCATTGTCAACTAAATCAATCAATTTTTGTGTACCCAAAGCCAAATGCTATAGCAACTTGGTGTAATTTCTAATATGCAGTATTAATTTTTAATTTGAGAACTACTAAAATTTTATTCAAGCTCAAGCATTTTGTTTCCCAGGAATGACCTAACAGATGAACTAGAACCATTGTAGCTTGTCATAAATATAAACATAACTATATATATGCACACACCAGGAATCCATATTTCATGCTAACATTACCAGATGCCATGTTAGTATCCTTGGAATGAAAATGGACTTAGTTGATGAAGATGCTTTATTAAAAGAGATGAGATTTAACTTGTCATATTAGCTGTTTCCATAGCCAAGTAGTTCATTTTCCAGCCCATAGCTGACATGAGGAAAGTAACGATGATGACCCTATGAGCTAGTGATGACAATATAAATACTGACAATCATGATGACAAAATAAATGGTAGCAGGAAACCAACCTTCTCACAAATCATTTGTGCTTGCATCTAATATATCACTGATACTTCCAATCTCACCACCTATAGAGACTCCCTGGTTACCCACAAGTTAATAAAGAATAAGTTACTGAAAAGAACCTAGAGAAAATCTATATATCACATATTACCATTAATAAGTGATTACCGTTCTTTCCTTCTGTTCCAGCTCAGCAGGCACCCATTTTGCATCTTTTAAAACTTCACCAGCAGCACAAATTGCATAGCTTATGAATCTTGCAACTGATCGATGTTACCGAGCAACAAGAATCATTGATTATAGCATGCACAGAATCAGAAAATTCCATAAGACATTGATTTGTCTTACAGAAGAAAGAGTCTAAATTATTCTTTATTAGCATAATTTAGTGATCTAACATCAGATTAGACACTGCACATCACTTTAAAATAATAAAACAACTTGGGATTCTGAGATGTGAAAACTAACAATCACAACAAGCACAAAGGACACCTCTTCCCAAGCAAACAGAGCTCCTCCAATTGAGAAAATAAAGTCATATCCAGACCCCAAAACAGCTATCAATTAAAGCATCCTCGCAGTTGCGAAGAAATCATGTTTTTCCAGCTTCATATTTTAATTGCCCAAGTTTCTTGCTTGGAAAGTAACTAAATACCTGCATGCACCAGTAACATTTAATGTAAAGTCACCATACCCTTTAATATTTACTTAAGAACTTATTCCACAGAGTTCTAAAAGCTAAACGCTTCACCTAAAAGGCACTCAGCTCTACATTCTTAAAACCCAAAATTTATTTCTTCACTAATTCAAAGTTCAACCCACAATACAAAACCTCGATCCAGTTCCAAATACCACATCACAATGTAACAAACAACACAGTCCAATTAATAGGTCATCAACCAAAATCACCTAAAGAAAAGGATTATCTTAGAATTAAGCCAAAGTTCCTCATTGAATTCACCAGGGTTAGTCCCACACGGCATAATTGCAGCATCCTTGGAAGTTAACTGATCGATGGTAAGCATCTGAGTTTCTCTATCAAAAGCATTCATCTTTAAATCTTCTGGATTTAATGCCCTTATCCGACACTTGCCTTCTACCAAACGTTTCCATGTTGTTTCAACTCCGCAGCCAAGTGGAGCACCAGGCCAAGCCCTGAAACCCAACAAAAACAAATAAGCAACCAGTCTTCACTAACACTGAGAAAAAAAATTTTTTTTTTAAAAGCGAAGAAGAAATGGGAGTGGAGAGAGGTTGAGGCAATTGGAAACGACATGTCGTCTTCAGTTTCTGCCAACAAAACCTTGCCATGGCCTCCGGTTTGGTTTGTACAAGACGGGGTTTAACTTAAGTTGAGCGACTCCGAAACACGAACAGATCTTCATAAAGGGGGGAAACACAGTTAAAATTGGCTACTGTTTTGTTAAAGAGATAGGTTATATTTATTATTTTTATTTTTATTTGAATTATAATTAAGTATATATAATTTTTCTTCACCTTCAAAAATAAAATCCTTAATAAAAAAAAAGTATTTAACTACATCATTTTATTTTATATAAATTCATTAAATCTTATAATTATTTAATTTATAATAAATTTTTAAAATATAATATTTACAATACAGCTTGAAATCATATTCTCCTATATTATTATGATTTTTCATTTTACATTTTATGGAATTCATAATAAAAAAAATCTTGTAATCATGTAAAACAAAGAAAAAAGTACTAAAATTCATGCAGAACATAAAAAACTCCACTATTGGCAAGAAACTATGATTGGACAATAAATGAAGAGTTTAGCACATCACAATCCCTATAAAATTATATGGTCCTCATATTTAAAGCAGCACCAAAACTTTTAGTTGAAGATCTTGATTCTTGACCAAAATACACTATGTTTTGGTGAATACGATTGTCAACAAAGTAAAAAAAAAAAAAGTACTTTACCAAAAAAAGTATTATAATAAAAGTGGCATATCGTGATTGGTTGGAACTTGGAAAGCAAACCCAGATCAAAGTCTTTACATTTTAATTTTTCTTAATTTGAAGAAGATTAAAAATAAAATTATTTTTTTTTTAAAAAAGGAAAAAACATATGGTGTGTTTATCTATGACATGCCCATGAAGAATCTCAAATCTCAATCAGATAAGCTCTTTATTTATTTATTTATTTTTCTATATCTATTTTCCCGGTTTCTTTTTATATAAAAATCGAATTACAAATCTCTCGTTTGACTCAGGTAGGACGCCCCTACACCTGTGTATTTTAGTATTATTATTATTATAAAATTCCATTCAACTCTCTCTCTCTCTCTCTCTCTATATCTCTCGATCAAGCAAAATCTCGATGCAACAAGAACCTTCCTTGAACTAAAAGCCCTTTGATTTCCAAAAAAAACTCTGGGTCTATTAGTTTTTTTGGTTTTCTTGATCTGGGTATAATCGAAAATTTGTTGTTTTTTTTTTGGGTGGTGAGTGGGGATGAGGAAGAGGGAGAGGGAGAATCCGTGTGGGGTATGTGGGCACTATCACAAGTACGAGGAAGGAGAAGTTTGTGGGGTATGCGGTCACAGAGCTCCCGTTTCTTCGGATAAAGCATCGCTTCAAGTCAGTGCTTTTCCATCGGTGATCTTGCCTGACTTCCTCTATTTGGGTAGCTATGATAACGCCTCTCGCTCTGAGCTTCTCAAGACCCAGGGAATTACTCGTGTCCTTAATGTAATCCTCTTCTGCTTCTTCTGATTGCTTACAGTATTAGTATCAGCTTATGGTTTTAATTGTGACGTTGAATTTATTGATTTGGGGATTGAATATAGTTTGGAAAAGTTGACTTATGATTGTTTACTAATTGGAATAATAAAGAATAAATTAGGAAATAGAATTTTGTGCAGCATGTTAAGGTTTTTATACTGCTCTTTGATGGGATTTTGGCATTTTAATTATTTGGCTTGTAGAATAGTGGCTTGATGATTGAGTTGATTTGTTATATTGGAAGACCTTGTAACTTTATTGATCTAGAATTGTACTTCAGAAGTCTTATTGTTATCAGCGGGATTGGGGGTGTGAATGAAAGATCATTCACAACTTTGAGAACTGATTGAAGCTAATATTTGTACTATCCAAATACAGTAGATTTGCATTGAGACTATGCTTTAGGCCTTTACCTTTTGGCTAAACTTACATATGAGTCAAAACAGATATCTAGGATAATATTCCTTGGTGCTTGCTATTTGCAAATGAGGGTAAGGCTAGTATTATTGATCATAAGTTAGAAACATGGGAGGAAGTTAGTATCAAATGTGTGGTTTTTGATGTGAAGCAAGACCAGAACAGGATGTGTGGGTGCAATTTATTAAAGGTAGAGCAAGAAATAATGGTTAGATTTGATAGTCAAACAGTCCTAAGAGCAATTGTTAGATTTATACAGAGCCATAAGACATATAGAATTAACTAGAAGGTGGCTAAACATAGCAGCCAATAAATACCTTCTTTGTCAGATTTACACATTATGGAAGTTTTATGTATTCTGTTTGCCTTTTCTAAGGGCAGAAAACTGAATTATATTAGAACAGAGTCAAAGATGCAACGACTTCTTGTATCAAAGAATAGTGAGATGATTATGTTTTAAACCTAATTTAACTGATACTATAATAGAAATGAGGAGAAATTGGGATTGGGGACTTTGATGACTGCATGGTTATGTTTTGGATGTTGTGAATCATAACTTTTAAACTAAGCAAACAAGTAGTTTGCTATCATCCAATTGCTATTGCCGATGGGATTGACAAAAGGAACATCTTGGAAAGTGGTAAGATTGATGGTGTTAATATCCGTTAATTTTCATATTTCATTATGCAGTTTGTTCTCCTTCTCTTTGTTGGATGTTGTGACTGCTAAAATACATATTGATGATTGTCAGGTGTCAAAATTGTAGCTTACTTATTTTGCATATTCTTATGTTTTTCCCATTCTCTCTTTGCAGACTGTACCTGCTTGTCAAAATCTCTACAAGAATTCATTTACCTATCATTGCCTGCAAGATGGCAAAAATTTACAATTTGATGATGCAATACAATTTTTAGGTCCGTTAACCTTTGTATTGCATTTATGAAGTTTTAGTTATGGTCATAAGGTTGACTTTGGTGTCTCCGCTTTTCGTACATGACTTCGGTATTTCCTCTGTCATGCATCTAATTTTTTGCCTGTGCAAATTTCAAGATGTTGGTCTCAGCAGAACTCAGTAAAAGTTACTCTTTTTTAGGTCCTGAGAAGCATTTATTGAGTATATTTTTCTCTTTTACATTTACGTAATGAGGTGCTTCTGAATTTTCTTGATTCACATGGTCAAATGTGGGTATTCTGCTGTCAAATACATGTGCTTCCCTGGGGGCTCTGCACTTTCACAACTTTGGAACCTTTCTATGATATTGTGTTTACATATCAATCACTCTTCTCAACTTGGTAACCTTGTTGTGGTTTGCCCCGCTTATATCACGATCTCCTTCATTACCTTAGTGACACATGACTGTTGGAGAGTTTGCTTGCAGATCTTATGCAAATGATGTTTAATTAATGTTTGCCAGTTACATTGCAGTAGCTCAGACACTTCTAGTTGACATATCGAATAGTTTTATATTCTCATTGTCATATTATGACACAGTTCATTTCTGCAGAGCAATGTGAGAGGGATAAGGCTCCAGTCCTTGTGCACTGCATGTCAGGAAAAAATAGGTTGATCTTACTGCTGCTTCATTTCTTTTCTTATCCAAGAAATATACACCAAAACAAACATGAGCATATAGAAGTGGCTTTTTCCTCTGTTTTCTTTTTTATTAATCTTATTTTATACCCCAAAAGTTAAAATTTGAATACTGAAAGTAGAATTTTCAATATTGACTATAGTGGAAGAACCTAGTGGGACCTTACCCCGGAATCTTTCCCAATAAGATGGCCTGCAGATAGCTTTGGCCACCATGTCATTTTGTACATAGGAGATAAACTGCTATGAATGTGTGTGTATCAATTTTTTTCTTTGGATTTGGGAAGGGGGAATTCCAACTCTTCGGAAAGGGATACATGCACCTAGTTTTGAACCTATGCTCAGGTGGGTGGGTGGGCGTGTGTACCCCTTTAAACGAAACAAATTGTTTGTTTGTGAGGATGATTGTATTCTTTCTGACAGGTCACCAGCAATTGTAATAGCTTACTTGATGAAGTCTAGAGGATGGAGGCTTCCACAGAGCTATCAGTGGGTGAAAGAACGGAGATCATCTGTTGAGTTAAGTCAAGGTATTTACCAGCCTTGACTTAGATTACCTAATAGATTACCTAATAACATGGAAGCCATTTATGTTGTTTATAGTACTTAGTCTGTTGTTATTTTAGTTAATTGGATGTCATATGCTTAATTGAAAGCAATATAGGAATTCCACTTGATATTATTTGGAACCGGAAAAATGAATGTCATATAATATCATTTGGAAGAGGAAAAAGTCTAATGCTGCTGAAACTATCATCAATCTGTTTCTAATTTCTGATTGGTATTTGTTAGATTGCATGGGATGGGTGGATACTTATGTTTCTTAGTTTTTGTCTGACAAATCAACTTTTTCCTGGCAACTGTGAGAGAATTTAGAAGTAGAAATGCTTTTTTCATGAGTAAATTATGTATGATCTGTTTGTGTAAAGTAAGTATTGCTTTGGTATGATTGAAATTGAGTTTAGGGATTGTAAACTGGTGATGTTTATTCCATTATGATCTTCTTGCTATTATTATTTTTGATATTTTTCGATTAAATGCTTTCTGATTTTCATTCACTGTTTGTGATTTGTAGCTGTGTACCAGCAACTGCAGGAATATGAGCAAAAGATCTTTGGATCATCTGATAGTAGCAATCCTCCTCTGCCTACCTTTCCACCTGCTGGAGCCCCATCCTTCAACTTTGGCTTCTTAAAGGCAAATGATCCAGTTCCTGTTCCTATTCCTGCTTTCAATAATATTGGTGCTACTTCTATTTTTGCCCGTACGCCTTTAGAAGTTCCTCCGCATGAGTTCACATTTGGTGCCGGTCAGACCCAGAAAAGCGTGTCTGAAAGCCTAGCAAATCCTAGTTGCACCGATATTCCAATGGATAGCACTTAGATCCCTGAAGTTTCTTTTGCAAGAACAACCATTTCGCCAATGAGACCGACGACTTTTAATGAGGATATTTATGAAATTTGGCTGTAAATTGTGAGTAAAAATGTTAGAAGTTTTTCTGGTTTGTTAGATATGAAGAGTTGGTACATTCGCTCTTGGTACATTCATTCTGGGTGCCTTGAATGTGAATGAATATATTTATTTTTGGACCAGCAGAGAGTTTCCTATCCAAGGATCATTCATATACTTGCCAGCATCTATACTCACTGGAGCTCACGCAAGAATATGAACTTACTCTGCATCGTAAGCCAACATCTCGGATAATTTTTGCCCAATCTGGGGGTGATATGTTCCTATAAATTGACTTTTCAGCCGGATGGTGTGGCACCAGTAAACTTAGAATGTCGATACAGTTTGAAAAACACAGGCTATTATAATATGGATTTTAATGACAATCAATTAGCAAGAACGAAGAATGAGAGAAAAAAATGTTGAGCAATGGAGCAAGTACTTGAGCGCTGGATGTTAGAGATTAATGTTACTGAGCTCTATGAATTCATCCAATTTTTGAGCCTCTTTCTCTGCTGGCAAATTACCCAGAAGGGGCACTAATAACCATTGCATCGTTTATTTTGGTTGAACTTACTCAACTAAACCCCGAACAAACAACAGTAGTAAAACGCTGATTAATGTCCTTCATGAAGTTATGGTCATATTTTTTGCCATGACAATACTGTTTCCAGAACAGCAGAGACTGTAGTCATAACAAATAATGTTATGAAGGCCGAAAAAAAAAAAAAGAAGAAATTCACACCATTGACTTGCAAAAAGCTCACATATCCAAACCAAATTCAGTCCAGTATCTGTCTCTATTCACACAGTTCACAATTAAATATGCATTTTCTTCACCATTTTGATCGTCTTTAACCGTATTTTGACACACGAATATATTTTTTGGCTATGTATTTTCGCACCCATCACACATTTCTAAAACTAGTAAGCAATACATGTTTCAAGGGAGGACTTGGCAAGCCATAATAGACCAGGATCATTCCGCTTTAACACTAGATAAGTTTCTGCCTTCCCAATGTCGTCCAAGATAACATCTTCACTAAAACCAATCAAGAGCAGAATTTCCGTGACAGCTGCAAGAACAAAAACATGATGAGAATTAGAGTTGAATAAGACACTTGTTATGTGTTTTTACTTATTAGGATTGTGACTAGTCGGTCTTTAACCAATTCAATTGGTGTCCTCATCATTTTATTTTGTCTCCAGCTCTCTAAATAGACCTTAAATGCTTTGCATTAAGCTCCTGCGTAATGTGGCCAAAAAATAAAATAAAATAAAGACTCCTGTGTAATGCACTTTTGACAAGGTTTGCTCCTATCCTTCCAGTGAAATCCATATTCTCCTCAATTGGTCATCAAATAAATCTTTTACTTACCAAAACCTTGTTTAGCATATAAAAAAACCTTGTTTAAAGAGGGGGGAAAGGGGAAAGAATAAAAAGAAACAAACCTTTGTAATTTGCAACATTTCTTTGGATTATAGGATTGGCCTGCAATGTACCATTATTAATAACTAAGAAAAGGATTAGATAAAACAAGGATTACAATACATAAAAGAGTTGTCATTCTCGATTAACTCATGGAAATTAAGCGAAACCTCAGGACTAACAAGGATTCTACCTTCCGAAGTTTTATAAATTTCATTTCATCTGGGTGCTTGATCAAATTCCTGCCAGCAAAGAAAATAAGTTCCAGCTTGTATCAGTAACTTAGTTCACAAAACAAAGAGGAAAAAAAAAGCATGGCAGAATAAGCAGGAACTAGAACATCTATAGAAGCTTGCAAGAGGTGGGCTCAGATGCCGAGTACCAATGCTTTATTGTGTATTGAGGAAACAAAAAACAGAATTAAAGGACAGTCAAGCAAGAATACCATACCTAATTATCTTAAATAGAGTTTGCAGATCGATAGTTGCCTCCGTGGGATTAACTTCAGCTCGCAACATCTCAATGGCCTTTTGCAGACACTAAAAACATCAGTAACAGAGTCTCGGATTCTCTGTAATTCTTGATCATCTGGATCGGGCTCATCAATTTTCATATCGTATATTCCCAGCTGAGGCAATAACTTATCATCTGGATGAGGTTCTGCTTGTTCTATTTCATCTGCTTTAGTTTGATCAGGATCAGGTTCTTTATGACCTTGGTTGAAATGGGCTTGATCTACCAGGGTTTCAGTTGTTATTTGATGACGAGGATCATGTCTTGCCATACTTGTGCATCCCAAAATGTTCAATCGTGCTTCTCCATCATCAGGATCTGGTTCACCTATGGTCTCTCTTGTTAGAATCTTGGTGTCCAGAATCTCCATCACCATAGGTTCAACTACATTTCCAAAACTTGAAGCACCTGAACCATCAGGATCAGGCTCTTCACTTGAACACATGGCTGCTGATTTCCCAAGAGTCTTCTGAGAATCGTTTTTAGTAGATTCAGAATGATGTTTCAGTAGCAGAGTTTCACCATGCAGCAAATCATCTGGATCTGGTTCAAACTTGTTCTGATTTCTAGAAAGGTCATCAGGATCTGGTTCATAAGCAAGTTTCCCCACAGGCCTAATTGGACTTTGAATATCTAGATTTTCATTTCCATCATGAATGGTCAACCCAGAGTCTTGGATTCTCTGTAATTTTTGATCATCCGGATCAGGCTCATCAATTTTCATATCATATATTCCCAGCTGTAGCAATAACTTATCATCTCGATGAGGCTCTGCTCGTGCTATTTCATCTGCTTTAGTTTCATCAGGATCAGGTTCTTTATGACCTTGGTTGAAACAGGCTTGATCTACCAAGGTTTCAGTTGTTATGTGATGTCCAGGATCATGTCTTGCCATGCTTGGGCATCCCAAAATGTTCGATTGTGCTTCTCCATCATCAGGATCTGGTTCATCTATGGTCTCTCTTGTCAGAATCTTGGTGTCCAGAATCTCCATCACCACAGGTTCAACTACATTTCCAAAACTTGAAGCACCTGAATCATCAGGATCAGGCTCTTCACTTGAACATATGGCTGCTGATTTCCCAAGAGTCTTCTGAGAATCATTTTTAGTAGATGCAGACTGATGTTTCAGTAGCAGAGTTTCACCATGCAGCAAATCATCTGGATCAGGTTCAAACTTGTTATGATTGCTAGAAAGGTCATCAGGATATGGTTCATAAGCAAGTTTCCTCAAAGACCTAATTGGACTTTGAATATCTAGATTTTCATTTCCATTGTGAATAGTCAAACCAGAGTCTTGGATTCTCTGTAATTCTTGATCATCCGGATCGGGCTCATCAATTTTCATATCATATATTCCCAGCTGTGGCAATAACTTATCATCTCGATGAGGATCTGCTTGTGCTATTTCATCTGCTTTAGTTTCATCAGGATCAGGTTCTTTATGGCCTTGATTGAAATGGGCTTGATCTACCAAGGTTTCAGTTGTTATGTGATGACGAGGATCATGTCTTGCCAAGCTTGTGCATCCCAAAATGTTCGATTGTGCTTCTCCATCATCAGGATCTGGTTCATCTATGGTCTCTCTTGTCAGAATCTTGGTGTCCAGAATCTCCATCACCATAGGTTCAACTACATTTCCAAAACTTGAAGCACCTGAATCATCAGGATCGGGCTCTTCACTTGAACACATGGCTGCTGATTTCCCAAGAGTCTTCTGAGAAATGTTTTTAGTAGATTCAGAATGATGTTTCAGTAGCAGAGTTTCACCGGGCAGCGTGTCATCTGGATCAGGTTCAAACTTGTTCTGATTGCTAGAAAGATCATCAGGATCTGGTTCATAAGCAAGTTTCCCCAGAGCCCTAATTGGACTTTGAATATCTAGATTTTCATTTCCATCGTGAATAGTCAACCCAGAATCATCAGGGTCAGGTTCATCATGTGTTTCAGATGCTTCCACATTAGCAGAAGCATTTACCAGATGACGATAAGCAGCAGCTACAGAAGAGGCACGGGCATTTTCCAGCAAAGTTGACATATTTCCACCAACCTTCTGAGAACTTCTGGCATCTTCAACATAAAAATCTTCTTGATAATTGTCTGAATGTCTGATTCCACTTATAGTGTGGCCCCTAGATTTGGTCCAATCCAAGCTAACAGCTTCTTCATTCAACTGCCAAAAAAAAGTAATTTACATCAAGACAGTGCCTTTTATATTGAAGCAATAATATTTGACAATGAAGAACTATTTCTACTCATAAAAGTGAGAATATAAAGGTAGTTTTACCTGTTTATCAAGGGCGTAGAAATTTGAATCATGTTCAGAGAATACCATATGAGCCTGAAATATACAGAAGCATAGTTCTCAATAATTTGTTTGCTAATTTTTCCCTACCCACCTCCTCCCCACTCTTGTCCCTCCCTCTATTTTTTGGAATTATAATAACATAATCATCACTAACATTGGTATAATTAATAACTGAAATTTGTTAAATAATGCTTTCAAGTTCATGTAAAAGAGTTTTTTTTATGCTCTCATATTTCCTTAATCCTTTCAGGTCATCAGTTCGAAGGCAGATATATATCTCTTCTCCATGATTCTGAAAAAGCAAATAAGGATCAACAATAAAAATAATCGAAAGTAGAGAAGTTGAAAGATTTTGATATTCTATTTCTTCTATGTTTAAATAGGCTATTACCTTATTAAAACCTAGAATGGATGTGGGACTCACACCAACGTAACCAACTGGAGCCCTCTCAGTCATTATTCCTACACGCCATCGATGCTTTACAAAAGAACAATCAAAAACTAGTTCAAAAGAGCTTACAAGAGTCAGTCAAGCAAAGTAGCATGAATATATATGGTTCCCATGGTACCTTGTTCATGATAGCAACAATTCCAGGGTCTGAAGCAAGCATATGCATCCTTTTTAATGCCTCAGAAGCTGCAGGGTATAACTGGCAACAAACAGTAATCAAGATATCAGAATAGTTAATAATCAGCTCTAAAATGGTTGCTTGTCACGTCCTTAGATTCAAAAACTGACAAATAGCACATGAAGATAACATAATTTAAGATGTCTGATGCACTTTATATGCATCTCCTTATGTACAAAATCAGAAATCTAGAGCCAAAAATCATTTCTCCATCAAATGGTGACTAGCTTTTTCACAGAACTGCTGTCTATTACACCAACCATATACAATATTACCCATAAATAACAATCCCGTGAAATTTCATAACCCCTCAACATTAATTTATTTGTGTAAAATATTAAATTATGAATATACTCTAAGTGAAACTTGATCAACAAAAATTGCACCAATGGCTTTTTTTTTTTTTTCATTTTTCATTCCTCAATTGCATATTGTCAACAATAACGAAATCAGAAATACCTCTACACCTGGAATTTGAAGCGTGCGAAAATCACAAAAGATGTAAGGTCCTTGAGGATGTCTTATAGAAGCATGGGGTCCATCTGACATTCGCTGCCTCAGTCTCCTTTCCTCTTCATTGAATCCAGCTATTCTCAGGTCTACCTTTGAATTTTGTATAACTCGCTCAACTTCATCCTCAGGTACCCCCATCATCCTGACAGATTTTCCCTAAAATTAGAAGAAACAAAGTACTATAAGTTGGAATAGAATGTGTAAGAAAGTGTGACAATTTTAGTTTATCATGTCCATACCATCACTGCTTTTTAATACTTTCATCTCTTAAGTGATAATCATTTGAGCCCCTTTTCAAAATAATTTTATGCAAAGACAATTATGAACATCCTTGTTTTCCTGTGACTAAGAACCGTGAACAAAACAACACCGGCAAGTTGCACTTAAACTGAAAAGTAACAAGACATCCTTGGGCATCCAAAACACATAAAACCAGCTTCAACCGAACATAAAATGCAACCCATATACTTCATCAATTGCCTTTTATTGCAATTGTATGGGTAGATGAAAGGATGCGAGTACTTTAATCTATTAGCATTAAACAATAAACAGAGTGATGGATATACCCTACAAGGAATAGTAAATACCATGACAATTGAAGCTTCTTGCAAACTCAAGCATGAGTGCTCATCCGAGAAAGGGTGCAGCATTCTCGAGCCTTTGCCCGATAATCGAGGAACAATAAGCCGCAAAGTATCCGCCTTAACCTCAGTCAACTTTTGCAGCTCATCTCCTAACTCCTTGAGATTTGCACCAGAATTCATTTCCACCATATACTTGTTCCCTCTCCATAGAACAGTTACATTCACCATATTTTCTTGCTCTTCCATGTTGCACTATAACGCCAAAAAAAAAAAAAGCAGAACAACTTTTAATCACTCTTAAAAGCAAAAAAAAAATCATTATCGCAAACTTTTTTTCAAATTGAAGTATTTTTCGATAAAGGATGTAAATTTAACAATTAAATTTCAGCACCCAGAACTCTATTTACATTAAAAACACAGAATTTTTTTGCAGAATTCAACAAATTCTTACATACAAATTAAACTTTAATATCAAGAATTAAGGATAATAAAAAAGACCCAGATTGAGAATTTTGATTAGATTTTATTTACCTGAGGTGTTGCTGCGGATTTTCTCTTTCTGAGAAGGGAATATTCTTCTGGAGGATTGCTACATGCCGGGGTTTTCATTTAATTAATTAGGAACGGGGGGCGTAGGATAAGATATTAACGCGTCTTATGCTAAAATGCACGGTTGTGTTGCGCATTTGCTGGCGTGAGACCATTGAGAGGATTCTAGAAAAATGTGTCTGGAAACATACAAATGGAGAATACAAGGGGAAAGATTTAGGAAAAGTATTTTAGGTTAAATGAATAAATAAAACTAAAATTGATAAATTAAAAGATTTTTTATATAGATTAGATGTATAAAATTTAAATAAATTTTTATATATTTTTTAGATAAATATTTTTAATAAAAAATTAATAAAATAAATATCGATTAAATTTTAATTATAAATAATATTTTTTATTTTTTAATAAATTATTAATTTTTTTTTATGAAATTTTATTAATTTATCAATTAAAATTTTCATAAAAGTTTTTGTTAAATTATTTTTAAGAAAAAATTTTACAAATTTTATTTAAAAATTTTCATGAAAATTTTTTCTTGGTTTTGATCAGGCTGATGTAATTTTCAAGACTCATAAAGGCAAAGGGTTTAGTAAGAAGTAAAGGAGTGGACTGTGGAGCGTCTCGCACGTCAGCGTGTCAAAATCTGAAGTTTTCAAGTCCAAATGTATATTTCTTGAATGTGAAAATTGTCTGAAAATGGTTTGAAAATAAGATGGAATCATATATACGTAAACCTGTCCATGGTTGGGCCAGTTCTGGTCGACCATTCACAAATTCTGCTCAGAAAAATCTGAAATTTTTATTATATTTAAATAAAAATAAATTTCATTCATGAAATAAAATTTTGGATGGATTCAAGTTTAGTTTGGAGTTTAAGCTCTAAGAAGCTAGAAACTGAATCCATGGAGTGAGATCGGCAGCAGCTAACGAGTCAATGTAGTCGAGTGCCATGCGACCAACACGGAAAAAAATTTTTAATATTTAAGTAACAAAATAAAAAATTTATTATAAAATTTAATCATTAAATTAATAAACTTTTTATTCTGACGGCTTTTCAAATTTTTAATGAAACGAAGCCGGAAGATGGGTTCATGATAAGGATTTTTATGAAGTGCAAATTCCATGGTTGGTACCAGGTGACCATTGACCAAACAAGCCAGGTGCAGGGATGAAAACCAACTCTGCTCTCTTTTAGATCTACCTGAAAATTATATTAACAAAAAAAATTATATTATCTAATTCTCTTATAATTTTCAGAGAGCTTTCTAGTTTTAAAGAAGTCTCGAACCGCTTGGTTATTTTTTTTTATAACAAAGATATTATGAGTTAAATAGATGTGAAATCATTGTATACCATTTTTTATAGCTAGCAATTTCTTTTCATAAATAATGTAATTTATTTTGTTAGGTTTAAATTTATCAAAATTATAGCCACAAGTCAATTCATCTTTTTGATGAAGAATTTTTTGCTTTAAGGACACATTTCCCAATGTTCATCACTAGCATCTGTTTCTTGTATGAGTAAATCTTCCTTATTTAGGCAGATAAACTTTAGGAATATAAGTTAGCTCTGATTTAATTTGCTTAATAATATCAGAGTTTGTAGGTGTCTATACAAAATCATTATTTTTACGTAATTTACGCAAAGAAGACTTTTTTTTTCAGAAATATTTTTAAAGAATTGTCTACCATAATTTAATATACTTAGAAATTGTTGTATTTGTTTAACATTATCTAGTTTTTTGAAAACTCATTGATCTTCGAGATGATATGATCCTGCAATGTGATTTCCATTAGCAGAGAAATTAAGACCAAGAAATTCGATCTCTGTTTTTTCAAGTTCAACTTTTTTGGACTTAAAATAATACTATGTAAATAAATTCTTGAGCAATAATATTCAGGTGTTTCCTATGCTCATCTAAAGTAGAATAGAAAATAAGTATATCATCGATATATACACAACAAAATTGGTTATGTTTGCTGAAAATAGTGTCCATCCAATGTTGAAAAATTTGTGGTGCGTTGCATAAACTAAAAGGCATAACAGTACATTGGTAATGGCTTATTAGTGCACTAAAAGCAGTTAAGGATTTAGATTCAGGTTTAAGCATGATTTGCCAAAAACTAGATTTATAATCAAATTTATAATCAAATTTAGAAAAGTATTTAGCATTTTTGGCTAAATTTAGCAAAACATCTTTACGAGGAATAAAATAGCCATCAAATACAAGATTTTGATTTAATTTCTTATAATTGATAACCATATAAGGTTTACCTCATTTTATCTCTGAATGGTTTCTTACCATAAATGCTGGGCTTGAATGTGGGTTGGTAATTGGTTCTATCAGGCTTTTGTCCAATAGCTCAAAGATTTGTATCTTGAATTCGTCCATATCTTGTTTGGTATAGATCATAGGCTTTACATTTATAATCTCTTTTGGATTATGAAGAATTAGCTCACAGTATCTTGGGCTTCTTTTTCAAAGCTTCAATGGTTGTTCACTGAAGTTTTCTACAAAATCTTATAAAGCCAATGTTTTTCATTGATTGTTTTTATAGTATTTGATAATCTTTTTGGTTGAAAGTTTTTATCACAAATATGCTCATGTTCCTGTAATAAAAGAATTTTAACCGACTTTTTATCAATTGTAAGATTAACACGAGTATTAGAAACAATAAATGGAACATAAGTACGTAAAAAATTATTACCTAATAGGATATCTCATGCATGTTAGGAAAACATAGTATTTTGGTATTATGAATTTAACATTGTTGAGATAAATAGGAATATTTTTTGCTTTATATCAAACAATAGTTTCCTTATCATCTATACCTACTATGATGATAGGATGCTTCTTTAGTATCCATTTTGTTATGGGTAAAGCATTGTTGCGATAGCTTGAGATTATTGCTCCAGTGTCAAGTAGTATATATAGACTATACAGTTTATAGTCCTGAAATCGAAAATCACCTTGCACAAACGTGTAATATTTATCTTTGTTAGAAAATAATATTATTTCAAGTGCAAATAAATGAAAATTATTTATAAAATGCAACATTTTTATTTCTTCATTCTTAAGAGTTCTAGAAGAAGAAGTATGCGAATTTAGAATAGAATTAACAAAATGATAATAGGATTGGTTATCACCTGTATATTGCTGAGAAGGATTATCTCCTGCAAAAATAGGAATTTGAGTATTACCTGTATGGCTTATACTATTTACTCTTTGTAGATTTTTTGCATTGTTTGTACTATGAAATCCTAAAAAAAAACTTCGATGAGGTGTATAAAAAAATTGATTATTGGATATACTCTCAATATCATCATCTTTTTTATGTTAAAAAATATTAGTAGAGGGTAAAACCAGATTTAGATTAAAATTAGTTGAAGCATTTGGATTTTTAAAGTAAAGATTTTTTTCCTGATGAGAAAAATTCTAAACTTGGTATTTTCTATTTTTCAAAAGTATTTTAAAAAATATCTTCAAGACACCATCCTTGTGGGATAGATAAACTTGAGTTTGACCAATTTTGATTTGATTTTAGAATCAAAACTATTTGGTTCAAAAAGTTCAATAATATTTGAATCTACCGGTTTGATAGAAGTATTGGTAATATTGATAAATTATAGACTGCAGACCAGTTGATTGAAAGATCATGCGATTTTTCTTCAATATCATATTTCATTATCTTAACACGAAGACATAAACATTTTTCAATATTTTCATCAAAAATAGAAATAAAATAGTTTGGTTTAACTTTAAATAAAACTACACCAGCAGCTAAATTGGATTGGAATCCTCTAATTATAGCATTAGCAGGATTTTTAAAATGATTATTCATTAAAACAGCTATTATAGGTATATCTTTACAAGCAAGAAATAGCAGTTTAATGGTGATCATATCATACCAATATGTATATACTTAACCTGGGGGTATTTACGTAGAAAATGGTTTATTTTTTTTTCTTGAAAAGAGATATTTCTACTGATCCTTGTTTAGAATCATTAGCAACAGTGTCACTAGATAGTTTTTCTATATGGAGTTTAAACCAAGGCCGGAATTTTTTAAACTAACTTGTTTTGTAAATCTCATCTGGTTTGACGAGTTGTAATTCTTTGATTTTGTCTTCTGAAATATGATGAGTTTTTCACATCACATTTTTGAGTTTAACTATACCTTTTTTCGCTGTATTTGTTGTACCTGTAGAAGAAGTAACTGAAACATTATCTTGGTTAGATTCTGTATTCATCATAAAAATATATTCAGATTCATCATCAGAAGAACAATGATCAGCTTAAAAAAAAACTTCATAATATATTTCATCATCTGATAACTCGTCTACAAAATAAATTTGAAGATATTTTTTTCTAGTGTTTTAATCATTTTTCGAGCACTTTTCCCTTTGTTAGGGCAGCTATTTGCATAGTGACCTTCTTGATCACAAATAAAACATTTGCATTTTTGTTTAGAAGATTTTTTCTTCTTAATAACAAATTTACCTTTTTTAGGCTTGGTAGATTTACTAATTTTTTCAAGTTTCCATTTTTTTCAAAAATATTTTCGTTTTGATCGAAAACGAATATTTCTTTTTAAAGGTTGTTTGTTACAACCAAATTCTAATCATTTTCTAAAATCTTAGTACATTGTTGGTAACTAAGTTTAGATTTTACCTACTTGGCAGTTTTTTGCTTGAGGCAGTGTTCTGTAATTTGACTCTGAACGTAGTATATTCTACAGCCAAAAGCATCGTAGAGTTCTATGTTGAGATTTATAGCATTAGCAATTTTTATTTTAAGTTTTAAATAAATATTATAATTTTGAGAGTAAAGTTTATCCTATGGTGAATAAAGTTTTAAGAAAAATTATTGTAACCAAAATTTTGAATGTTGTTCATCCAATTTTTGATATTCAAAAATATATCTTTTACTGAAATCATCAAGATTTCTAATATCACATAATTTTAATTTAGAAAGAAAAAATTAAGCTTCTTGATTGGGGTCCAAAGATTCTGTACTTCCATAAAACTCATTTTTCAAGATTTGAGTTAAATATTTTAAAAGCTGAGGTATATCACCTGCTGTAAGAAGTGAACTTTTCTGAGTAGTTTCCAAAGTTGTCTTTTCCCATTTTTTGAGAAATTGGAGGACATCACCTTGCCATGTGCCATAGAAATATTACAAACTTTTTTACAATCTTAAAGCTTTGATACCGTTTACAAGGAGGTGCGAAAAGGATTTATGTATAAAGGTTTTCAAAAAGAAAAGAAATATCTAATTTAGGTTATTTTACATTAAGTGGAGAAAAGTAGATAAAAGATGATGTTGATGAGAGAGAGAGGATGGGGAGAAAGAAATAGTAGGTGAGAATGTCTAAAAGGCCTCATCAATCTAATTACAATGTAAGTTTAAATAAATAAAAACATGAACAGTAACTATGTACAGTTTTCGCTACAGTGTACAGTAAAATTTTTATCTATAGTATCGCTACAGTGACTTGTTGTAGTAATTTTGGTAGCAGGTTTCTGTTTTCTGTCTGCTATAGTGATTGCTATAAGATTTTTTATCGAGAACAGTAACTGTTATAGTACAGCTGGTCTTTGGCTTTGAACAATTTTATTTTTTTGTGTCGGCAGTTAAGATCAGCTTAATTGGCTTAGTCCGGGTTAGAATATCTACAGAGTGATTTATCCTTCTATTGCATTATCCAGATTTTGGAGTTCTATACCTTCTTCATCCAGAGTTTGGTGAGAGTGTAAAGAATTGGATCCGGATTGATTCTACATTTTCCATCATTCTTGATACTAGTATAGCATTTTTATAGGATGATTAATATCTTCCATCTGGGAAAGTTTCTTCAAGAGTTGGATGGCTTCTGGTTGACTTTCTATTTCTAGATCGTCATGACAAGAATAATAATATCTTACTATTATTCTCCGACCATCAGTTTTTGTAAAGATTCTAGGAAATGTTGAGTGGTAGCCAGATGAAGCAAGTGTTTTGCATTTTCCATCATAGAAATCCCTGTTTGGAATTAGTATTGAGAAGGGTTGGTGTATTTGGATATGATTTTATTTAAACCATTAGAGTGATTTTGAGCATCTGTAGAGGGTCAATGAATGCTCCTATGGTTACTCTTTCAATTTCCCAAATTTGGTAAAGTTGATAAAATCTTTCTCATTGAAAGACACCAAAAAGGCTTGTTATGGTGAAATGTACATAGTAGAAATAAGTGGCATATTTTACGATTTGGTAAAATTGATGCTTGATAAAGGTTGGGAAATTTTTAATAAGTTCAAAAGCAAAATTTTGGACCAGAATTTGACCAACTATTACCAATTTGATATTAGTTATATCAAAGGGTTCATGGTTTAGGCAAAATTTGATTTTAGGAATGGAGTCGCCAATTTCTGTAATAAAAATATAAGTAGAAAAATGATGTTCTGAAAATTTTTCGACTAGCAGTTTTTCTGTAGTCTGTTGAATGGAAAGATTTATCTATTGAAACAGTTCTTTGGTTAGGAATACTGCAGCTTTTTTGAACAAAAAAAATCCTCTTGAGCTTGTTTAGCTGAGGTGAATTATAATTTTCAAAATATTCACATAAATTCAAGAAATTGTTTATTTCTTGAACACTATATTGATTTTCTTCAAAAGTAAAGAAATCAATATTTTGCTGTTTTAGCATATTGGTTGAAAAAAGGCTTTGGAAAGCTGTTTCTTTAAACTTTTGAAATTCATCAGCCTATTTGACTAAGAATTCAACTAATTTGGTCATCCCTTTTCGAAAGCTAGATTTGTTTTCTGAAAGATGGAATTTTCAAACATTGTTTAGCAAATTATAGACTCGTGGTTCAAGTCTAGGATTATAAAAATCTTTAATCTCTGGAGTAGAGAGTTTTATTTTTTCTAACAGTTGTTTTGTTGAAAAAACTATTTAAGAATAACTCATAGGGGTCTATTCATTTGGATCTTGAGCAAACTGAGAGAATCCTGATTGAATCCTCAAAGGAGAAGGCATGTATGGTGGTCGCAAGTTTTGAGGTTGATAGAAAAATAATCATTGGTTAGGATCATTATAAAAACCAAATCCTAGGTTAAAATTTCCAAGAAAAGCAGAAGATTATGGAGAAAAAGAAAAAGAAGATTTTTTACCTGTTTTCTTCTTGATGGTTTTCCATTCACTTATATCATGGATTGGTTGTTTTCCTCAATCCATGTGGTCTGCTTTAAATTTTTCCTAAACCATGAACCATTTGATATAACCAGTATCGAATTGGGAATAGTTGGCCAAATTTTGGTCCAAAATTTTTCTTTTGAACTTATTAAAAATTTTTCAGCCTTTATCAAGCATCAATTTTACCAAATCGTAAAATATGCCATTTATTTCTACTATGCACATTTCACCATAACAAGCCTTATTGGTGTCTTTCAACGAGAAAGATTTTATCAACCTTACAAAATTTGAAAATTTGAAAAAGTAACCGTAGGAGTATTCCTTGACCCTTCTACAAATGTTTAAAATCACTCTAATGATTTAAACAAAATCATATCCAAATACACCAACCCTTCTCAATACCAATTCCAAACAGGGATTTCTATAATGGAAAAAGCAAAACACTTGCTTCATCTGGCTACCACTACAACATTTCCTAGAATCTCTGTATAAAATAATTTATGGTTATTTATTGGTATTTGTTGGCTTTGTATGCCTTTAGTTGACTGGCTTTGGGAAACTTATACAAAATCACATCGGTTTTAAGTACCAAAAACATGGAATCAACTTCAGAAAATAATTGTCTTTGTAGAGATCAAGTTTATAATCATAGTTTGCATATAGATCCTAAGTCTGAATCTAATACTACATCTATAAGTGGAGTTGTAAATGGTTTGTTTGATCATTCTTCGTCTTTTTTTATTAAGTTATTTGTAAAAATGAATACTATAGAAGATAAAATAGATTTGCTTATTGAAAAGATAGACCAAAGACATGTTTCACTAGATACATCTATAGATTTTGGACCTATTTATTATGGTAATATTATGGTGACAGATGAAAAACCTTCATCTTTCTTAGCAAAGCGAAACAAAAACAACTTGACTTTTACTCTTATAAATATTTAATCAAAAATTTCAAATATAAAATAGAAAATTTGAAGATCTGAAACAACGGGTTAATTATCTTAATGCTATTGAAACCCTTTTATGAAGAACATAAAAGATTTTTTCAAAAATATGGTTATCATTATATGCTTAACTATGACACAAGTTCTTCCGTCGAAGAGGTCTGTGCTTCATTTGTTGAAGTAAGGACAAATGGTCTGATTCGAGATTTACTAAGAATCGACTTAGTGAAATCTCATATTTTTTATATCAGAAAAAGAAATGATCCGTCAGGTTCAGGATGGATTTCGGATAATAGGTCAGATCGTACCAATAAAAATAAAAATCCGTTTTATTCCATTTATTACAACGCAAGGATTCAACAATCATTTAGCCAAAATGATCAGTGTTAGTAGTTTTGAAGTGGATGATAATATAGTAGAAGATAATTTTAAAATTCTTGCTACTAACCTAGTAGTAAAGGATGAACCAGTCTCATCTAATGAAGATTCTTCTAGTTCTAAAGATCAACTAGATTTAGAACCTCAAATCCTTACTCCTCAAATAGAAGATAGAGGTAAAAGAAAAGCATAAGAAATATCTAACCCAGATATAGATGATTTGCTTAGATTTCCATATCATAAAAATCCAATATATCAACCATATGAAACATATGCGGCTGATCCTAGCTATTTTTCTTCTAAAGAAGAAAAAATAAAACAAACTTCAGAATCTAGTCAAACAAGTTAGATAAAACCAGAAGTCCTTATAATCGATTCGTTAAACAAACGAACGGTTACTCAAGGTGGCACATATTTAGATTTATCACGTGTATATGTTAAAGATTATAGAAAATCATAGATGATTGGGCACAATTTATGTCTATTGTTGTTATAGGAAATAAAGATGTTTGGAATAAAGAAAGGTTTTTGAATTATTTATGTGGCACATGACAAGGTGATGTCTTCCAATTTCTCAAAAAATGAGAAAAGACAACTCTGGGAACTACTAAAAAAAGTTTACTTCTTGCAACAGGTAATACCCCTTAGCTTTTAAAAGATTTAACTCAAATCTTGAAAAATGAATTTTGTGAAAGTACAGAATCTCTGGACCCCAATCAAGAAGCTCAATTTTTTCTTTCTAAATTAAAATTATATGATATTAGAAATCTTGATGATTTCAGTAAACGATATATTTTTGAATATCAAAAATTGGATGAACAACATTCAAAATTTTGGTTACAACAATTTTTCTTAAAACTTCTCTCACCATAGGATGAACTTTGTTCTCAAAATTACAATACTTATTTAGAACTTAAAATAAAAATGCTAATGTTGCAAATCCCAGCATAGAACTCTACGATACTCTTGGCTGTAGAATACACTATGTTTAGAGTCAAATTATAAAACATTGCATTAAGCAAAAAGCTGTCAAGCAGGTAAAATCTAAACTTAGTTACCAACAATGCACTAAGATTTTAGAAAATGATTTAGAATTTAGTTGTAACAAACAACCTTTAAAAAGAAAGACTCGTTTTCTATCAAAACGAAAATATTTTTGGAAAAAATGAAAACCCGAAAAAAATTAGTAAATCTACAAAGCCTAAAAAAGGTAAATTTGTTATTAAGAAGTGTAAACACCCAATTTGATCCAGGCCTGGATCAATTGGGCTTGATCCAAATGGGTAAGATGGGCTTATTTTCATTTTATTATTATTATTATTGTTTATTTATTTTTTTATTTTTTTTGATTTATCTGTTCTAAATTTGGTTGAAATTATTATTGTTTTGTTCTAGAAGAAACTTTTTTACCATGAATTTAAGAGCTGGTAGGGTTTGGATTGGATTCAAAGATTGAATCTTAATCACAGAAGGAATTGTGATTAATCAGAAACTCTTCTGACCTATCCCTATAAATAGATGCTGAAACACACACTAAAAAGGGACACAGAGAGAGTAAAAAAAAAAAAAAGGCGTTTAGAAGGTTTATGAGTGATTTTAAGATTTTTAAGATTTTTTTTAAAGATTTTTTTTGGAAAATTTTTGAAAATTGTAGATTTTAGTTGAATTTTTCGATGAGATATGAATTTTTTGGAAACTTTTCCTGTGTCGGTTGAATTTTTCGGTCAGTTACCCAATTTCTAACATTATTTTCAAGAAATATACCAACTTTTCGGTGAACTTTCGATGAATAACTCAGATTTCGATAAAAATTTCTAGAATTCAGTTAAAGCTCAACCAATGTTCTTGAAGGGATAGAAAGAGAGGGGAGAGAAAAAGAAAAGTAGAGAGAGAGAGGGAGGAAGAGAATTCTACTGAAAAAGGTTAAAATTAGCCTTTTATAATACCATAAAACAACATTGTTTTAGGCGTTAATAAACCCAAGATCTGTGCGTTTTGTCAAGATCCAATCCGAGTCGTAGCGTGATCGAATCAGCGACCCGTGTCTCTGCCTGGGCTCCAACCGAGTCGAGCCGAATCATTTCCCATCGAGCCGCACCTTTAAGCCACTTCTGTCTCTCAAGCCGAGCCGAATCCAAGCCGAGCCGAGCCATTTCAAGGTTTTTTTTTTAATTAATTAATTAATAATAATAATACTATTACTATTATTATTATTTCTAAATTAGAATTATTTGGTATTTCTTAATATTTTTTAATTTTAATTTAATTTTTATTTTTAATAATTTTTCTAAAATAAAATTTTCAAAAAAAAAATATTTTTGAAGAAAAGTTGAAAGTATCAATTTTTTTAAAAATAAAATTAAAAAATTTTTTTTTGAAGAAAAGTTAAATGTATCAATTTCCTTTGAACATAAAAATAAAAAAAATATTTTTGAGGAAAAGTTACAAATATCAATTTTTCTTAAAAATAAAATTTCTTAAATAAAAATTTTCAAAATCATTTTGGGAGAAAGTTGAAAGTATAAATTTTCTTTGAAAATAAAAAGGTTAAAAAATACTTTTAGGAAAAAGTTGAAAGTATCAATTTTTCTTGAAAATAAAATTTCTAAAATAAAAATTTTCAAAAAGTGTTTTGGGGAAAAGTTGAAAGTATCAATTTCCTTTGAAAATAAAAGGTTCTAAAAATATTTTTGAGGAAAAGTGAAAAGTATAAATTTTTCTTAAAAATAAAATTTCTAAAAAAGAAAAATTTCTAAAAAATATTTTTGAGAAAAAGTTGAAAGTGTCAATTTTTCTTAAAAATAAAATTTCTAAAAAGTATTTTTAAGAAAAAGTTAAAAGTATCAATTTTCCTTAAAATAAAAATCTTTAAATGCTTTAAGGAAAAGTTGAAAGTAGCAATTTTTCTTATACAAAAGCAATGAGTTTTTTTTATAAAATAAAAAGAAAAAGATTTATATCAAAAGTTGAATCATTATTTCTTTTTTTGTTTTATTTCATTTTATTTCTTTTTTCTTTTCTTTTCTTAATTTTTTTTAATGTTAAATAATACGACATTGGAGTTTCTGCAAGTGAAATAGTAGTTTTTTTTTGCATACTCTTGAAGTGAGAGAAATTTTCTTAATTTTTTGCCAAAAGTATTAGAGTCAATTAAGAATAATTTTTAATAATTAATTACTTGATAAAATTTTTAAGGCTTATCGGATAACACGAAATTAAGCTAGTGCTATCTTACGATGGGCATTGTGAGGGTGCTATAACCTTTTTCACTCGCAACCGAACTCTTAAAGCCTATTCTGGTTAGTAGACTTGAACTTAATTTTTTAGGGACCCTTAAGCTTAGGTATTCCTTGAAAGGATAGATTTTTTAGGTAGTCAATTGCACCTAAATAAAAAAGATTGGTGGTGACTCCTTAAGTCAATGTCTAGTGATAGATCCCTAGATTTAGACATTATGATAGTTTAACAACTTCACTAGAGACTTTCGAGAGTCAGACCAGCAAATAAATTTATATTATCCAAAAGCCTAATAAAATTAAACCTTTTGTATAGAGTTTTTATTCACTCATATTTATTTACTTTGTTAATTTTGTCATTGATATGCAAGTACATAATATGAGCTCTATACCCGAGCTCTGTGCCTCTAGGAGAGAGTAAAGTACCTATTGCTTTCGTGAGATTTTAATGCCTCCGCAGTGGCTAGCGAAATACTCCCACTCAAATTGAAACTTTTTCGCTTGTAACCTATAATGGGTAAGGATTAAGGTGCCTTACTAGTTTGTAATGGACAATGATGTAAAGAGCAATTTAGGAACCTTTAGACTTTAACCTCGAACCACATATTTTGAACCTTAAAAGTGCCTAAACTATAGATAGAGCCATCTCTTTCCTTTTAGAATTGATCAAAAGCATAGGATCAATTCCTCTTATTGTGTGTGACGTTTTAATTAATTAATTAATTAATTAATTTCTCTTTATTTGATGTACTAACCTCTTTTCTTATTCATGTTTGTATGATCTATACTCATATCATATAGTTGCATAAAGAACATTTGCCTGAAAGACGATATTCAACAACGAGTTTTTCATGGACTTCACAAAACGACTAGTTTACTCTTCGTTTGTATTAGCTCCTTGTGAGTTACCCAACAAAGTAAAGGTCCAGTCAGAAAAGATTCAACTAAAAATGGGTGACTATTTACCAATTGGATATACTTCTACCTTGTCTCAAGAGACATCTATCCTCTTTAAATAAAATAATTTAGAGGATTTGATAGATATATGGAAGAAGATGAGTCCATCAAGATAAGAGGAGTTTTGTTAAAGACTTGGGCATATAGCACACCTTCTTACAGTCAATGTCGATAATCAACTAATTAGAGCTGCAATGCAATTATGGGATCCTGTATACAAGTGTTTCATTTTTAATGAAGTTGACATGACATTAACCATTGAAGAGTATTCGATTTTGTTAGGTCTGTTCCTCAAGGCTCCTAACAAGGTATATGTCAAAAAGCATAAATTAAAGTTTCATAAGAATTTAACCTATCTTATGGGGATAGACAAAGAGATTGTGAATTCTCATGTAAAGAAGAAACAAGAACAGGTTTGTCTACCTTGAAAGTTCTTTCATGATTTTTTAATACAACATGTCGATGAAGAATGGGGGTTAGACATATTTGCCTTAGCCATATACGAAATTATGATATTTTTAAAGGTTTTAGGTTATATTAAAATAGCCGTGATTGACTTTTTCAAAAGTGTGATCAATTGCTGCAACCCTGCAACGATAATATTAGTATAGACTATCAGATTTTTGAGTTACTATCATTAGAATAGAGGGTATTTTATAGGCTGCATATAGTTACTGTACCTATAGATGTAAAACCACTTCAAATGGAGAAAAGATGCTTTCTCGAAGCTTTATGTCCGTAATCGTGCTCTGATGAAGGAATTCTTGAAAGTGGGTTTTCAGAAGAAAAGTTTAAAAAAGAATGGGTAACTTTCTTACAAAAACTGACAAGTGCCAAAGTAAGATGGTTAGCCTCATGGATGAATCATGAACCTATGCTATATCAGTGTGGAGATAACTCTGTGGTCTCACTTTTAGGTTTATGAGGAGCAACAAGTTATGCGCCACTTCTAGTGAAAAAGTAGTTTGGGGTAAAATAGTTCATTCCCATGACGCATAAGCTTCATCAATAAGATTTTTCTTACAGTGAGCCAAAAGCATTTCAGAGGATAAATGAGGTGATTAAAGCATGAAAAAACCCTCGTAGAGTGAGTCTTGGATCAGTCACTGATAAGGTCACTCAGGGGTACTTGGTTTAGAGAGTAAGGCGAGGACAAGAAATGGTATTCACTTATGAAAGCTTTCAATAGCCAACAAGAGAAAAGCTTGAAAAAACATCATCAGAATTGAAGCTTGCGACAAAAAAATTTGAGTCCAAAAAAGATAGGCTAAGCAAGAGATTTAGAAGCTTCAAAAGGAAAAGATCAGTGGAAAGATAGAGTTGAAAAGAATGAAGTCAAAGTTTACATGATTGCTAGGGAATGTGACACAGTTGTCAAAAACTTAGCGGAGCTACACCATTAACATAAGAGGTTGTGTGTGAAGGTACAAGCCAAAGAGATAACCATCATTGAGCTGACAAATGAAAATAAGTGATTAAAACAAGAATATGCTAAATTAAAAGAAAAAAGTACCTAAGTACAAACAGAGAATAACATGTTGAACAACTACCAAGTAGGTTGAGATAAAAGTTGAATGAATAAGAAGAATATATTATTGTATTGGTTAGAGAGCATAGAGAGTTATCATATGAAGTTTGGTATGATAAAAGGGAAAACTTATGAAGACAGAAGTACATTGAACACTTAACGATCCAAATTTATAAGGGGGTATGTAAGGTAAAAGAGATGGTAGAAGAGATAAAGGCATTGAAACAAGTGGTGACCTTAGTAGGAGAACATGGGTAGCGTCTCTTGAACTTTATCGAGGAAGTCGGAGCCCAGTATGAGCAGATCAAACAATTTTATGGTTATAACTCTAGGATGATAAACTCTATGTAAATGAAAATTTTTTAAAATAAATGAAATCTTTTAGTTGAACACTACCTTAAGGTAAATTTTCTCTTCATGCATCCATTTTCATTCATTGCATTCTCATTCAATATATTTAACAAAGTAACCATGAGATAGTCATGTAAACTTGCTAATTATAAGATATGGTAGTCAAAGTTTAAGGATAGCTCCATCTAGCAAGAACCTCATCCATCGATATAACACAAGAGTAAGAGCTAGAGCTAGACAAATGAAGTAAGAAAGCTCTCATTGATTTGAAAATTTGGAAAAAGCATAGAAAAAGATTGAGAATGAGTTGGTAAGATTATAGATGCTCTCAACAAGTTGAACAAAGAAAAAAAGATAGAAGAGAACATAAGCTAATAGGGCCCTCTATCACATGAAGTGACCAACCCTCTATATCTTTCAAGTTTTGGTCCACAACAATCTTAGTCCATATAGGATATACCATCACAGTAGTTCATATATCCTGTATATCTTGAAATACAATCAGCTTTGAACCCAAAGCATTACTATAGTTATGTGAACCCTATCTTTACTAAAAAAGTAGTATAACCAATCTAAGTTCTTAATCTAGATGACCTGAAAAAGAAGAAGAAAGAAAAGGCAAAAGTAGTAAAATCTCAAAAAGATTCAAAGATTAGTATGCTTGAATAAAGGTTATGGGCTATTAAAAGAATTGGGTTTTATGGTTCTATCGATGTTGTTGGGCTGTGCTTAGTCCTAGATGTGGTTTTTCACCAAAGTTTAAAGTATCAAAAGTTAAGAAATATGATGATACAAAATACCCAAAGACTCATATCACCATGTACTATCAAAAGATGGCAGCCTATGCTCATAATGAAAAATTATTAATGCATATTTTTCAAGATAGTCTTACTGATTCTGCTGCTAGGTGGTATATCTAGTTGGATAGAACTCGTATCCATTCTTGGAGTGATATATCCTATGACTTCATTAGTCAATATCGGTATATTATAGATTTGGTTCCTGATCGTTTGTCTTTACAAAACTTGGAGAAAAAGACAAATGAGTCTTTTAAGGAATACGTCCAGAAGTGAAGGGATATAGCTTCTCAAATGCAATCACCTCTAATTGAAAAGAAAACTACAGTGCTGTTTGTCAGCACTATGAAATCTCTCTATTATGAAAAGATGATAAATAATGCAACTAAGAATTTCATTGACATGGTGATTTTAAGAGAAATTATTGAAAGTGCCATCAAGAATGGCAAGTTAAAAGGAGGAGAGGCATTAAGTAAAAGAGCCTCAAAGAAAAAATAGACTGAAGCTCAAGCTGTTAGCTTTGATAGGCAATAATTTAGGGGTTATCAACCCTACCCATCACAATGATACCCTCTATTTTATCTTGTTGTAAGTAACATTTTCTCCTACCTGTACCAACCATTCCTATAGTCATATTATCCCCAAACATATAAACTATCTTTTAGGCCTTAAAATACCACCTACAGTCTTAACACTCAACCTACCTCAAGACCTCAAACCCGTCTAGCTAGCCTAATATGTGGATCACGGGAGCAACGAACTACTCACGAAAAGCTTATGTTTTCAATCCAATTCTCATGACCTATACATAGTTATATCACGAGCTTTACAATAGTCATCTGATTGCTCATAACAAATTAAAACCACTCAAGCCACCTTACCTTAAGTGGTATGATCCCACAGCCTATTATGACTATCACTACGGGATTACTGATCATTCCACTAAAAATTACACTGTCTTGAAACATAAAATACAGTGATTGATCAAGGATGGAATGATTAGCTTTGATATAAGAGGGATTACTACACCAAACATTAGTGACAATCATTTGCCTAATCACAATGTGAATGCTCTGAGTAAGGAACACAAGCGTCATTTGAAGAGAAAAGTGACAGTTATTAAGACACCTCTTAGTCAACTGTTTGATACTTTATAAAAAGCTGGCATAATATAACCAGTGAGTTCGCACTGTTATCGTGGGACATATATAGCAGGCACTAATTGTAAATATCATAGTGGGATAATTGGTCACTCTATCAAAACTTGTGAGTAATTTCACTAAGAGGTACAAAAGCTCTAAGATTCATACCAGATAGAAGTCTATGAAGAGAGAGAAGACTAAAAGAGTGTTGAAATATCCATGACTGACATGAAATATCCATGACTGACAAGCCTACAAAATTATTTCCAAAGTCGGTGATGATTCACTATAAGAATAAGCCAAAGTCAGTCATAGACAAACTCATTCTCAGGTCAATAACTTTTAAAGTTTTGACTTCATTCCCATATAAATATAATAAAGTTGTACCCTAAAAATATGATTACGATACAATAGTTTAGGGGCAATAGGAGAATGTTTCTAAGGCTGACGTCTTCAATATAACTGGTGTATGAGGCATTACTTGAAGTGGAAGATGCTACACTTTAAAATATTGAAGAAGGCAAGAAGAGTGAAATAACCTTGAAGTGAAACTTGAAGAGAATCGTCTGAAGTTAGTGTCAGAAGAAGAAGCTTGTGAATTCTTAAAACTAATAAAACATAGTGAATATTCAGTTGTTGAACAGTTGAACAGTTGAACAAAATGCCAGCATGAATCTCATTATTATCATTACTGTTAAACTTAAAACCATATCGAAATGCTCTATTAAAGGTGTTAAACTAGGCATATATGACGCATAATATGTCTGTTAAATATGTGAACCATTTAGTTGAAAACTTGATCATGCCAAATTATATATCATTTAATGATAATGAGATTCTCCTAGAGGAAAGAGAAAGTGCCAAGGCTCTGCATATCATGATCAAGTGCAAGAGCCATATCATAGCCAAGGTCTTTATTGATAATGGCTCCGCTATCAATGTCATGCTTATGTCAACTTTGACAAGGCTACCTATCGACTACTCTTATATGAAGGACAGTCAAATGGTCGTGCAAGCTTTTAATGAGACTAGAAAAAAATTTTTGAGAGATATCGAAATGCCTTTACAAATTGAGTTATGCACTTTTAATGTGAAGTTTCAAGTGATAGATATTTTTTTATCTTATAGCTGTCTGTTAGGAAGGCCATAGATTCACATGACAGGTGCTGTGCCCTCTACCTTACACTAAAAGATCAAATTTAATGTAGAAGGTCAACTGGTAGTGGTATTTAGGGAGGAAGACATGTTGGTGACTCAGCAATTGAATGCTCCATATGTGGAAACTGTTGAGAAAGCAATGGAATGCTCTTATTGATCTTTTAAGTTAGTCAGCTCTGTGGGTGAAAGATTTAAAAGTTAACCCTTTTGAAAGATAGTGACGTGCCAAGTCATCAATAAGGGTTGGTATCTAGGAGTAGGACTGGGTAAAAACTTACAGAGAATAAGAGAGTCTCTAATAGTGGTGGACAACAATGAAAGGCTAGGCTTAGGCTGTGAAGTAGCAGAATGAGAAATCAAGAGAAGACCAGTAGATAAAACAGTAAGACTAATGATCATCTCATATTTGTATGAGACTTTCAGGCCTGGAGGATTCATTTACCTAAATACAGAAGAAAGTATAGAAAATGCTTTCTTCCAGTTAACCATCCATGCTATTGAAGATAAAATAAGGCTTGAACAAGAAAGGTGGGTCCATCTTTGTTTGCCAAATTATGAGCTGAATAATTAGAGTACCATTGAAATATCCTTTACCCTTGAGACTAATTCAATGTAATTGTACATCCCAATAACTATTACCCAAAGCATTGGGGTGATCTCTTATTTGGGCCATTTATCTTTTTTTTTATTTTAATAAAGATTAGGAAGGATGTATTTTCATTCATTTCTTCTTATGCTTTCATTATTGCCATTTTTCCATTTTTCCATTTTTTCATTTTCCAAACACATCTTGCCAACATATCTCATTTCATTCAATTTTAGGTTTTTAAATGAACAAGAAGATAATTATGATAACGATCAAGAGGTTAATTTTGAGAATTTAATTAACACTGATGAACTTGACAATGAAGGTGATTCTAAAGAGTATGTTATACCTCTGGACCTAATGAGATTGATTAAATAAGAAAGTAAACCAATTGAGCCTTATCAGGAGATAACTGACTTGGTGAATCTAAGAGATGAGAAGAATAAGAAAGAGGTCAGAATTGACATTTCACTTTCATCAAGAGATAGGCAACATTAAAAAGATCTACTTCTAGAATTTATAGATATGTATGCTTGATCTTATCAAGATATATCAAGGCTGAATACGAAGATAGTAGAGCACAGACTGCCCTTATATGTCAGTCTAGCAGAAATTAAGGTGAATGAAGCCTGAAATGCTACTAAAGATCAAAGAAGAGGTGAAAAAATAATTTGATATAGGTTTCTTACAAGTGATAAGTATCCAGAGTGGGTAGCCAATATAATACCAATTTTTTAAAAAATAAAAAGGTACAAATATGTGTAAACTATGGTGATTTGAATAGGATTAGCCCAAAGGATAACTTTTTTTTACCTTATATCGACACACTGTAGATAATACAACTAAGCATTCAATGTTTTCTTTTATGGATGGGTTCTCAGAGTATAATTAGATAAAAATAGCTATAGATGATATGGAAAAGATTACTTTCATGACTATATAGGGGACCTTTTGCTATAAAGTCATACCTTTTGGGTTAAAGAATGTTAGGCAACATACCAAAGAGTCATGGTGACACTCTTTCATGACATGATACATAAAGAAATTGAGGTGTATGTAGACGATATGATTGTAAAATCTCATGAAAATAAAGATCATATCACTAACCTTAAAAATTTATTTAAGAGGTTAAAAAATTTTTAACTCAAGTTGAACCCAGCCAAGTGCACTTTCGAGGTAAAATCAGGGAAGTTGCTAGGCTTTGTGGTCAATGAATGAGGAATTGAAGTCGATCCAAGCAAAATATGAGCTATTCAAAGTTTGTCACCATCGAGTACACTAAAGAAGTTCAAATTTTTCTGAGAAGATTGAACTACATTTCACGGTTCATATCTCAGCTTACTTATAAATGTGATCTCATTTTTAAGCTTTTTTGTAAGAATAATCTTGGAGAATGGAACGAGGAATGCCAAGTGACTTTTAATAAAATTAAGCAATACTTATCAATCTTTCAGTGTTTGTGCCACCTGTTTCAGGGAAACCTTTAATTTTATACTTGACAGTGTGCGAGAATTCAATGGGATGTGTGTTGGGACAGTAAGATAAATATGATTGAAAAAAAGAGAGCTATTTATTATTGAGTAAAAAATTCCCTGAATATGAGTCCAAGTATTCTTCTTTGGAAAAAATGTATTGTGTATTAGCTTGGACTACCAAAAGACTCAGATAATACATGCTCTATCATACCACTTGGCTTAAAGCAAAATTAAATCCAATTAAATACATCTTTGAAAAGCCTTCTTTGTCTGGAAAAATTGTTAGGTGGTAAGTAATACTCTCAGAATATGATATCATATACGTAAGTCAAAAGACAGTAAAAGAGAGTGCTATAACTGAGTTTCTCGTAAATCATGCTATTGAAGAATATGAACCAATGAGATTAAAGTTTCTCGATAAAGATCTGGTAACTGTTTCCCAATTAGAGAAAAGAGAGCATGAAAAAAAATGTTGGAAGATGTATTTTCACGGAGTGATCAATGCCTTGGGACATGGAGTTGGAGCAATTTTGATTTCTCTAGAAGAATAATATTATCTTATAATAGCGAGGTGAAATTTCAATTACACAAATAACATCGCTGAATAAAAGGCATGTGTCATAAGTCTACAAGCTGTTATAGATAAAAGAGTGAAAGCATTAAAAGTGTTTGGAGACTCAGCGCTAGTTATATATCAATTGAAAAAAGAATGAAAGACAAGAGATTCAAAACTCGTTCCATATCATAGGTATATTCTAGAGTTGATTAAGCATTTTGAAGATGTCCAGTTTGATCATTTACCTTGAAAAGAGAATTTAATTGTCGATGCCTTGGCTACTCTGACTGTAATGATCTGAATTAGTGATAATATTGACATTCAACCTATCAAGTTAGATGTTAAGGATATGTAGGCTCATTGCTCCAATATAAAAAAAGAGAAAGATGGAAAGCCCTGGTTTTATGATATATTATAGTATATTAAGAATCAATAATATCCAGTCTAAATAACAAAGAACGATAAAAGGGTCATCCGAAGATTAGCTATGAGCTTTTTTTTGGATAGGGGCGTTCTGTATAAAAGAAGCCATGATCAAGTATTGCTGAGATGCGTAAGTAAGGCTGAGACAAGAAAAATTATTAAAAAGGTGCATGATGAAATATATGGAGCACATGCTAATGGACATATGACGGTAAGATAGATCATGAGAGCAGGGTACTATTGGTTGACAATGAAGAGTGATTGCATTGACTATGCTCGTAAATGTCATAAATGCTAAATATATGCTGATAAGATCCATGCTCCATCATCTGCTTTATATGTTTTGACACCAACTTGGCCATTCTCGATGTGGGGCATGGATGTCATTGGTCCTATTACCCCAAAGGCTTCTAATGGGCATAAGTTTATTTTTGTGATGATAGATTACTTCACGAAATGGGTAGAGGCTGCATCATTTACAAATGTAACATGATATGTGGTTTACAAGTTCATAAAAAAAGAGATCATTTGTAGATATAGACTTTCAAAGAGAATTATTTTAAATAATGCTAAGAATTTAAATAGCAAGATGATGTAAGAAATATGTACCCAATACAAGATCAAGTATCATAATTCGGTGCTATACCGTCCAAAAATGAATGAGACAGTTGAAGCAACCAATAAGAATATAAAAAAAATTCTTGAGAAGATGATTGAGACCTATAAAGATTGGCATAAGAAGTTACCATTTGTATTGCATACATATCAAACATCAGTGGGCACATTTACTGGGGCAACTCCATTTTTTTAGTTTATGGAATGAAAGCTGTATTGTCAATAAAAGTAGAGATCCCATCCTTGAGGATTTTAAAAAAAGTTAAACTGAAAGAGGCTGAATGGATTCAAAAACACTATGAACAATTAAATTTCATAAAGAAAAAAAGATTGACAGTGTTGTGCCATGATCAACTATATCAAAGAAGAATGATAAGGGCTTATGATAAAAGAGTTTGACCTCGATGTTTTTGAGAAGGAGAGTTAGTCTTGAAAATAATTCATTCAAGTCAACATGATAATAGAGAAAAATGGACTCCGAATTAGGAAAAACCATATGTGATGAAATGGGCTTTCTCAGGTAGAGCATTGATACTAACTGAGATGGATGAAAGTGATTTGTCCCATCCTATAAATTTTGATGTTGTGAATAAGTACTAACTTAAAAAAATGAAAAATAAAAAATAAAAAAATAAAAAAACAAATAAGGAAAAAATAAAAAAGAAAGACTTAAAGCGAAAACCTCAAGAGGGCAGTTTGAGTCAAATGAGGGTTTATCTAAGTTGAAAACATGAAAAAATAGCTTAGATAAGAAGAATACAGCATCAAATCTAAAAATTCATTGACATGGAGGCTAGCATATTCTGATAAGCTTTAAATTGTTAAGTGCATCGGGTGGTTGAGTTTTTAAAAAAAAAACTCGAGATGTGTTATCATGATTATTCGATTGTTCATTTTTTAGCATTATTTCCCCATCCCTATCTTTATAATTCTTTCTTGGCCAAAGTTTGCTAGTATTTTTTTGCTAATAAAAGACATTCTATTTCATTTTTTTGTGTGTCACTTTTGTTGACTATTTTCTAACCATTCTTATTCTTTTCTCCTTAATACCTTGTAGTGAAAGAAATGTGTGAATGTATTCTTACTTTTTGAGATTGAAATAATGATTGATAAATGAATAATAGCATGAAAGATTTCTACAGTACATTGAAAAAGTCAAGAATGATAAGGGCGAATTCGAGATGTTCAGTTTTGATAAGGATATTGAATTTGGAAAGGGATTTCTTGTAGAAAGAATGTGAGAATTAAATGAAAAAGATGATTGAGAGTTACGTTGACATTGTCTTTGAAGAATAAAAGGGTTTGAAGTTCAAAAAAAGAGCTTGAGAAACTTGAGTACCATAACTGAATGGGAATTAATTAGCAAGTATTTGCATAGCATGCATTGAATTTCGCATGCATTGCATTTTGTATAGCATATATTGCATTTAAGAAAGTATAGTGTATAAATTCAAAAAGCAGGAGTATTCCAGATTCCCACATGAAGAAGACAGATGTGAAGACTTTTTGATGTAAAAGTTTTAAATTTGAGAAAAAGCTTGTAAGGTAAAATTCTAATCCTTGAAAAAGGATATCTCTCGGTATCAGGATTGATTTGTAAAACCCTTGGGTATAATCTCTTAATATTTCTTCAAACACGATCTTTGACTCCTCTAAACATGATTGTTAATGAGCAATTTAATTTTTCAAAGTTATGGTGCCTCTATTTAGTTGAGCAATTTATTTTTTCAAAGTTATTGAGCCTTTAATTAAAGGAGCTTTGTTTATTCTTCAAAAATTGTTGAGCCTCTTATTAGAGGAGCCTTGTTTATTTTTCAAAATTCGTTGAGCCTCTAATTAAAAAAGCTTTGTTTATTTTTCCAAAGTCGTTAAGCTTTTGATTAGAGGAGCTTTATTTATTTTTTCAAGATCGTTGAGCTTATGCTTAAAAGAGCTTTGATCAAAATTTTAATCAAAACAAAAAAAACAAAAAAAAAAGTGTTGAGTTGTGTTTTGAATGGGTGTCTATGTCTTTACACAATTCCTGTTTCACAGAAAATGTAAAAAGATATGCAGATATAGACACCCAATTTGATCCAGGCCTGAATCAATTGGGCATGATCCAAATGGGTAAGATGGGCCCATTTTTATTTTTAATTATTATTATTATTATTGTTTATTTATTTTTTTTTATTTATCTGTTCTAAATTTGGTTGAAATTATTATTGTTTTGTTCTACAAGAACTTTTTTACCGTGAATTTAAGAGCTGGTAGGGTTTGGATTGGATTCAAAAATTGAATCATAATCATAAAAGGAGTTGGGATTGATTAGAAACTCTTCTAATCAATCCCTATAAATAGATGTTGAAACATACACCGAAGAAGGACACAAAGAGAGAGCAAAAAAATGGGCATTTAGAAGGTTTACGAGCGATTTTAAGATTTTTAAGATTTTTTTGTGATTTTTTTTTCTGAGAAATTTTTGAAAATTTTAGATTCTGTTTGAATTTTTTGGTGAGATTTGAATTTTTTTGATGACTTTTTCTGCACTGATTGAATTTTTCGATCAGTTACCTAGTTTTCGGCATTACTTTCCAAAAATCGATCAACTTTTCGACGAACTTCTGACGAATAACCCAAATTTTGACAAGAATTTTTAAAATCCGATTAAAGCTCAACTGGTGTTCTTGAAGGGGGTAGAGAGAGAATGAGAGAAAAGGAAAAGTAGAGAGAGAGGGAGGAAAAGGATTCTGCTGAAAAATGCTGAAATTAGCCTTTTATAGTACCATAAAACGACGTCATTTGGGGCGTTAATAAATTCAGGATCCGTGCTTTTTGTCAAGATCTGACCCGACCCGCAGCGCGACCCAAATCAGTGACCTACATCTCTACCTGGGCTCCAGTCGAGCAAAGCCGAATCCAAGCCGAGTCGAGCGGTTTCAAGGTTTTTTTTTTTTTAATTATTTATTTATTATTATTGTTATTATTATTATTACTATTATTGTTATTATTATTTATAAATTAGAATTATTTGGTATTCCATAATATTTTTTTTAATTTAAATTTAATTTAATTTAATTTTTCTTTTTATTGATTTTTCTAAAATAAAATTTTCAAAAAAAATATTTTTGAGGAAAAGTTAAAAGTATCAATTTTTCTCGTAAACAAAATTTTTTTTAAAAAATTTTCTTTGAAGGAAAGTTGAACGTATCAATTTCCTTTGAACACAAAAATAGAAAAAATAATTTTGAGAAAAAGTTGAAAGTATCAATTTTTCTTAAAAATAAAAATTTTAAAAATCATTTTGGGGGAATGTTAAAAGTATCAATTTTTCTTGAAAGAAAAAGGTTAAAAAATATTTTTAAGGAAAAGTTAAAAGTATCAATTTTTCTTAAAAATAAAATTTCTAAAATAAAAATTTTCAAAAGTATTTTGGAGGAAAGTTGAAAGTATTAATTTCCATTGAAAATAAAAAGTTCTAAAAATATTTTTGAAAAAAAGTTGAAAGTATCAATTTTTCTTGTACAAAAGTAATAGGTTTTTTTATAAAATAAAAAGAAAAGGATTTATATCAAAAGTTGAATCATTATTCTTTTTTTGTTTTATTTTATTTTATTTCTTTTTTCATTTCTTTTGTTGAAATTTTTTAATGTTAAATAATCTGACGATGGAATCTCTGCAAGTGAAATAGTAATTTTTTTGCATACTCTTAATGTGAGGGAAATTTTCTTAATTTTCTACCAAAAGTATTAGAGTTAATTAAGAATAATTTTCAATAATTACTTACTTGATAAAATTTTTAAGGCTTATCGGATAATACGAAATTGAGCTAGTACCGTCTTACAATGGGTGTTGTGAGGGTGCTATAACCTTTCTCACTCGTAACCGAGCTCCTGAACCCTATTCTGGTTAGTAGACCCAAACTTATTTTTTTTGGGACCCTTAAGCTTAGGTGTTCCTTGAAAGAATAGAGTTTTTAGGTGGCCAATCGCACCTTAATACAAAAGATTAGTGGTGACTCTTTAAGTCAATGTCTAGCGATAGATCCCAAAATCTAGATGTTATGACAAGAAAAAAAAATCTTCTAAACAAAAATGCAAATGTTTTATTTGTAATCAAGAAGGTCACTATGCAAATAGCTGCCCTAACAAAGGGAACAGTGCTCGAAAAATGATTAAAACACTTGAAGAAAAAAATCTTCAAATTTCTTTTACAGACGAGTTATCAGATGATGAAATATATTATGAAGTTTTTTCTGAAACTGATCATAGTTCTTTTGATGATGAATCTAAATACATTTTTGTGATGAATACAAAATATAACCAAGATAATGTTTTAGTTACTTCTTTTACAGGTATAATAAATACAGTAGAAGAAAGTATAGTTAAACTAAAAAATGTGATGCGAAAAACTCATCATATTTCTGAAGACAAAATAAAAAGGTTACAACTCATCAAACCAGATAAGATTTACAAAACAAGTTGGTTTAAAAAATTCTAACCTTGGTTTAAAAGCCATATAGAAAAACTATCTGGTGACACTGTTGCTAATGATTCTAAATAAGGATCAGTAAAAATATCTCTTTTTACAAAAAAAAACCATTTTTTACGTAAATACTGCCAAGTTAAGTGTATACATATTGGTATGATTGTGATCATCATTAAATCGTTATTTCTTGCTTGTAAAGATATACCTATAATAGCTGTTTTAATGGATAATTGTTTTAAAAATCCTGCTAATGCTATAATTGGAGGAATCCAATCCAATTTAGCTGCTGGTGTAGTTTTCTTTAAAGTTAAACCAAACTATTTTATTTCTATTTTTGATGAAAATATTGAAAAATGTTTATGTATTCATGTCAAGATAATGAAATCTAATATTGAAGGAAAATCGTATGATCTTTCAATCAATTGGTCTGTAGTCTACGAATTTACCAATACTACCAATACTCCTATCAAACCGATAGATTCAAATATTATTGAACTTTTTTAACCAAATAGTTTTGATTTTGAAATCAAATCAAAATTGATCAAACTCGAAGATTTATCTATCCCACAAGGATGGTGTTTCAAAGATATTTATGAAAATACTTCTGAAAAAGAGAAATACCAAGTTTAAAATTTTTCTCATCAGGAAAAAATCTTTACTTTAAAAATCCAAATGCTTCAACCAGTTTTAATCAAAATCTGGTTTTACCTCTTACTAATATCTTTGAACATAAAAAAGATGATGATATTGAGAGCATATCTAGTAATCAATCTTTTTATACTCCTCACCAAAGTTCTCTTTCAGGATTTCATAGTACAAATAGTGCAAGAAATCTACAAAGAGCAAATAGTATAAGCCAAACATGTAATACTTAAATTCTCATCTTTGCAAGAGATAATCATTTTCAACAATATACAGGTGATAACCAATCTTATTATCATTCTGTTAATTCTATTCTAAATTCGCATATTTCTTCTTCTAGAACTCTTAGGAATGAAGAAATAAAAATGTTGCATTTTATAAATAATTTTCATTTATTTGCACCTGAAACAATATTATTTTCTAACAAAGATAAATATTACATGTTTATCCAAGGTGACTTTCAATTTTAGGACTATAAACTGTATAGTCTACATATACTACTTGACACTGAAGCAACAATCTCAAGCTGTCGCAACAATGCTTTACCCATAACAAAATGGATACCAATAAAGCATCTTATCATCATAGTAGGTATAAATGATAAGAAAACTATTGTTAGATATAAAGCAAAATATATTCCTATTTATCTCAACAACGTTAAATCCATAATACCAAAAATATTATGTTTTTCTAACATGCATGGAGATATCCTATTAGGTAATAATTTTTTACGTTCTTATGTTCCATTTACTGTTTCTAATACTCATGTTAATCTTACGATTGATAAAAAGTCAGTTGAAATTCCTTTATTACAGGAACATGAGCATATTTGTGATAAAAACTTTCAACTAGAAAGATTATCAAATACTATAAAAATAATCAATGAAAAACATTGGCTTTATAAGATTTTATAGAAAAACTTCAATGAACAACCATTGAAGCTTTGGAAAAGAAGCCCAAGATACTGTGAGCTAATTTTTCATAATCCAAAAGGGATTATAAGAGTAAAGCCTATGATCTATACCAAACAAGATATGGATGAATTCAAGATACAAATCTCTGAGCTATTGGACAAAGGCCTGATAAAGCCAACTACTAGCCCACATTCAAGCCCATCATTTATGGTAAGAAACCATTCAAAGATAAAATGAGGTAAACCCCGTATGGTTATTAATTATAAGAAATTAAATCAAAATCTTGTATTTAATGGCTATTTTATTCCTCGTAAAGATGTTTTACTAAATTTAGCCAAAAATGCTAAATACTTTTCTAAATTTGATTGTAAATCTAGTTTTTGGCAAATCATGCTTAAACCTGAATCTAAACCTTTAACTACTTTTAGTGCACTAACAGGCTATTACCAATAGACTGTTATGCCTTTTGGTTTATGCAACGCACCATAAATTTTTCAACGTTGGATGGACACTATTTTCAACAAACATAACCAATTTTGTTGTATATATATCAATGATATACTTCTTTTCTCTTCTACTTTAGATAAGCACAGGAAACACATGAATATTATTGCTCAAGAATTTATTTTACATGGTATTATTTTAAGTCTCAAAAAGGTTGAACTTAAAAAAATAGAGATCGAATTTCTTAGCCTTAATCTCTCTGGTAATGGAATCACATTGCAGGATCATATTATCTCGAAGATCAAGGAGTTTCCAGAAGAACTGGATAATGTTAAATAACGACAATAATTTCTAGGTATATTAAATTATGACAGATAATTCTTAAAAAATCTTTTTTTTGAAAAAAGTCTTCTTTTTGCGTAAATTATGTAAAAATAATGATTTTGTCTGGACACCTACTGACTCTAATATTATTAAGCAAATCAAATCAGAGCTAACTTATATTCTTAAAGTTTATCTGTCTAAACAGGGAGATCTACTCATACTAGAGACAGATGCTAGTGATGAACATTGGGGATGTGTCCTTAAAGCAAAAAATCGTTATCAAAAAGATTAATTGATTTGTGACTATAATTCTGGTAAATTTAAACATAACGAAATAAATTACATTATTTATGAAAAGGAATTACTAGCTATAAAAAAGGGTGTACAATGGCGATTTCACATCTATTTAACCCCTGAGATCTTTATTATCAAAATAGATAACCAAGCAGTTTGAGATTTCTTTAAAACCAGAAAGCTCTCTAAAAATCCCAAGAGAATTAATTGGTATAATTTTCTTTGTCTATAATTTTCAGGTAGAATTCCTAAACGGAGACAAAAACCTTCTTTTAGATTACCTAAGCAGACCACATGGATCGAGAAAAATAACCAATCCATGACACAGGTGAATGGAGAACCATAAAGAAGAAAACAGGTAAAAAATCCTCTTCTTCTTCTACACCCTCTTCTCCATGATCCCTTGCTTTTCTTAAAAATCCTAACCCAGGATTTGATTTTTACAATGATCCTAACCAAAGATTATTTTTCTATCAACCTCAAAACTTTCGACCACCATGCATGCCTTTTCCTTTTAAGATTCAACCATGATTCTCTCAGTTTGCGTAAGATCCAAATGAATAGACCCCTATGAGTTATTCTCAAATAGTTTCTTTAACAGAACAACTGCTAGAAAAAATAAAACTCTCTACTCCAGAGATTAAAGATTTTTATAACCCTGGACTTAAACCACGAGTCTATAATTTGCTAAACAATGTTTGAAAATCCTATCTCTCAAAAAATAAATCTAGCTTTCTAAAAGGGATCACCAAATTAGCTGAATTCTTAGTCAAACAGACTGATGAATTTTAAAGGTTTAAAGAAACAACTTTCCAAAGCCTTATTTCAACTAATCTGCTAAAACAGCAATATATTGATTTCTTAGCTTTGAAAAAAAATTAATACAGTGTTCAAGAAATAAAATAATTTCTTGAATTTATGTGAATATTTTGAAAATTATAATTCACCTCAGCTAAACAAGCTCAAGAGGATTTTTTTGTTTGAAAAAATTATAGTATTCTTAACCAAGGAACTGTTTCAATAGATAAATCTTTCCATTCAGTAGACTACAGAAAAACTACCAGTCAAAAAATTTTCAGAACATTATTTTTCTACTTATATTTTTATTACAAAAATTGGTGACTCCATTCCTAAAATCAAATTTCTCCTAAACCATGAACCATTTGATATAACCAGTATCAAATTGGAAATAGTTGGCCAAATTCTAGTCTAAAATTTTTCTTTTGAACTTGTTAAAATTTTCTCAGCCTTTATCAAACATCAATTTTGGCAAACCATAAAATATGTTACTTGTTTCTACTTTGAACATTTCACCATAACAAACCTTCTTGGTGTCTTTCAACGAGAAAAATTTTATCAACCTTATCAAATTTGAGAAATTAAAAGAGTAACTGTAGGAGTATTCCTTGATCCTCTTACAGATGCTTAAAATTACTCTAATGATTTAAATAAAATCATATCCAAATACACCAACTCTTCTCAATACCAATTCCAAACAGGGGTTTCTATGATGGAAAAAGCAAAACACTTACTTCATCTGGCTATCACTATAACATTTCCTAGAATCTCTACAGAAACTGATGGTTAAAGAATAATAGTAAGATATTATTATTCTTGTCATGACGATCTAGAAATAAAAAGTCAACTAAAGGCCATCCAACTCCTGGAGAAACTTTTTCAGATGAAAGACATTGATCATTCTATAGAATACTATACCAGTATAAAAAAGGATGAAAAATGTGGAATCAATCCAGATCCAATTTTTCACACTCTCACCAAACTCTAGATGAAAAAAATGTTGAATTCCAAAATCTGGATAATGTAATGGAAGGATAAATCACTCTGTAGATATTTCAACCAGGAATAAGCCAACTAAGTTGATCTTAACTGTTGACACAAAAAAATAAAAATGTTCGAAGCCAAAGACCAACTATATTGTAGTAGTTACTATTCATGACAAAAAATTCTGTAACAATCATTGTAGTAGACAAAAGATAAAAACATGCTACCGAAATTACTGTAGCAAGTCACTGTAACGGTACTATAGATAAAATTCTACTGTACACTGTAACAAAAATTGTACATAGTTACTGTTCATGTTTTTGTTTATTTTAACATGTATTGTAATTAGATCGATGAGGTCTTTCAGACATTCTCACCTATTTTTTTTCTCTCCATCCCCTCTTTCTCTCTCATCAAAATCATCTTTTATCTATTTTTTTTCATTTAATGTAAAATAACCTAACTTAGATATTTCTTTTCTTTTTGAAAACCTTTATACATAGATCCTTTTCGCACTCCATTGTAAATGGTATCAGAGCTATTTAGAAAAAAATAGCTAGGATTAGTCGCATGTGTTTCATATTGTTGATATATTAGATTTTTATGATTTAAAAATCTAAGCAAATCATTTATATCTGGGTTAGATATTTTTTATACTTTTTTTTACCTCTATCTTCTATTTTAGGAATAGGGATTTAAGGTTCTAGATCTGGTTGATCTTCAAAACTAGAAGAATCTTCATCAGATGAGATTGGTTCATCCTTTACTACTGGGTTAGTAGTAAAAATTTTAAAATTATCTTTTATTATGTCATCATCTTCTTCAAAACTACTAACATGGGTTGTGTCATAATTAAGCATATAATGATAACCATATTTTTGAAAAAGTCCTTTATGTTCTTCATAAAGGGTTTCAATAGCATTAAGATAATCAACCTGTTGTTTTGGATTTTCAGATTTTTTCATTTTATATTTGAAATTTTTGATTAATTTATAAGAGTCAAAGTCAAGTTGTTCTTGTTTCACCTTTACTGAAAAAGATAAATGTTTTTCATCTGTCACCATAATATTACCATAATAAAGAGGTTCAAAGTCTATAGATGTATCTGATGAAACATATCTTTGGTCCATCTTTTTTGTAAGTAAATCTATTTTATTTTCTATAGTATCCATTTTTACAAATAACTTAGTAAAAAAGAAGAAGAAAGATCAAATAAACCATTTATAGCTTTACTTATAGATGTAGTATTATATTCAAACTTAGGATCTATATGCAAACTATATTATAAACTTGATATCTACAAATACAATTATTTTCTGAAGTTGATTCCATGTTTTTGGTGCTTAAAATCGATGTGAGTTTGTATAGGTTACCCAAAGCCAGTTAACTAAAGGCATACAAAGCCAACAAATACCAGCAAATAATCACAAATTCACGATATGAGCTTTAAAACAAGAAATAACAATAAAAAATAAGAGTAGATATAAAGACTTTGTTTATAAATATAAGATTACAAAATAGATCTAAAAGCTATATTCCAAGTGTCTTTATTTCCTGTAACAACAATAGACATAGATTGTGCTCAATCATTTATGGTTTTTTCATAGTCTTTAATAGATACACGTGATAAATCTAAATATGTGCCACCTTAAGCAACAGTTCGTTTGTTTAACGAATCAATTATAGGGATTTCTGGTTTTATCTGACTTGTTGGGCCAAATTCTGAAGTTTATTTTATTTCTTCTTGTTTAGAAGAAAAATAGCCAAGATCAGCCGTATGTGTTTCATATGGTTGATATATTGGATTTTTATGATATGAAAATCTAAGCAAATCATCTATATTTGGGTTAGATATTTTTTATACTTTTCTTTTACCTGTATTCTCTGTTTGAAGAGTAGGGATTTGAGGTTTTAGATCTGGTTGATCTTTAGAACTAAAAAATCTTCATTAGATGTGGTTTTATCAGATGAGACTGGTTCATCCTTTACTACTGGGTTAGTAGCAAGAATTTTAAAATTATCTTCTATTATGTCATCATCTGCTTTAAAACTACTAACACTAATTGTGTCATAGTTAAGCATATAATGATAACCATATTTTTAAAAAAGTCTTTTATGTTCTTTATAAAGGGTTTTAATAGCATTAAGATAATCAACCCGTTGTTTTAGATCTTCAGATTTTTTCATTTTATATTTGAAATTTTTGATTAAATATTTATAAGAGTCAAAGCCAAGTTGTTCTTGTTTCACCTTTGCTGAGGAAGATGAAAGTTTTTCATCTGTCACCATAATAAAGACGTTCAAAGTCTGTAAATGTATCTGGTGGAACATATCTTTGGTCTATCTTTTTTGCAAGCAAATCTATTTTATCTTTTATAGTATCCATTTTTACAAATAACTTGGTTAAAAAAAAGAAAGAAAGATCAAACAAACCATTTATAGCTCTACTTATAGATGTAGTGTTAGATTCAGACTTAGGATCTATATGTAAACTATGATTATAAACTTGATCTCTACAAATACAATTATTTTTTGAAGTTGATTCCATGTTTTTGTGCTTAAAATCAATGTGATTTTGTATAGGTTACCCAAAGCTAGTCAACTAAAGGCATACAAGGCCAACCAATACCAACAAATAACCACAAATTCACGATATGAGCTTTAAAACAAGGAATAACAAAAAAAAATAAGAGTAGATATAAAGACTTTGTTTATAAAGATAAGATTACACAATAGATCTAAAAGCTGAATATTTCTTGTTATCCTCTGTTCTTTTCTTTCAATAAAGGAAAAATATAACATAACTAAGAAAAACTTTTAAGTTGGGTACTTGGTTAGGGAAAATTAAGGTTATTGTTTTAAATTTTATTTTTTATACTATGATTTTTTAGTTTAATTGAAAATTTTCTCGCTTCAAAGTTCTTACATTTATAACAGTATTAAAAAAGAGAAAGTAAAAAGAGTAAAAAATCATTTTTTCTAGTAAATTTTTAAAATTTTAAGAAAAAATATTTTTTTTCATTTACCATCACTTTATTGTATTTTTAAATTATATTATACTTTTTAATATCCTAAAATTATAATGAAATATGATTTTTGTTATTTATTTCATTTTACAAAATAAAATATTTTTATATAATAAAGTAAAGTTGCTTTTACTTATTAAATAAATAAATAATTTGCATGTTAAATAAATAAATAAATAACCATTAAGTTGTTTAACAAGTTAAATAAATAAATAAATAATTTACATATTAAATAAATAAATAAATAAATAATTCATAGGTTACATAAATAAATTATTTATTTATTCTAAAATAAAAGATATAAAAATTTATATTTAAATTATAAAATATTCAAAAATTTTAAAAAATTAAAATAACGATATAGACGACATTTAGTAAACATGGTCATTTCGTAAGAGATTATATTTATTCAAGATAAATATCGTTTATATCATTTTTATTTTTTTAAACAAATATTCATTTTCGGTCTAGATTCTCCTTTATTTTTTAACACTTGAATAAAAATAGTCTATTATCATAATAGACGATGTTTATTTTAACGTCGTATATTATGATAATATACTATGGTGACTTCAAGTAACTGTCATCTATTTATATTTTTTTAATTTTTTACATGAATCAATATTTTCAATCTAGGTTTTTCTTTTTTATTTTCTGGATAATCAGTATTTTTCAATCTAGGTTCTTCTCTTTTATTTTTGGGATAATATCCTATATGGCTCTTAAACTATTGTAATTTGTTCAATTTGGTACATAAACTAAAAAAGTTGCTAAATAGGTACCTAAACTCTGAAATCGTTTATCAATTTGATTTAAAAGTTAACTTCGTTAACTGAGTTGCTAACTTGGATATTTTAATTGATAAAAATCAATTATTTGGACATAAAATAACATGTAAGCATGACATGGATTGCTTATATAGTAAGATATTGATTAACCCTAAACCTAAATAAAATAACCCTAAATCGAGGTAAAGAAAATCTCAAAATCTAAACTGTAAAAAATCCCCCAAATCGTTTTTTTGTCAATACGTAAAATCTAAATCGTTTTTCTAAGAATCAAACAAGAAAATGATGGAAAAGACATTAAACTAAAAAATTTTAGGTTAGATTCGATTAAACTAGCTTATTGAAGTATTAGATTTCTTTGCTGGAACAAGACTAGTTAGGGGCATCGACTGGCATGAAGAGATTTTTGGCGTATTTGGATTCGATTTTGTGGAGCAAAGTGAAAATCGATTAAGGGTTACGAAAATTTTTAAAGTATACTAATTTTTTTATTCTCTAGTTTAGAGTTACAGTAGTTTTGGAAATGGTGACTTTTCAATAAGAGTTTATATGGGCACAACATTTCATTTTCGTATACCTTTTTATTTGGGCACAACACTTCCTTTTAGTCAATCTTTGCATATCGGACTATGTGTTTGAATTTTGTGATATGGTTCCATTTTGTTTGTATTATTGTATTCTTTATACTTTTAAAGGTTTTATTCATTTTATTTCTGTTGCTTTTGATGCAGCTAAAATAATGGCTTTTATGATGATTCTTTTACACATGCATTTGGATGAGAAATTTGTAGCAAATCTGAAAATAAGCTATGTAGGTGGGCATGTAGATGGATGGAGTCTTTTACAAGAGATCAAAAGAAAAAAAGAAAAAAACAAAGTAGAAAAAATAGGTAAGAATAATAGGGTTGGGACAAATCAAAAGGATGATACAGATTACATAAACTTTTCAGACATAGGTAGTTATAAGAGTTGAAAGATGGGGAAGTTGTATGTAAGAGAGGTAGGAAGAAATACATTGACCTTCAGATCCAATTTCTAGGTTTGAGATTGGCATGATTTTTTATGGTCCAAGGCAATTCAAGGATGCATTAACCAAACATGCAATTACAAAAAGGTTTGATTATAAATACCTTAAGAATGAGAAACATGAGCTCAAGGTTGTTTGTAAACATAAAGATTGTCTATTCCTAATTTATGTTGTGATAGATAACTATGATAGGTTGTCCAAGTAAAGGCACTGAGAAATGAGCATTAGTATACTATTACCTTCAAAAACTTAAGGGTAGATTACAAGGTGTTAGCTAATCATTTTCTTGCCAAAATTAGGATTATTCTTGACTTAAAGTTGGTTGCAATGAAAAGGCTTACCAAAAATGAGTTAAATATTGATGTCACAATAGGAGTTTATAAGAATGCTAGGATGAGAGCTCAAAACAAAATTACTTGTAGATATCATAATGAGTTTTCATGGTTGTTTGATTATATTGTTGCTCTGAGAAAGGTAGATCCAAATGGACATATAAATCTGGAAATTGAAAGGCTTACAACAGAGCATAAACCAAGGTTTTTGAGGTTGTATGTTTGTTTTAGTGCACTTAGAGAAAGGTTCCAAAAATACTATAAGCATTTGTTGTGTGTGGATGGGTGTTTTTTAAAGGGATCTTTAAAAATTAAACTTTTGGTTACTATTGGTAAAGATACCAATAATTAAATGTATCATATTGCTTGGGCATTTGTGGAGGTGGAGAATAAGCATACTTGGGGATGGTTTTTGGATAACTTAAAAGTTGATCTTTATATGAAGGATGGTGCTAGATTTACTATTATGAGTGATATGTAAAAGGTATGTATGATAATTATCTAATTTTATCTTTTGAAGGTTCAAGGTTTGTTACTTTTGAATGCTTAATTAATGTAAGGTTTATGTGATGCCATAAGTTTTGTTATTCCTAAAGTTGAATACAAATTCTATGCAAGACACTAATTTGTCAATTGAAAGAAAACCCATAAAGGTACTGACTTTCACAAGTAATTCTGGATGTGTAGTAAAGCTACAATAGAAGCTAAGTTCAAAGCAAGAGCAAAGGAACTTGGAGATTTGAAAGGTATAACATTAATTGATATTTTAAAAAGAAGTCCTAAGCATTGATCAAAACTATTATTTAGTACTAGATGTTTGTCCGATATTGTGGATAACAATATAGTTGAGGCATTTAATGCTAGGCATATGTCCATCATTTTAATGTATGAGGAAATTAGGCATAATGTGATGTAAAGAATTGTTGACAATATAACCAGATGTGCTAAGTGGACTAAATTGCTCTATCCTAGAATTTATGAGAAAATAAAATAAGTAACTTAGTGTTTTTTGTCATGTTGTATGGAATGGTAGTGATGGATATGAGGTTGAATGTTGTAAGGATAGATTTATGGTAGACATGGGTGGGAGAAAGTGCACATATAAGTAATAGGATTTGACTAGGATACCATGTCCTCATGCCATATATGTCATAATTTTTAAAAATGAAAAAATTGAAGAATATGTTGCATATACAGATAAGAAAAAAATGTATGAAAAATGCTATAGTTGTGTGCTATCACCTATTCTTGGAGACAAGTTTTGACCTATCATACAGATAGGAGACATAGATCCATCACTTTTTAGAAAGATGCATAGTAGACCAAAAAAGAACAAAAATATAAAGAAGGGTGAAAGCTTAAATGAGACAAACTTATCAAAGAATGGAATGAAGTTAAGGTATCGAATATGTTTCAAGTTTGGTCATAATTCAAGGAAGTATCCACAAAAAAATGTAAGTTACAATCTATTTATATGATTTAAAGTTTAATTTACAACTTACTTAACCTAATGTTATGTTTTTTTATGTATTACAGGGTAGTAGCATAGGACAAGCTGAAGACATGAATACATCTATACCTTATGAACTTGCAAGATAAGAACACTATACTAGAGTAGTAGCCACACCACCTAGAGTGACCAGAACAGTAGCCACTCCACTTAGAGTGACCAAAGTAGCAACCACACTACCTAAAGTAACCAGAATAACAGCTACATCAGTAAGAGTGACTAGAGCAGCAGCCACACCATCCAGAGTGACTACAACAATAGCCACACCATCTAGAGTGAGTAAAGCAATAGCAGTAGCCATACCACCTAGAATGATCAAAGCCAGAGCAATAGCCACACCACTCAGAGTGATCACAGTAGCATCCACACCACCTACAATGACCAAATTAGTAGCCATACCACTCAAAGTGATCATAACCAAAACAGCAGTCACACCATCTAGAGTGTCCACAACAGCAACCACATCATCTACAATGACCAAAGCAGCAACCACACCACCCAACCATATACAACACCAACAACATCCGTAAAGACTATAACAAGCACACTATCAAGATAGACTGCAGCAACCAACGCAATACTAAAGACTACAAGACCCCTAAAGTTACTTGTTCGAAAAAGAAAACAAAAAATTAAGGAAAAACTTGTATCACTTGAAACTAAATGGAGAAAAGTCATACAAGGAATAGGCATATATGTTAACGAGAAGACAAGATAGCAACTACTAAATGTAAGATTCCTTTATTATGTAATTTTTTATTTTGCTATTAGATTGTTAGGATTTATGTATATATGCTAATGAATTAGATTTTATCAAATAATCTAGATTAAAAGGTCAGATGTTAATCTCTATTCTAAACAATGCTAAGCATGTATCAATATCAATAGTAGTAGTAGATGATTCTCTGAATAAGGAAATTGATGGTCATTTAGATGGTGTTATTAGAAATGAAGATGAAGAATCTGTTTTGGTTAAGATAACCTATTTATATATGTTACTAGATATGACTTTGATGTATTGTTTAGTAATACTTTAGTGGTTTCAATATAGGATTTAATAAATGAGTTATTGGGCGTCAAGAGGAAGAGACAAACTTTAATGGCACTTGATGACACTCTAACTCTTCTACATGAGATACAAAATATACAAGAAATCCAAGCTAGAAAAAAAGTCAAAGAACACCAAGCTCAGCAACATTTCCAACTTTCTGAAAATTTTTATGTTTTTTATTTATGAATATGATGTATGTTGTTTCTACTATTTTTGGATATTCATGATTAATTTATTTATGTAATGAGCAGTGTATGAAGGTACATTATTGGATGTTGTATGAATTGCTTTTAATCAATAATAAATGAAAGGGTTTCATCTTGTTTCATTTTGTCTATGGATTAATTATGGATGTTGTTTCTATTTCTTTTTTTTTGGATAATCATTATCTATTTCTTTGTGTGTAATGAGCAGGGAATTAATGAACTTGTTTCATGATGGATCATTGATGCATTGGTTTCATCTTGTTTGTGTAATGATAATGGATCTAAATGAATAAATTAGTTTCGATCTTGTTTGTGTAATGATCAATTAGTTTTATCCTCTTTATAGTAGTAATATAAACCAGTTATCATAATTGCAAACAACACAAAGAGGGATGGTTAACTGCCATTGCAGGCGACATTTAATTTTGAGAAATGGAAAAGAATAAAGATAATGACAAAATAGTATACTTTAGCAGTCAAAAACAAATACTTAAAGAATGTGGTACAAACATTATGGCCAATGTGGAAACAATTTACAAACAATTAGAAGCTAAACTAACTTGCAATGAGAAAATAGAAAGATTTAAGCAAATGGCTAAAAACAAAAGGAAAAAACAATTAGCAATTTTTTTACATTTAAAGAATCAAAACCACCAGGTTTTGGTAGCATATAACAAGGATCTAAACTAGGACACATAGTAATAATTACTTTCATTTCATTACTTCATCCTTACAGTAATTTAGAATAAAATATACAATTGTTCCACAAATTCTTAAAATTTTTCAATATATCATAAAATAAACCCTAAAATGAAAATGAAAAATACCATCCAAAACACTAGTAACACAATCTTGTAATAGCATATTAGTCTTCGACCCTTTGCTACCAAATCCTTGTATGATTTCTTTTTTATTTTTGAAACTCAAACCTCATTCAAAAACCTAATAATTTCATTATTATTGCAACTTTCCTTCAATACAGTATTTTCTTTCCTTAATTCTTTGTTCTCAAACAATAATTTGTCCATTTCAAATCTCAATTCCTCATTATGATTTGCATTTTCATTATTTAACAAATGCTCATCTTGAACCTATGAAAAAAAATCACAATCCACACCTTGTAAAACGTTAACAGAAACAAATTTAGTTTTATCTATCAACACAAGACTAGCTTTGTATAAATCAACAAATGTGAAGAATACCTCTTTGAACTTTCCACATCCATAAAATTTTCTTTCTGGTTTCTTAAATATTGTCGACCTACGAATTAGAGCCATTACTCCAACCGATTAAAGTAAAATGATTTCTTGTTCTTGAGCTATAACTTGATTGTGACTACCCAGAATGTCCACTTCTCTTCAATGAATCTTCAATAGAACCTCCATATCTTCTTTTAACCATCTTGCTTTCTTCGTTTGTCATTGATTTTGTGAAGGTTGTAGCTTAGATTTCATAAGGTAACAACTTTGATTTCACAAGCTTTCTCTTGCTAAAACCTTCACAAGTTTCGATTTTGTTAAAATTTCAAAGAGTTCTTCGAATGTGGGGTTTATGGTTTGGATATTAAATTTGGGGTTTATGGTTTAAGGGAAAATTATTTTTTTTTTACTTATTCAATTTTTTTTAGAATATATGGCCTCATAAGCAATCCATGTCATTTTGTGTCTAGATGACGGATTTTTATTAGCTAAAATAACCAAATCAGCAACTCGGCTAACGGAATTAACTCTTGAACCAAATTGATAAACAATTTCAGAGTTTAGGTACCTATTAGTAACTTTTTTAATTTAGGTACCAAATCCAACAAATTAAATAATTCAGGGGCCATATAAGACATTTTCCCTTTATTTTCTAATGATCTTCAACCTTTTTAAGTAAGCTGATATAGTATTCTGGACAAAAATGTTTAAGAACCATATTTAGAGCAGTGATTCTATATATTGAAAGTAATAAAAAATAAAAGTAAAAAAATCGAATGAAAGAAAGAGATTACCTCGTTAATAAAGAATAATTCATGATCTTTAATATGAATTTGAAGATGTTTACTTGAAAATATATAGTTTATATCATTTTCATTTTTTATTTAACATATAATTTTTTATTTATTTAATAATTTAATATGTAAATTATTTATTCATTTAACATGTAATTTATTTTTATGATTTACATATCACGTATTATTTACATAACATCAACTAATAATATAACTAAAAGCAACATAATAAAAGAAGTTATTATATAATCTTACATTCTCTAATCGTGAAACAAACATATAAATTTAGCTTTATCCAAAATTAATGATTAAAGAAAAAATCAATTTTCTTTTAAAAATATTAGAATCCGCAAAGTAAATGCCTCTTTTAGATTTAGGGGCAAAAAGATTAAAAGAAAAAAAAATATTTTCTTTATATGCTATCTCTATGTTCTGCACATGTTCTCAGATCTTCATTTATATTTGTAAGCAAGGTGAACAAAGTCCCTGAAGAGTAATAACGGTACAGTAAAATGCCATGGCTTTAGACCGTGGTGTCTCTGCACAAGACAAACAATAGCTATGTCATGCTATCTCAATGCATAAACGAGAGGAATTTTGGTTGTTGATGCAGGAAAGTCTTACCATTAGTGGGAAACATCCATAACAGTGTAGTGAAAGCATTATTCTGCCATAGCTTTGGAACTTTCATGTTGACCATAATTCTCACCTCAGACAAATTTTATTGTTTCCACTGTTGGCAATGGTTGCAAAATTACCATACAGATGTAGCCTTTAAATTAACAGAAAGTGAATGATTAGATCGACATAAAACAGCTTTGGAAAACTTAAGAAATCAAAAGGCATTGAGCTGTGTTAATTGTTCTACATTAAGATACGAAATTGCTATTAGATATTAATAGAGCTTATTTCTAAAGGAAATGATCAGTGCAGCGATACCCTTTTTTCTAAAGGCCATTACATTAATTTTACTTGGGGGTTTTTAACTGTCCAGGATCGTCTATGGACCATCTTGGATTTGAATCAATCTTGTTAATTTCATTTTTATACGATTGAATTGTTCAATACATTTCGGTTATTTCGAAAAATAGTACACTTAAAAGTAATTTTTTTTATACCTAACTTAATATCGAATAATACTGATTGTTTTTATTAATTTTAGTTGGTTTCGATTAGATTCAATGGATTAGCTTTTATTTTTTGATATATGAATGTGGAATATATTTTGTAATTTTTAAGTTATATTTTATTGTTTAATTATTTTTAACCAAAAATGAAATTAATGGATAAAATAATTTTTGAAAGTTGAGTTTCTCTATTTTTTTTCATGCAATTTGTTTGTTTTTTTTTTACATTTTATTTTGATAGTATTATTTCCTATACTATTAAACTTATTGATTTGATTTTTGAATATATTGTATATTTATTTTACATATTATTAATAATATTATTATGTACAAGTCCATATATATTTTTAAATATATTTATATTAAACCGAAATGTCTAACACAATATACTAAAACAACTAGTGTTGATAAATATAATTTTTTTAAAAAAATCAAAACATCATTCAATACAATATTAAAAATTTTAGTTTGAATCAATTATAGGATAGTAAAAATTCAAAATATCATCCAATACAATATTAACAATCTTGGTTTGAATCGATTGTAGAGTAGTATGGACGGTCTATGATCCAAACCAATACTATTAGGTGATTTTCAACCCTAAATACTTATCTAATTACTTATCCATTTGTCTCAAAAAGATCTAACATAAGATTGAATTATATTACTGAATATAAATAGTTATATATATAATTTTTAAAAATATAAAAAAAAATTGATTTCAAAATATAGATTATATATAAATAAAAATCCACTTACATTAATATAAAACATTTTTTCTTTGGATCAAAATATTAAAGTTAAGTATTATAATTTAATATTGATCCAAACATGAAAGTGTATAACACTTGTTTTGACCAACATCAATGACCCAGCATCGTCATAATGTTTCAAAAAAAAAAAAAGGTTACTAATATAATTATTTCATATTGCCGAAAGTTTGTAAATTTGCTACCATTTGTTATCTTCTTGATAACATAAAAGGAATGCTATCAAATTGCCTCACGCCCTCACCTGTTATTGCTTGTCCATCCACGCCAATATCCCCAGTAAGAAGTGGATGTATGTAATTTGAATTTTTTTTTAATATTTAATTGTAATATTGGATTCATGAATTTGGACTATGTGTTTGTAATTTTTCTTAATTATATTAAAAAAATTATTATCTAAAAACATATTTTAAAAATTAAATTTAAGATCAATTTTTAACTACATCGTATCGACTTTACTTAATAATTTATAATCTTAAAAATTATAAATTAGTTAATGATCCAAAATTTTTAAATCGACTCTATATAAATGGTTTATGATCTTAGCTCACGGATTGCTTATCCGAATTATGTACACCCTTAATTATACGGAGGTCAAGAACCATGCAAGATTTTGATTCAGTTCTAGATAAGGAATCCTCAAATAGAGTTAAAAAAAAAAAAAAAAAACCTCTGGGCAACCTCTTTGAGGGCTTGGTCTGCTGTGGCCACTTATTTATTCATTCAAGAAATTAAAGAGACGTTTCATATGTATGGCAAATTCTTAGGTTTAAAAATCCTAAATTTTTAAGTAGATAAAGATAAATTTTAATATGAATAATCATATGATTTGTTGATAAAATATTAAACTAGATTCAAATCATAATTTCCAAACAATAAAAAAAAAATTTTAATTATCAAGCATACTAATTATTTTAATCTTTCATATTCACTACTGTCCAAACATATATACATTGGATTCAATTGATAGACAAGAGCATATATCTTGGATTAAACAGAGAACTTTGCTTGAAATTTACATTTTTTTAGTATAAATAGAGGATCTATTTTATTTTAAAGATTACCAACTTAATTAATTAACCCATAACATAAAGAAGAAAAAAAAAGTCAAAAACTAATGGAATCTGTTAAAAACAGAACAGGTGAACAAAAATATGATAAAAATGGAACTCAGAAAAACAGATTAAACAAATAAGAAGAGTGCAAACAGCATGCAACAAGGAAACAGAAGTAGTAACTCTTTCAGGCATACTAAAAAGACAAAAGACAGAAAAATAAATGGAACAACTAGTAAATCAAAGGATGCCAACTGAAGATTTTAGAACCATGGGAGCTTCCAAAAGCTTGGAGGAAACGAGTCTCTGCAGCAGCATTTATTTAGTTAATGTCCCAATACAATCATCTCGGACGATATCTTTATGTCTTTGACAATCTTGTAAGTATCATCAAAATCTTCTTCTTCTTCCGGGTAATCGGCACATTGTTGGCTGTCGTCAGGATGTGCACGTTTACATTCTTCAGCACCATCACCAGCTTTGCTAGCTTTAACCAACATGGAACATACAAGCAGTGTCATGAAGCAGAAAACAATCATACCTCTGGTTATGGCCATTCTTCTTTTTCAAATGCCCAAAAACAGTGATTAATTATTCTGATTTGTGTTGATGAGTTTGTGGCAAGTGGTAACTAGAGACTGAAGCAGTGCGAGATTTAAAGACAGCTTTGGTTTACTATTTTTAGAGGATAAGGTGAATATGTGGCCCTTCAGCCCTTCAGGGATGTTGTTAGATCAGTTGAGTTGAGCTGGTATTAAGGTAGAATCCGCAAATTTGCAGCTTGGTTTTCCAACTACCTTATCTCAATAACACTTGGATTAATGCTGCTGCCTCCCGATTGCAATACCCACAAAAATGGAGACGCTAGCTATCTGATTGCCAGGCCCTCAAAAAGGATCTTCCCAAAATGAGAAATAAATGTTTATGATTTAATTATTGCATATGCGAGAAAAAGTAGATTATATTGCCAATAGCTATATGATCCGTTGACAGAATATTAAATTTTTAATTCAAGCAATAAGAATTCAAATTCCTAACAATCCTGTTATTTGCTTGACCTTCCTAATTGAGTCTTGGTGTAACTTTCCGATTACCTAAATAGACTAGACATTTTGATTTTTAATTGCTCATTTAATGCAACATAATGGAAACAACATTCAATTTTAGAGATGGCGCCCATGGACTAGATTTGTCATATTGATGTTAACTTGACTATCCAACTGTATTCTAAAGTTTCATCCACAGCAAACATATCATTCGGTAAAGAAATGGGCTCGATAAGTAACTTAACAATGTAACCTGGCAAGCTGCAACTCCATAGCAACGGTTCCTGAAGTTCAAATAAAAGCTGCAGACAAAATCAAGTTAATTAAGTTGAATTTAGGTTTGCAAGTCCGGATGGACCGCCCAGCCTATTAAGTCTTGAACAGGAAAAACCTGCAGATAAAAGCTAAGTCCTAAGTAGCCTCCAAAAGGGTTAAGTTAAATAACAGAAGCTGAGAAGTCGGCATCATTTTCGAATTCATAAATGTCACAATATTAGTTTCACGCAGTCCATGGTAGGAGCACCAAATTAAGGCCTCTTTCTTTGTTGCGGAAACCTTTTAATGTTTTACTTTTACATATCTTAATTTTGGACTGACATTTTCCCACTCCCATGCACTCTTACTCAGAGCCTTAAATTGTACAACTGCTCATCTACCGTCTCCACCAAAACAGTAGAGTTTGCAGATTTCTCCTCCTTTCTTCTTCGCCTCTTCCCTTGAGACAAACAATAAATATGGCTTTGCCTTCTAGAATGGGTTTTCAGCTACCTATCCTTTCAACATAAATAGTGTCAGCAATTATATCCAAACCAGATTTTTGTGGCAGCCAAAATTTCATTTATTTCCACTTTTAAGACCAACAGAAGCCTCTATCTCATTTCTTACCTCACTTTGTTTAATATTAGTAATGATTTCTCAATTTTCCATATTATATTAATTACATATATGAAAATTATAGCGCGTTCCTCAATGGATTCAAATTTGTTGAAAAGTTATAAAAAAATAATTTTTTATGAATTCGTTGATTTAATGCAGATAAATTTAGATATATACCGATCAAAGTCCAAATTCTCTTTACTGTTTAATAAAAAATATATTCCCTTATGACCTTTATTAACTTCAGCTGAGCCCAAGTGACTTACATTGACCAAATATAGGGGTACCCACCTCTCTCTATATAAATGTACATGTTGCAGAGTTATGCACCTTAACTCCAAAGTTACAGGTAACATGGCAGTGGTTAGAAGCATTGTAGGGATTTATGTTTTGTCTAGTATGAATTGTATTAAAGGTAGGCAACCCAATCCGTTTTCGACGGGTTTTCATCCGACTCAACCTCTTAAGGTCAAATTTTTTTTTTTTTAAATCAAGTTTCGGGAGGATCGAGTCTGAATTTTAGGTAAACCGATCCGACCCGATATTTTTATAAAAATTAAAATTTTAATTATTTATTTAATTTTTAATTTTTATATATTTATGTAATTATATATTTAAATATTTATATTTAAAAAATAATATTTTATTAATTTTAGATCGGATCAAATCAAATATAATTTATACAAATGCCGAATCAGGATCGGATATGAAAAAAATTAAAAAAAATTCGGGTCGTGTCAGACTCGGATTTAATGGATAAAAAATTGGATCAGGTTCGGGACGAGCAAAAATTTATCCCGATCCGACCCGTTGATGACTCTAATTATATTCATGGTAACATTAGCCATAAGTTATCTATGTACTAATTTGTTAGTAGAATCTATAATAGATGAGTGAATTTTTTCTATCTATTTAAATTTAATAGATTATAATCAATTTGTGGATTAAATATGTACCAATCATTAGCCTATAAATTAAAATATAATTTTATTTATTAAAATAATTAGTAATATGTTTTTGTTATTATATCTATGTATATCCGGATGAGGTAAAAGATAAAAAGTAATATCATGATATGAAGTGATGAACCTTCGTTAATTTTTCCAGTGTATGTGATGATCTAGAGCTCTAATGTAAAAATATTTCGACCCATGCTCAAATAAGGATATCACAATAACTAAACTCCAAATTCCAAGTCACCAAATAAAACAAAACTTTCATAATTCAATGCTTAGAGATAATATCATTTACTGTAGAATTTTTATCGAATTGATTGTTTGATCTAAAGTGGTGCTTTATAATTTGCCATATCAATTTAAACTTGCCATAAATATTTTACTCTTCCGAAATCTTATCACCATGAAAGCGCGAGCAAAGATCCAATTAATATTAAAGTAACAATATCATTGATGCAAATATTGTTGGATTGTATCTCTTATAAGATATTGTTTAGTTCGGAGGCTTAACAGCATGTTGTCGTGATTTTATCTTTGTAAAAAGGGGCTTTGGTAAAAAATTAAGAACTTGCTTATAAGCCACAATCTAATTCTTGGTTATTAAAGAACATTAGCCTCTCTAGCAAAGGTAAGGAGTATGCACAAATTGTGTAATTTTTTTTTTCAAGTTCTTAATTTACTTTTAAACTCTTCTATCTTAATATTTATCTGGTTGAATAAAACATTACTTACATAAATTTCTTCGAATTTATAATTTTTAAATTTCAACTCGAATAACATATCAATTCATCAAGAGATACTTGACATAGATTTAATAATTTATTGATGCAAATATTGTTAGATTGCATCTGAGACAAAAGTAGTCTATTTTGAGAACTTTACAAACCGCCCTCATGATTTTACCCTAAAATGCCTGGAAGAGGATAGACCCTCATACAAATCACAGTCGTGAATCCTTGATTATTAGCAATGTGAGATCTTTCCCGAACAAATATGCTTCCAAATCTTTGTATGAGAAGAAAAATAATTTTGTTATCCCCAAAGTGCTATTGTATCTAATTAAATAATATATTTGCTTTTGGAAATGAAAAAAACAAATTGAAAAAAGAGTCACAATCATAACTTAAAGTTGAATAATAAGCATGAGTCCTAGAGAGAAATTTTAGAGTCGTATGGATAGCCTTAGTTATAGTCAATTTAAGTTAGCTTAGCCTTCGTCAAAGCAATGAAAAATAACGATATGGTATGCTTCATAATTTTATTGGGTGACAAAATGTTGGGATAGAGATTTAATTAATTAGGCCAAATCATTAGGGATCCTTTTGGTTTTTTTTTTTTTTTTTTGGTCTAATATTTTTGCATTGGCAAATCTTTAAAATTTTTTTTGGACTGTTGCATGTACTCCTTAAAATAATTTCTTAAGATTAAAGGGTATTTTACGTTTTTTAGGAGTATTTTTAAGGAATGTAAATATCATTTCATTTTTTGGTAATTCAATTAGGGATATCTTTGTGTGTTATTTGGATTTAATTTCATTTCAAACGATTTTAAAGATATATTTTTGCATATTAATATGGTACTTTCAAAATTTTACTTTTAAAATGATATTCACAAAAATAAAATTTTGGTTGATAAAGAAATTAATAGAACTCCTCTCTTTCTTTTCCATATGGACTGCTCCTGTGGGTCAAAATTTTTCAAATTTAAATATATGAAAATATCTTACATTTTCTTTTTTTGAAGGTTTATTAATTAGGAACCATCAATTAATTAAGTTGATGGAAATGGAAATAAAATTAATATTTTATCATTTAAACAGAAAGACACAAATACCAAGACCGCCAATTAAAATGTTTTATGTTTTATTAAATAACCTTTTGTAATAGCAAGAAACTTTTTGTGTTACTTGTTTTAGCTTATATTTCGTCGTCAACAGATATGTTATATTGATAGAATATTTTATTTTTAATTTTATTAATTAAAATTTTAATTTTAACAATCATAAATAGCAAAAAAAAAAATTATACTTTGCCCTCGACAAAACATACCATATGGTAAGTTCTATATATAATTTCAAACTCCGGATATTTCTTTTTTGTTAAATTATTGAGAATTACTGGAAAAAACAAAAATTAATTCCTTCCCGACGTAAATTATTGATCTTTCTTTTTTTTTTTCTACTATATAATTTCTAAAAACAAATACTACATGTAACAGTTTTCTTTACCGCAAAGTGCAAAACTCTTTATGTCAGCTCCTGGTTAGCCCCTCTCTACACCAATGGTACAGAAAAGGACACATATAGTTGGTGCAGGTAGATATTTCTTTTATTATCATTTTCCATTAAAACTCCCACCAAACCGCTTTATATTTAATTTGTTTAAACTTTCAATTCAGTTTCCTAAGCCTCAGATCTGCTTGCAGAGAGGGTAGTGAAGTGAGTTCCGAAGAAATACGCAAGTGAAATGTCTTACACTACATGTCTTTCATGGTTCTTCTTATCTTTATCTCTAACACTTTTCACTACAGCCAGAGCCAAAGTTCCGGCCATCATAGTGTTTGGAGACTCCTCCGTCGATTCGGGAAACAATAACGTGATTTCCACAGTTCTGAAGAGCAATTTTCAGCCTTATGGTCGTGATTTTTACGGTGGTCACCCGACTGGACGCTTCTGCAATGGCCGAATACCTCCTGATTTCATCTCTGAGGCTTTTGGACTCAAGCCAGCTGTTCCAGCTTACTTGGATCTAGCCTATAACATATCAGATTTTGCCACTGGAGTTTGTTTTGCCTCTGCTGGAACTGGCTACGACAATGCAACCTCCAAAGTGCTTGTAAGCCACCGCTCGAATTCCATTTACTTGGGTTATTTCGGTTTGTGTTATTGCTCAAATATCATACATGTTTTGCAGAATGTGATACCACTATGGAAGGAATTAGAGTACTACAAGGAATACCAACAAAAACTGAGAGCCTATGTTGGTGTGAAGAAGGCAAATAAAATTATGAGGGAAGCCTTGTACTTGATGAGCTTAGGGACGAACGATTTCCTAGAAAATTACTACATTTTTCCCACCCGAAAATCCCAGTTCTCAGTGAGACAATACCAGGGTTTCCTGTTGGGACTTGGTGAGAATTTCATCAGGGAACTCCACGGTCTTGGAGTTCGGAAGCTGTCCATCACAGGCCTTCCTCCAATGGGGTGTTTGCCACTGGAGAGGGCCACGAATATCCTGGGTCAAAATGAATGTGTCGCTGAATACAACAATGTGGCTCGGGAATTCAACAGGAAATTGGCAGGATTGGTGGCTAAGCTGAACAAAGAGCTTCCTGGAATGCGAATGGTGTCTGCACCTGCTTACGACATTTTCTATCAAATTATTAGCAGACCCTCACTCTTCGGTAAGTACTCTTTTACTGCAATTTTCCTCTTTCTTACTTCACCTGTAAACGAAAAGATTAGTGGACTGAACCATTTTTCATTATTTTTCTTTAATTAATTGCTTGAAACAAATAATGGTAGAAAAATTAATTTGGAAGAAAATTAATGTGTTTTATAGTGATGGATATGAGATGGTCAATTAATATTATATTTTAACTTATTTTTTTGTAAGATGTTTTTTAGTATTCTTAATAATATAAATACGTGTATAAAAATATATTAATAAAAAGTTGAGTTTAAAAATTATTAAAAAAAATATTATTATATCAAATGTTTAAGAATAAAATAAATTTTAAATTAATGGTAGAATTACTAATCACACAATCTTTCAATAAATATAAAATCTTTTTTGATTCTTTTATATTTTATATCTAAAATTAAAAAAATACAAATCAATAATTTTAATAAGGTTAAATAGATCGTTAAAAAAATTTTACAAACAAGAAAAATAAATATGTTTTTAAAAAATGAAGTTGAAAATTTTGTAATTGAAAATTAATTGTGTTTTTAATAACTTTTTAAATAGTTCTAATATGATTTTTGTGTTGCAAATATTGTAGACGCAACACTAGATAGAGATTTAGAATAATTAAAAGTGAAATATAATATGAATGAAGAAAAGTTTAAAATTAAGTTGGATTTTTTATTGTTGAAAAAATTAAAAATTTAACGTCACGTGATTATGATTTAAAATTTGCAACAAAATTTTTAATTTTAAAGATTTTTAAATAATAATTAAAAAGTACAATAGAAAGACAAATAACAATGTAATTTTAACTTTCTTAAAATGCAAAGTATAAAATTAAATATAATAAAACTATAAAAAAATATTAACAGTATTAGACTGAAAGACCATTGAAATTTGTTTAATATAAATGCATATAAATATTAAAAGATTTTAAAATATTTGGGGGAGGGGCCCCTCAACCATATATGAGCTCCGCCCCTGGTTTTATAGGAGTTGGGATATTAATGCTTAGCTTATATATGTACCTAAACTTTAAATATGATAAAATAAAAATCACAGTGATCAAACCCCAATCAAATTCACACAATTTAATAAAAATTATTGTTGATTTCGTACGTATTAATACTTTTATAAAGGATCAATTTACACATATATATAATTAATTTTTCATATCTCATTATGTTATTTATATTTATTTGATCTAACAGTTAAATTTTTTGTTTTATTCACATATATTACGTATATCAAACTTTAAATTAATTAAAATATTTAATTACTTATTCTAAAATAATAAAATTGCAACATTTTTAGATCAAAATATCCTATCAATTCAAAATTTTAACAAATATGAGTATTATTATTAAAATTTGATTTATAAAAATATTAATCCATTACAAAATAATAAAGAGATAAAAAAAATAGTACGATTGAATTGATTTGACCAATAAATATTGTTGTATAAATAATAATGGGCAGTGCTTAAAGCCTGCCATATGATCCAAAGAAAAGGCACGTAGGGCAGTTGCCATCTAAGACACTGGTAAAAGCTTTTAATGACTGTTAAATGGGGAAACAAGCCAACAGCTCTCTGGCTTGAGTCTTCAAAACTCAATCCTACCATTTGGGCTTTGGCAAACACGGCCGAATTGTATTTCGACAACATCATAGATAATTTTTTTAATTTTGTATATTTTTTAATCATTAATTATAATAAATTTAATAAAAATTAAATCATTTTTTCTATTTTTAGTTATTTTCTCATTATTTAAATCTCTTAAAATTAAAATTAAAAAAATATATAAATTTTTTAATTTTACAATATATAAATTGATTTCTCATTTATTTATATATATATATATATTTAAACTATCTCCTAAAAGATAATTTGTTAACATCTATCTACTATTAAATTATTATTTTTTTACACTTTCAATATTATAAATTTATTTTTTTATTTTTTAATCAAAATATAAAATTAAAATATTCAAAAATAATAAATGCAAATTCTGAAAAAAAAAAATCTAAAAGAAATCAAATCTCAGTCTTACACTTCCTCTCACCACCACTGCCAAATGCCAACTAAAATCACATAATGACCCATACAGCCTAAAGCAACCTTCTTAGCCCTTCAACCTACCACCTATCCGAAAACATAAATAAAAAGAAAAGCGAAACAGTTAAAAATCAACGCCATCTTCGTCAAGAGGAGCCACGCAAAGCACACAATAAAAACACAAAAAAAAAAAATCAAAAAAGGGTTTTGGTTTGAGGTTTTCTAGAGGGTTTCGAGGCATTTAATTTGGTGATGGGGAGGCATGGGTTAGATAAATAACATACTAGGAGCTGCAAGTGTTTTGAACGGTGGAAACGGATTTTTTGAGGAAGGCCGTGGGTTTTGAGTTAAGATTTAAGAAAATCTGTTGGGTTTTTGGAAAACTAAACGAAGAAGTATAAAGAGAAAGAAAAGAGGAAGATTTCAGTGTCTTTTGGTGAGAGACGAATTCCAGCGAGTATCGCCTAACAACAAAGGGCGTGGCGACGCCGGTGAAAACTATGGAAATATGGATTTTTAATGAATTCGATTATTTTGTTAGAAAGAGGAAGAGAGTTTTTTATTTTTTTAGAGAAAAGAAGTTTTAGAGAAAGAATAAAATGAAAAATGAAAAAAATATTTATTAAGGTGCAAAACGCACCGTTTAGGGTGAGGTAAAAATATTTACCCGACGGGGCCGGCACTGGTTTGACTTAATTATGTCTTGATCATTAAAAAACATTTTAGGAATGATATCAGAAACTAATTAAAATATAATAATAATAAGATTTCAGCCTCTATTTTATATAGGTAATACTTTTAAATGAAAATTTATGATAAATATTTCATAATAGCATGAATTATATGACTTATAAGAACATATAAGAATTAGATGATATTATATATATATGATTTATTGTAGATAATTTACAATTAATAATAATGAATTAAAGTTAATTAAAGAAAATTATTTCAAATTTTAAAACTATAGAAAATATTAAATTTGATTTAAGATGAAGTACACCCTTAAATTCAAGTGTTTTGCATGTAGTTGTATAATAATATATTTACAAGTTATGATGAGTAGAGGTGTTCATGGGTTAAGTTGAATTTGGATTAAATTTATATTTGATATTAATAATTTATATATTTATTTAAATTTAATCTAATTCAAATTTTGGATTTCAAAATTTTTTCAAATCCGATTCAAATTAAAAAAATAAATTATAAACTCATCCATTAACTTAACTTATATAATAAAAATTAAAAAAATATGATTAAATTGAGTTTAATGAAATTATATTTAATTCATATTATATAAAAATTAAAAATATAAATTATATATATAAATTAAAAATAAAAATTAAATTTAATAAAAAATATATAATTTTTATATATCTTTAAGTTAATTTTTATATAATTCATATATATATATATATATATATATGAATTTGGATTGAGTTAAGTTGGGCTCAGATTTTAAATTTTTTGTTCAAAATTTGGTCTAAAATTTAAACGAATTTAAAAATTATTTTAAAACTCTTTTAACATGTTTTAATTTTTTGTCCAAATCCTTTCAAAATTTGGACGTATAACTTAACTCTTGAATAGGTCTAATAATGAGTATAATTTGAATATTAAGTGACTTTTTAAGGGATGGATATTTGATATTAAAAACTATCTAGTAAATCACTTATAAAAACAAAAAAACTTGATTCATTATTAAGACAATGACTTATAATATTGTAATTTATTAGTAAGTAAAATACTATTTTGTTTCACGTACAAACAATTGATTTGCTTAAATACCTTATGGTTAAAATAATATAAAAACTCTTGAATTTTATCCCTTTATTTAAACAAATTTTTATATTTTTATTGCATTTAAATAAATTTTTAACATTTAATTTGTACCATAATAAATTTTTAATATTTAATTTTTATCCAAATAAAATCTTTAATCTAAATTAATTTTTAATTTAAAATAAGGGCTTATATATATTTTGAACAAAAAATAAGAACTTGTATAAATACAAATAAAATGATAAATGTTTATTAAGTAGAATAAAAGTATAATTGCTTATTTAAATAAACTTGAATAGTTTAAATGGTTTCTTTTTAGTATTTTAGCTTCAATTTGACCTCTTTTTCCATGGTTGAGTATTTTGAATCCCTGCATATAAAATGCACTAAAAATTGGAGAAGTGAAATTTTGTTAAAAAAATTGGTTGCAGGATTTGAGGTGGCAGGATTGGCTTGCTGTTCAACAGGGACATTTGAAATGAGTTACCTTTGCAGTCAGTTTAATCCATTTACATGTAGTGATGCCAATAAGTATGTATTTTGGGATGCTTTCCATCCTACCGAAAAAACAAACAAAATCATCTCCGATCATCTCATTCCAGGTCTTTTAGCTAAGTTTTCTCATTGATTTGCGATGACTTTGGCTATAGCTATTCATAATTTATTCCTATTATGAGCTACTATTTTTAATTTAAGAATTATAACGTTCGTTTCTCTCTCTCTCTCTCTATTTATATATAGTACACGACTTTAATCATGCAGGTCAATTTTTTGTAATTTTAATGTATAATCTGCCATTTTAATGGTATGGAAAAAATAAAAAACCAATTCAAATTATAATATTTGGTTGAATAGGGGTTTTCATTAGATTCAGATATTGGATTTTATTTTGTTTGAAATAGGCTTAAGTATAAAAAAAATACTTAAATAAAAATTAAATAATTATTTAAAGTTTTATCACTTTATTGTAATCAATTGAACTCTTAAATATATATTTTTATTTAATTAAATTTTTAATTGAATAAAAATGAGTGTCTTCATATAATTATTTTGCACTTAATAAAAGTTTAATTAATAACAATAAATATTTGAAAGCTTAATTGGATATAATAAAATAATAAAACTTGAATGATTATTTAATTTTAATTCAAAAGCTCTTTTATACTTATGCCTTTAAATATATTTTAAAAATATTTTAACATCTTTAAAATATTTTCAAGCCTTGCGGATTGAGTCAGACCTTGAATACAAGTTTCAAAAAATTAACCAAGCTTGACTCGACCTGATTTATGACACCTGATCAAGTTCAAGTTTTCTAATCGTAGGTCCTATAGTCCATGCATGCTTTCTCCACTTTCAAGTTTCCTAGCTAGTTTCTGCTCAGCACATTGTAACTTTACCTCCATGCCAAAACAATGTTCTATAGATTGCTTATTGTCAGAGGAGGTAATTAATTTCCATTTTAATTTTTTTATATTTAAAATTATCTCCTATTCCCTAAAATTAAAAATTCAGTACACTGTTAACGGATTACATGATTGTTAACAATTAATTTTCATTTTAGCAAGATCGATTTTGTTTTGAAATATATTTAGAAGCTTGATTTGAATCTAGAAGCTTGTGCTTTGTCGCAGGAATAAAATAAAATTATATATTAAGGTTTAGACAAATTTTTTTATTTAATTTTAAAATAACATATCAAAATTTAGTTTGTGATACATATTTTAAATCAACGATAAAGCATATATATATATATATATATATATATATATATATATATTAGATAGAAGCCCGTATTTTATCGTTAAAGTAAAATAAAATTATATATTAAGATTTAGAATTTTTTAAGGATTAAGATTTAAAGTTTCTAATACCTAACAATTCAATATAAAAATAATTGTATTTGCAATTCAATACAGAATAAAACCTACCATTTGAACACAAAAAGAAAAATCTATTACTTTGAAACATCAAATACCAAGGGAAAGTAATGGCATAACAAATATTATGGATAATTAATAGATTCCAACATTATGGATAATTAATAGATTCCAAGTCATTTGTTTATAAAAAGGTAAAGAATAACTTAGAAAACATGGTCGTTCACATAACAACAGTATACTTATACTATTTTTGTAGTGACAAAATATTCATCTTATTTATTAAAGTGATGGAAAAGATATTTAGTTAGAATACCTTAATTTTTGTTGGGTCAAAGTTAAGGAAGAGGTCTGCAATAGATGCTTGTCCTATATATAAAAATAATCCTTAGAGAACAGTATAGTGACATGTGGCAAGTTCATTGCTTGCCATGTGTTATTTTTATTGTTTTTTATTTTTTTTTCAAATATTTCTAATGTTATTATGTTAACATGTGACAAACCCTTTACTTAACATGTAAAAATTTTTAAAATAAAAAAATTCAAAAAAATTATTTGCTTATATAATAAAAAAAACATAGTAAGAGTTGAGTATAGAGATGTCATTGTTGTTGGCAATTACAATACCTTCAAATACTTTTGTAAAGAAAAAAAAAGCACATAGATAATAAAAAAAAATCCATAAAAATATATCTACTTTATCAAAGAAAAAAATCAACTTTCAAAATTTTAAAACTAACCAACATATTAAATTTCAATAAATTATTGTGACAAAAAAATTACAACTAAAAATAATCAATTGAAAAAATAATTTACATGAAAATCAACTAAATGATCTCCCAAAAAATAATAAATTTTTTTAAAAATTTATCGGATCAATAAATTTAAATATTTTTAAAAATGTCTTTTAAAAACAAAAAATATATAATTAAAAACTTTAAAATATTATATTTAAGATTTTTTAATAAATTACAAAAAAATAACAACAACCAATCTATACAAACAATCATATAAAAAACTCTAGATATAAGATTTTCAAACTTTTTTTTTTTAATCTACAAAATTTAAAAACTAAAAAAATAACTTTTTTTAAATTATTTTTTGTAAAAATTAAAAAATTTCCATTTGAAGTAGGGGCAACATTCTAGTATAAATAAATATTATAGAGAATGGGGTCCAAGTATACAGGAAAATGATTTATATCAAGTTTTATAAGACGAAGATGTATAAAAGATAAATTAATTGATGAAAAATGAATGGAAAAAAATGTTAAAATAGTTTTTTTTTATATATATATTAGAGATTGAATTTTTTATGATTTTATATTTAAGTTAGGTCTCTTTGTCTATTATCAATTGATTTTAGCTAAATTAGATACTGTATCAAAATTCAAGTTTTATTTTGTAATTCTTGCCTTATATATCTTTTTCAACCTTGTCACATGATAATTTTGCCTAAACATGATAAAGTCTTACCTTATACCTTTTTTAAGTATATCATGTAATAGGTTTTTGTGATATTGGCATGTTAAAGTGGTATTATTTCTTATTCGTTAAATATTGAGTTTCCTGTGATTTTGTTTATGTTTAACTTAGACCCTTTTATTAGACTTGTCCAAAAAGGTCAAGCTACCCATTAGAAAATTGTGAGGGTTTGGAAATGAATTTTAAGTCTGTTAAATGGGTTTGAACTTAATTCTAAACTCATTTAAAAAAATGCACCGACCTTTAGACATGACATTTAAGACTCAAACTCGACTTAATCCAAATAATTTTTATATATTATATATATAATTATATTACATAAAAATAAATAACTAACTAATAATATATATGCACACATTAATACCTTATATCTACATGTATAAATCTCATTCAAACACCAAATTAAATTAACAAAGTCATTTTTTGAGTCTTTATTTTGTTGATTATTTATTTTTTCATAATTAATATTTATTATAAAATTTATTTTATTTTTATTTGAAAAAAATTAAAATCTGAATAAGCTTGGTAAGGCTTAGACAACTTCTTTTAAAAATAAGTTGAGCCTAAACATAAAATTGAGACCAATATTTTAGGTCGAGTAAACCTTGACAAAGTTAAAATTTATAAATATCCTATTTAAACTCAACTCAAATTTGATCAGACCTGATTCATGAATAAATTTATTCTATATTTATTATTAATTAATTTTAGGTAGATGCTTAAGTGAAACTATATAAAAAATTATTTTATACGTGTAGACACCAAATTTGTCCAGATTATTTTAATTAGGTCTCGGTTTAATGTTTGCTGAATATCAGGTTCTCGAACCAACGTCTGATTTCGATTCAATTGAGCTTGAGGCCCGATCAAAGGCTTAGTTTCATTATTTAAGCCCAAAGTCTACTTTTTATTTTATTTTATTTATTTCTCTTTTTTTACATTAATATTAATTTATTAATTAAACAAGAAATATAAAAAAATACAAAAAAATAAACCTAAAAAACAAAAAACAAAAGGGCTAGTGGCAGTGGGTGTCATGCATGGCACCACTGCCACCCCCTATTCACCCCTGTTCACCACTGCCACCCAGGCAAAGGGCCAAGACAAGGCCAAGCAAAAAATAAGGGGGCAGAGAGGGGGCTGGTGTATGGCACCTTCCTCTCTGCCAAGTCCTGTGCCACCTACCCAGACGTAAACTTATGGTCGAAGCTCTATAAATAGAGCTCCATGACCAATCCTTAAGACAGAAAAAGCTGCCCAAAAAAAGTATTATGTCAAAAAAATAAAACAAAAAGCTCAGTCCCGTTGAGAGCCCCTTGTAAAAAAAAAAAAAGAAAACAAAAATTAGTCTCAAAGAAAAAAAACGTAAGTTAGAATTCCAAAAAAAGAGAAAGGTTTAGTTGAAACTTTGAAGGTCGATCTAGGACGTTTAGGGCTCTTTTGTGAAAGGGAGGTTGGATATGACAATAGGAAATTGAAGGGAGTGTTTTGGGAGTTTTTGAGAATTTTCGATGGTCGTAGACCACGACGATGAACGATGAACGATGACCGACGGCCAGCATGACGGACAGCAACCGGCCAAATGGCTTAGAGAAAAAGGATCTGAGAGCAAGAGAGAGGTAAAGAGAAAAAGATAAAAAATAAAAATGAAAGAAAAAATTTTAGTTTTTGTAAAAGGTTGAAAATCAAAGCGATATCGTTTCAATAAAAGATCAAAATGATATCATTTTAACCTAGTAGGATCTGCGCGTCAACCCAAAACTAGACCCATGGTCGGTGCATCCGACCCGAACCTGGCACCCTCAGCACTAGCACAGTCCAATCCAGTTGAATTGGCCCAGACCGGACCAGATCGACGTTGAACTGCTGAACCAATCAGACTAACCTAGACTAACATTGATCGAACTGTTGATCGCTCTGGTTCAAGTAAAGTTTTTTTGAAATTTTTTTGTTATATTAAATCTTATTATTAGTATTTATGCATATTAAAATGTTTATATTTGTTAGAATAATTATTCAATAAATAACAATAAAAAATATATATAGTTAAAATTTTTATAATTTTATTAATTTGAAAATAAACTTTATAATAATAATACAAAAATAATAAAAAATTTTAAAAAAAATTTTTATTCGATGATGAGATTCAAAGGTACTCCGAGTAGTGATACCTATGAAATCTCTAGGTAAGATTTTTTTTAAATACTATCCATGTATTAGAGTATTTATTAAAAAAAATTCAATACAATAAAAATTTTTCTTTTTTGTTATTAATAAAAAAATAAAATAACTAATTTATTAAAAATAAGTGATAAAAATGAAAAAAAATTTATCCGATGACAGGATTTTAAAAATATTCTAAGTAGAGATGCTTTAAGAAATTCCTAGGTGATAAGATCTTTTAAATATTACCGGTGTATTGAAATATTTATAGAAAATCTTCAATATAATAAAAATTCCTCTTTTCTTCAAAAATTTAAATAATAATTCAATAAACAAAGTCAATAAATTCTAAAAGGAAAAAATAAATTTTGTGCATTAACATATTATCATTTGTATTACATGCATGACATAATTTTTAAGAAAAGCAAATTCGAATATTCGAGGATAAAATTCTAAGGAATTTCAAAAAGCGATGCATAAAAAATCTTTAGGTATGAAAAAGTTCTTCTAATGTTACTAATGTACTGAAACATTTTAAGAATTATTTCATTAAAATGATTCTAATTTATTTTTCACAAATAAAATTTGAACAATAATAAAATAAAATAAAATAAAAACCAAAACTGCAATAAACAAAAGAAGGCAGGGAAATCATTTTTTTTCAAATATCGAAATTAAAATTATTTTGATAAAAATTAATGGATAATATGTAATTAATTGATATCGTTCTAAACAAGCACTGTGAGAGTATTAATTTTTTTTCACATGTAATCGATTTTCATACTCAGATTGTTTCGCAGAACTTAAAATTATTTTTTGAATAAATTTTAATTAATTTTAAAATTTTATTAAAAAAATAAATTTTAATAAATGACTAATCACATCTAATAAAAAAAATTAATAACAATTCTATTTTTTATTTTTATTTCTAAATTCGTCGAACGGTTTTAAAACCGTTACGACGATGTATTACAAAAGTCTTGAATATATATAACAACCATAAAAAAAATTCTGCACGCTATATGTGTCAATCAAGTACGAAGTACTTGAATTTATCAAAACTAAGTTCTTGGTTTTCTACATTCATGTATGAATGTACAGTGTAACAACTGAGATATTATATCTAAAGCCATTTGCATCAAAGAATGCAATTTTCTTTGTCTTTATTTTATGTAAAAAGAAAAGGATAATCCTGCTGCGTGCATGTTTGTAACAAAGAGCAGCATTAAAGTGATCTAACTTTAGAAGCAGTGTAAAATGCTGTTATGCGTCCTTGCCCTAGGGAAAATGGACCCCCACCTTCCATGGATGGGTAGCAACAATATTCTCTTTCCCTGATATAGAAGATCATAAGAATGTTTATCACCAGTACAGGATTCGGATCAGAAGAGTAACTGCATGCTGCTGATATTTGAGGTATATATATAACTTTGTGATCAATATATATATCTCTTGTCTCCTAAATTAAATGTGGCTGCGATGATATAGATATTAAGTGTCCCAAGGCCAAAGAACCATGTTGTTTGATTTATTGTCGCAGAAGGGATATCACTCAAGTCATGAAAATTAATATGGCGGACGAGAAAAAGAATACGATTGACAAATTCCTTAAGAAAATATAATGAGTTAGTTGCAGAGAAAGGAAAAGCGCCTCCATTCTCGTTGGGGAGGCCTTTCAATGCCTTGACTTACACGAAAGAAGAAGCACGCTGAAGCAGTCATTGTCTTGGGCGGTTGCAACCACATTTTAATAACTTGCATTGTATGTGTCTATTAAAAAATAAAATAAAATCTCTCTTTTCTCTTCGCTTTCACTTTCACAGATCTTTGGTTGCCAGTTGTTCTTGTGGACTGAAGCTAGCTAGTTTCTCCCCAATGTTGTTCACAACATAAATTTATCATTCCAGTTTATATCCATTTTATGTGATACATCTCCCATAATTCGTTTCATATATATATATATATATATATATATGTGTGTGTGTGTGTTTTATGTGTTAAATGATGTAATTACAATTTGAATCATCAACTTGATTGATTTCAAGATATATAGTCTAGATTTAATTAAAAAAAATTGGATTTTAAAATCTAAAAAATGGATTATGAAAAATAAACAATTTTATTTGTAATATCTTAATTAACAATTTTTATATATGCATCGTTCAATTGTTGTCAAATTAAACAATTCTTAAAGTTAATTAAATCACATTTATTGGCCGAATAAAGATTAAATTAAATTTGAACCTATCGCTAGGATTGAAAATAGTTTTTGTTCTAGCTAGATTGGTGATTTTCAGTCATAACAAGGTCCAATTTGTTGAATTGAGCTACTTATATTATTAAAAATATTAAAATATATTTTTTATATTAATATTTTTAGTAAAAATTAATTAAAAAATATATATTTATTTATATGATATATTCTTAGGTAATACTGAATCCAAACTTTAAAAGTCTTGTCCAAAATTCTACTTGTCTTGAATTAAATTCATTGACCTATCTAGTAATTCGATGGATAGATATATTTAGTCTTCTCAACTATAAAGTCCATAATGTAATAGGTAATTGATTGACTTCTATTTGGAAAAAATAATGAAGAATAAAAAGCTTCAAATGTAATAAAAATTTTAGCCAAAGCAAAAAGAGTCTTTGTCACAAAAGTTTGACTTCTTGGCCCAACCTGGCCGTTAATGCATAATCCAATTACACCAGTTTTTGGTAGCTATTAATTCTGCCAACAATATTTCCCCGAAGATTTAACTATCTCATTTACTCCTCCTACTACTAGTATTTATTACATATCAAAGCCTTCTTCCTTCCAATTCAATCCCAAAGATAGAAACAATAAGAAAGCTAACTCTAGCACTACCCTTCCACATTTTGAAGTGTTGTTTGAAAACTTATAGAAGTGAAGCAAATGGCATCGATACACGCCTTATGGCTCCTTTGCGTTCTGGTGTTGGTTGCAGGGATTAATGGTGCAAAAATTCCAGCTATCATAGTGTTCGGGGACTCATCAGTTGATGCTGGAAATAACAATTATATTCCCACGATTGCTAGGAGCAATTTTGAGCCTTATGGTCGTGATTTTAATGGTGGCCATCCAACAGGAAGGTTCTCCAATGGCAAAATCGCAACCGACTTCATCTCCCAGGCTTTTGGGCTCAAAGGGGCCATTCCTGCCTACCTTGATCCTGCATATAATATATCAGATTTTGCCACTGGTGTTTCCTTCGCTTCTGCTGGAACCGGCTATGACAATGCCACTTCTGATGTTCTTGTAAGTTTCCATCAAATTATTTTTTAATCCTGTGTTCTAGAAAAGTGAAAAATAAGCAAATTAAGCATACACTTAGTATTCACATCCAAAATACTACTATATATACGCATCCCATGTGACAACCAATGGGAATGTGTTCAATTGTCGTATTTAAATTCTAAATTAATCCTCCCTCAGGCAAAGGATCAACAGGTTTTGCACATGAATTCAAGTGTTAATATTTGTACGTACGTGTGCATGTACTCTTAAGATTTTTTTTGATACAAAGGAGATCGTAGATCTGAAAATAAGAAAAAAAATTGTAAGTATTATGATTTAAATTTCAGACCTATTGGATATCAAGATGATTGTATGAACTTACTAGACAAAGTTTCGGTTTATGTACTCTTATTGTGTATGTGTGTATATGCTCAAACCAACTATGTTATCATATAGGTTAACTCAAACTTCATACAACTAATCTACTCAATGAATTTGAATACTCTGCTTTGCAGTCAGTGATACCACTCTGGAAAGAGCTAGAGTACTACAAGGATTATCAAAGGAAACTGAAAGCCAATCTTGGAGATGATAAAGCGAACGATATAATCAGCCAGGCTTTATACATAATAAGCATTGGAACAAATGACTTCCTTGAAAACTATTACGCAATCCCAGGCCGTTCATCGCAATACACCATCAAAGAATATGAAAACTTCCTGGTTGGCATCGCTGGAAATTTCACAAAGAAACTCTACGATCTTGGAGCCAGAAAAATTTCGTTAGGAGGGTTGCCTCCAATGGGGTGCATGCCATTGGAAAGAACACGCAATCTTATGGGAGGAAGTGAGTGTGTGGATAGTTACAACAACTTGGCAGCCGAGTTCAATAGCAAATTGAACGATTCGGTGATAAAGCAGAACAAGGAGCTTCATGGGATGGACATGGTCTTTTCAGATCCGTTTGGATTTTAATGGAAATCATACGAAAACCTGCCGTTTATGGTTAGTTATTGATTTTTTTTTTTAATTTATAATCTACCCTTAATCTCTTTATTTTTATTTATTAATATGCTTTTAAATCCTCTCAAATCTATAATTTCAAAAATCTAATTAACATGTATATCATCTAAATTGACGTATTTTTTGACTTAATTATTGTCAAATTTTCATTCATGCTTTTATTGATTGTGTCATGCACATTCATGCACTATTTTTTTACCCCAACCACCTTCTAAGACAATATTTGACTTAGGTAGTTAAGGAGTTATTGTTATATTCAATACACCGCTTTCCACTGGTGAACTTGGAAACTCACCTATTTCACTAAAAGAATTGTGCATAAGGGGTTGGTGCCCCACTGATTTTTTTTCGTATTAAAGTTTGAACTCAGGTTTCTCGCCTACAAATTGAATACTAACTTTTATGCAATCTACAAGCCTACTTTGAGACTTCTACCTTTTTTCTTTTTTTGCCAAAATCGTCGTTTGTGCATTTAATGCTCCCCCAACGACATGGGTTACAAGCAAACTAATATATATCAAAATTTTTAAATTGAAAATTCAATTTTATAAGGAGTGGTATCCACCAAGAACTAAGATTACTGTTTTTTTTTTTAATTAATACTATTATTATTATATGAGTACTGTTATAAATAATAAAAATGTTTGATTTGGATTGGCAAATATATATATATATATATATATGCAGGATTTGAGGTAACAGAGGTGGCATGCTGTGCGTCAGGGATGTTCGAAATGGGATATGCATGCAGTCGGACTAACCCCTTCACATGTTCGGATGCAGACAAGTATGTGTTCTGGGATTCTTTCCACCCAACAGAGAAAACCAATGGTATCGTTGCCAATTATGTGGTGAAGACTGCTCTAGCCAAGTTTCTTTGACAAATCCATGCTTAATATTTTAGTATTATATATATATATATATATAGTAGGCAAATTTTCTATACAATATTAATTAATTATGATTTCTATATATAATTCATCTTCATGTTAATTACTACTCTACGCTTGTTAATCATGCCATCTTCAATATGTAGGTTAAATGCATGTATTTAATTAATAATTCATAATAATACTAGGTTTATTATGTCATATTCAATATTAATATGTATGCATATTAATAATAAATTTTTTGTATGAAGTTAATATATATTATGTTACTTTGGTGCTTAATACTAGGTTTATTATATCTGTGTTTTGCACGATTAATTTTATAATTAGATAATACTGAAATTTATAAAATTGTTATAATTACATGATTTACATTACATCATCGAGATTATATTTATTTTTTCTAATATTGTACTTAAATTTTAAATGTAAACTAATTGTGGAAGTAAAATGAGATCAAACTATCACTTTGCCATAGCATAGAGGCTTACGTATTTTGTTTTATTATGCAATATAACTTTTTTAAGTTTTTTAGTGATTTGATGTATAATAAAAATTAACTGCATCGTATATTTATTCTGTTTGAATTTACTTTAAAATTCTTTTAAATGGTCTAGATATATTAAAATTTAATTTATGTTTTAAATCGACGGCTTTGAATCAAGTGGCATTTGTTTATGTATAGACACAGAAACACATTCAAAAGAAAAGTTCTCAAAGTTTCAATTTAATCACATCTTTAAATTTATTTAAAATTTGATCTCATAAATTATGTTGATGAATTGAGAATTCAGATTGATCTCAAATGCACCCAAAGTTGAATTCACATAGCTACAACACTAATCTTTACTAGTGAAGGAATAAAGGATGGAAGGAAAAGAATAGTACCATCATTTCGATGGTGCTGTGAAAGTTTAGGTGAAGGAAAGTTATTTCATTTTAGGATCAAAGTATACTGTAGAGTTCAAAAAAAATTATTTTAGATTTATAAATTATCCATTAAAAAAGATTGTTGATAATGAAAATTGAACTTTAATTTTATAAGTGAAATATTCAACTTTTATACCAGCTCAATTAACTCCCGTCGGCCTATTCCCATCTTTTCTTTGAGAAAGAAAAACAGAAGATGTAGTTAATTAACTAATTGAAGTATTATATGTGATCAATTATCAATTAGCTTAGAATGAAAAGATCAAAAACAACTAATCTTATTCATAAATATCCATTCCTCAACTACTAAATATGGGAAAAAATATATGGTGGAGGTTCATACAACAAAATGATTGAATGAGACGAGCAAATTGCATGAATAGAATATCAAATCCATATATAGTAAAACAAAAATGATAATGTTTTATGTTAGGGAAACACTGTCACATGCTTGAGGCTGTATTTTTTTGAGTGTCCAAACATTAATTTCATGTACAAAGCCATTTGTTTTTAAGTACCATTCGTTTCTTTGGACTAGTCGAAAAGAATAACAAGTTAAATCAACAAAGATATTTGTATATTGCTCATATGCATGGTTGTTTTTAAGTACCATTCGTTTCTTTGGACCAGTCGAAAAGACTTAACAAGCTAAATCAACAAGGATATTTGTATATTGCTCACGTGCATGGTTTCCATTGTTTTATTACCTTGTTGGCTTTGGTCTGCCAAAAGCCTTTACTCAAGAAGAGATGCTTTAAAAGAGCTTGAAGTCTTAGTTTAAAGTTATTGACGGTGGTTTTGGATGTTTAGGTGGAAGGAAGTTGACTGGAGGTTGAGTGTGAGGGAATTTAGATTTGTATTTAGAAAATATGTTCAAGGGATATCAAAGTTGGTTTTTCAAAATTCCCTCCAACGCTTAAATCAGTAAAAATGTTTGAGGCTTTTATGAGCAAGAAGGTAAACAAAGTGTATTGAGGAAGCTTCAAAGAGAAGGATGTTTAAGTCTTATGTGCTTGGGCCTCTTTTTTTATCTCATATATGAGGTGAAGGGTGATGACATAACCGAGATAGTTAATAATTGATTGTTAGTTTACATGGAACTTAAGGAAGGTTCACGAGCGTGATTGCGAACTAAATTGAATGATCTTAAGCAAGTATTTGCTATATTTAATGGTTCCAAATAAGTTAGAGGCCAAGCATACGATTTTAAAATGATACTTTGATGAGACATTTGTGGAAGTGTTGGACGAGCTTTTCCTTGACAAAAGATGAGTTAGTTCTATGAGGAAGGATTTGGATGTCTATCCTTACAGATGATGACCTAACAATCGGATATGTGTTGATTAGGCAGTCTAGAGAATTAATCTTATTGATTGAGTAAATATATATAACAAAAATTACAACTATGCTAAAATAGACAATAATTATGGAATTTTTTTAACAAAAATAATCTATACTTAATCTTCATTCCTTATTACTATTTAGTTAAGTCATGTGAAAATGATATTAAATATCTTAATCCTTTCTAATCTATAACTTCTAAAAATTTGAACAATATACATATTATTTGAATTAATACTCAGTTGATAGTAATTATGGAAGAATTAATCTCACTAGTTTTGGTCTTTGTATATACGTTTGTAGGACTTGAAAGTGTGCCTTAAGGAGTATTTCACCTTTTAAGTTCCACCACCAGTAATGCTTCAGGCATATTTTGTGGAAACTCACACTTAACTTGTGAGGTATTATCCAATTTGACCCAAAGCTCTCACGGATTATCTCACAAAGGTGCCTCACAAGTTTGGGTTTAGATCTCTACATATATATCATTCATTATCCACACATTCTTTCAATGTGAGATTTTGGGCGTTACAATCTCCCCATCTTTAAAGTTTGACGTCTCTGTCAAGCCAAGTTCAACTACAGTATCAAGATCACACCAGATGTTGGGATTCTAGAAGTGGCTTCCCACCCTATAGCACTTAGTGACTCTCACGATGTAGCACTTAGTTTTCGTCGTCTGGTGATCGCTCTGACGCCATTTGTGGAGACTTACTCCTCTTTGACCTAAAGATATCACAATTTTATCTCACAAAGGCGTCTCACTAGTTTATGTTTAGATCTTTACATATATATAATTTCTTATTCATATATTCTTCCAATGTGGGATTAGGAGCGTTATATATTTTGGTATAGGCTATATATTATGGATGTGTTTGATATATAAAATTATAATAAGATAGAATATGATAAGATGATATTATGAATAAAATTAGTTTAAATAATATTATCCTATCTTATGTTTGATGTGTGCAAAGATTATAGTAAGATAATTTATTTATTAGTTAAAATTATCCTTCCTCAAAATTTATAAAATTTAAAGAGTAAATGACATATGTGATCCCTAAATTTTAAGCCAAATTTTATATTGGTCCATAAACTTTAAAAAGTTCTAATTCAGTCTTCAATTACGCAAACGTGTATTGATGTAGTCCCTTCGTCTATTGAATTGTCTAAATTGATAAAAAATCAATCATGGCTTGACATAAATCCAGTGTGCCATGACAAATACACTTACAAAGTTGTATTACATGCAAAGTTAATATTTTGTCCTTAATTTTAAGCAAAAGAATTCTCGGCCAAAAAAGAAATCAGACAATTCAAGAAATAAATAACAAGTAATCAAAGATAGAAGCAATCAAGCACACATCAAGCAATATACAGGGGAAACAATTCAGCAACAGACATTTAAATAATTTAGTAGCAAATTCAATTAGCCTCCAAATAAAAAATTCATCAAACCCATACCTAAAAACCCACTAGAAATCACCAATCAAAAAATCATCACTCAATCAATCCACAATCTCCAATTTAGCAAAAACCCACAACACTAGCAAGCAAACTCAAAATCATCCATACTTATAACCTATAAGTAATTACACTTGATAATTGACCATCATCTAAACCAGTTTGCAGAGAAGTAAGTGTTTTAACCCAGAAAACATAACCCATTAAGATTAAACAAAAGTCGAATGTAAAAAGAGAGGCATTGCAAAAGAAAAGTCTAGCAGCAAAATTTTTCAGAGTCTAGTGGTTCTGTTTGGGTTTTCCAAAAAAAAAAAGGTCAAATTCGCTAAGATTTAGGTTGTAGCTAAGTCTCGATCAGTGAAGAGAAAAGGAAATTCGAAAGAAGTTTTTAGTATAAGTATAGAGATCGACGGTGGTCATTAGCAAAATCGACAGTTGATAATGAAAGTAGTGGACAGCTTCGTAATGGTAGGTGCTGGCTTTTGGGTTAGTACTATTGATATTGATTGGGTTTGAAAAAGAAGGAATTTAAAGAGAGGTTGAACAAGAAAAGAAAGCTTAGAAAGAAAACTAGAAGTTGCTGACTTTAAAGTTTTTTACTTTATACAAACGGTGTTGTTTAGAGCTGAAAAGAAGGGGCCACACCTATTCAACCAACGTGAAAGGCCTACAATATATTTGTCATTGATTGTAAGGTTACGTGTTATGTTACACTGGATTTTCCATCAATTTTGGATGGTACAACAGATAGAGGGATTACATTGATACACATTTAGGCAATTGAGAACTCAATTAAAACTTTTTTAAAGTTTAGAGACCAATATAAAATATGGCCCAAAGTTTAGGGACCACATGTGCTATTTACTCTAATTTAAATTATTAATGTAATTTTTAAGGGTATAATAGAATATGTAAGTTCAATCTTATGGATTAAAAATAATACTTTTCACTTTAGAAGGATTGAATCATTCTATACCAAGAGAATGATTAAATTATCTTTGTAATCCTATCATTTTTCTTTAGATACAAATTAAATATAATATAATATAATTATCATCGTATCTTATCATATCCATCATCTTATACACCAAATATGATCTATATGTATTGCACTTTCTTAATGGTTAATGGAAAGGATTAAGATTAAATTCTTACTATATTATGTATTAATATTGAATTTTGTTACTATATCTTATACTTTGATTTCATTTAATTTTTGCCAATATATTTTACATTTTGTTGATTTTTAAACAAAAAATAATAGAGTTTATAAAAAATATTTACCATTTGCATTAATATAATATTTCATGAAATATTTCAATTATATTATTTTTTAAAAATTAATGAAAATAAGAATATAGTGAAAATATTCAAAAAATTGGAGTTTAGTAACAAAATTCAATATTAAATCATAATGTAGTGGTAAATTTAATCTTAGTCACTTAATAAAATATTCATTCATTTCATGTGTTTCAAACTATCAATTAAATTATCAATTAATTTATATGTTATAGACAGAAATTACGTATATCTCATATAAAAGATAACTTAGACATGTGAAAAAATTCTCTCTGTTACTTAAAAAGTAATGAAATTTTTTATTATTTTATATAAGGCAAGTAATGCTTTTTTAATTAAATCTATGATTGAAATTTAATGATCTTAAATTAAGTAAGAAAATAATTATAAATTAATTATATATAATTTAAATGAATATTAATTCTAAATTTAATTGAATATGCATTATTCACTATTGGATTTAAGTACATGTAATGTAAATATCATTATTGAAAATAATTTTATATAATTATATATAAAAGAACATTGCATTAAATCTAAATCAAACACTTAATTTGTTGTTATTAATAAATTATCAATGTATTAAATACTAAGTTATTCTATAATTTGTTGTTATTAATAAATTATCAATGTATTAAATACTAAGTTATTCTATAATTTGTTGTTATTAATAAATTATTAATGTATTAAATACTAAGTTATTCTATCTCAGGTCCATAAAAATATTTTGATCAAAATGATATGCACTTTGATAAAAATTGTTGTTATTTTTTTGGCCATATATATTTGAAATAATTTATACATCTCCCATTTTCTTTAATTATATTGATAAAATTAAACCATGCCTGTGTCTTCAAAGTATTTAATTGTGTGATCTCTAAATATATTTTTAATCAATCTTTTAAAAAGAATCGTTTTCCACGCTCCAAGATGCGCGTGAATGAAAGCTATCTAATTTTTTCCATAGAAACATCCAATTTAGAAAAATTAGAAAGACAAACATGGAATGAAATTTCAATGTGATTTTCGTAGGAATCAAATGTTCAAGAAAGGCATACACTTATAAGTCATAACATACGCAGAAACCAGAACATAAGACCAAAGCCTTCAAGAAAATCAGACCAGACCACCAAAAAAAGAACCCAACAACCACCATGAAAAAGCTTTACAGGAAAGGTAAAGTGCACCCTTCACCACCACCGCCACCACCAACCATTGCCGATCACTTGTCTTTGCTTCCGGCGACGGTTCTCAGCCTCACCGCCGCACTCTCTCTCCAAGACAAAGAAGTCTTAGCCTATCTAATCTCATGTTGCAGCGGCTCCTCTTCCACCGCCGGCAACAACTTCCCTGGTCATCAGAAAGCTACAAGCAAGTGTAGAATTGATAATAAGGAGCATGATCCTACGTTTCAATGCAACTGTTTTACGTGTTACATGTGTTTCTGGGCACGTTGGGATTCATCCCCAAACCGTCAGCTGATACATGAGATTATAGAGGCGTACGAGGAAGGGTTGTTCGAAGAGAATAAACAAGTTAAGAAGAACAAGAAAGGGAGGAGAAAGAGAGTCTCTATTCATGATTCCAAGCATGGAAATGATCAGGGAATCAGTTCTGGGAAAGGGTTGGTTACCTTGAATGATCATCAACAACTGGAATTTGTGGAAATGAATTCCCAAAGTGATCAAGGGGAAGTAGAATCCGAAAGGGGTTCCATCAGGGGCATTGTAAGCTTCATTGGAGACAGTATTTGGGGAGTTTGGAATAGAAATTAATTCTATTTCTGTCTTACTTTTCATTTCTGTAAATGATTAGCCATGTTCTCCTTGTAAAAAGAGACAATCAATAAGAGTGGATGCACTAATTTGATCAAAATTGATTTTTTTTCCAGATGCTGAATCTGTTGTAATCCACCAAATGTCTCTGCTTGTAGTTTGTAAACATGGCTCTGCTTTTGCTTTCCTCTGTTTTTTCCCGGTTGAAGTAAGAGTTTTTCCAATCGATAAGGCTCCTCAATCTTTTTACCTGTAATTTATTAATTAATATAATTAGGAAGAGCATTATTCCTATCATTACAACATTAATGTAATTAATGTATCTTGGTTAGAGTTTTTAGATTTTTTTTCTTTGTCAGCCAAAGTTCGATCCGAAATGTATTAAAATAAAATTATGAATGCACCAAATTAATGTAAAAAAAAAATACATTATTAAAATTCAAAAAATGAATTAAAGATTGTTTTATAAAAAATAAATAACGTGTGCAAGATCCAATTATTTGCATAATATGGAAAGATTTGGTACAAATTAATATTCCCAAAGCTTAACATATACAGCAAGGAATTAATATATTTGAAAAATTATTCTATATATATTGAGACAAATTGTAATGTTTGTAATTTTGACATCTGTGCCATTATAAGATTCGAAAATTTATATTTTCGAGCTAAATACGAATTGGGTATCAGCATTGTTGACTGTTTCTTGTTTGAAAGTTTCAAGAGTCAATATTCTTCGGCGTTGATCAACCAACATAGACAAGAACTTGCATTTTGGGACTGAAATTCTTCGTAGTAATGCGAATTTCGCTTTCTATTGTTTAATATAATGAGTTGCGCTTGCGCATGCGTCAGCCATTGATTTTCTAGCTAATTTTCAATTATTTCAGGATAAAATTAATGCATGAAATCCAGGATATTCCGTGGTACTCGTAATCATCAATGATCGTTAAAAAAAAAAGAAAAAGTGGCATAACAAAAAAAAAAGAATAAAATTTCAACGGGGTAATATTCATGTACTAATACGCATTATATAAATACATTTTTCTTACATTATAATATTAAAAAACTTTTTCCATAAATTCAATAGTTCTAAATATTAAAAAAAAAAAAAGGGTATGTTTACGTTAAAATTAATACATGGAAAATTATCTCATGCAATTACATCTATAATAAAATCATCTTTAAATTTATAAATTGAATTGAAAATCGCTTTATTATTGCTTTTGTTATTTGTCTTTAATGATATCTTTAGATATATAAAGTAAGAAAATATTTTTGAATTAGTAAAAAATAAAAATTTATATTTATATACAATAATATATATATGAATTTTTTTATATAATATATTTATATTTAAATATATATACACCACTTTACACATTTTAATTGTAAATATTTATTAAGGTATGATTATATTTATATCCAAAACTTTTTAACATCTTGTTTGAAACGTAAATATCAATATTGTCATTATAAAATAATAAAATGTATTGTTAATCACTTAATTATAGTTGTATTCTTAAAATGATCATTTAACTATTAAAATTTTTAATTTATTCATTAAAATTTGAATAAATATTTTTTGTCATTTAGTTATTAATATCTAACAGCATGCTGATGTAATAATATTATATCAACTATTACATTTCACTTCCATGTGACATTTTTCACTCATGTCACATGGCATTATAGACGTAATATTATAACTTTTGAAAAAAATAAATTTTGCTAATGTGATAATGTTGCGTGACACTTGACAATTAATATAGCAATGCAATATCAACACATTGTTAGAGGCTAATGTTAGACCTAACAATTTTAGACAAGCTATAGTAATACGATACGAAAACGATACAAAAAAAATCATATGTGTTTTTAAAAAATATGATTCGTATTTATTTTTGTTGATACAAATTTCGACACAACATAGTTTGTATCATATATATTTTGACAAGTCTAAACACATGTAAGATACAAAAAATACATTTAAAGAAAACGTGTCAAATGGATACACGTTTAACAAGTGACAAGATATGAAAACAAGTTTAAATAAAACGTATTATACGGATATACACTTTACACGTGACACGATATGAAAGCATGTTTAACATATTTTTTATATTTATTTTAATTTAATATAAACATATAGAGATTATTTTAATTTTAATCTTTAAATTATGATACTCAATTAGCTATTTAATATACCATATAAAGATTATTTTAAATATTTAATTATGTTACTAATTTAATAATTATTATAAAATTAATTTTTATATGAATAATATAAATACAATATAAATAATAATATTAGTACGATGCATCATTCTTTTATTCTTTAATATTTAATAGTTCATCATTTTGGATTTGGTATTAAAAACTAATATAGTTATATATACATTTATATTAAATGCATATATTAAAAAATATATATTAAATATATATATATTAGTAATGTATATATTAAAATTTAAATGTATATATATGTTAAATGCATATTAAATGGGTATCAATTTTTTTATACTTTTTAAATATGCAAGTATTTGTTATATTAGTAATTTATACATTACATATATAAATCTTAATATATTAAATATATTATTCTTTGTAACTTTTTATAATAAGATTAAAAAATAATTTTTTATTTAAAAAAGAATTTAGAATGATAATATACACTTAATTGTTAATAACAAATAACATCAACAACCAACAATATGGGCATTGATCAAGCAAAGTAAATTCAAATCACATGAATATACAATAATATATTATAATGATAATAAATAACATTTATAATGATAAGAAACTATAAGATAATCTTAATAACATGAATCATGATATGCAATTATTTTAAATTATAAGAGTTAAAATAAGAGATTATGCATTTGAAATTAAAAATAATACATATTTTAAATAATATGTGTAATGATAAAAAAAATTATATAACTTATTCTATATTATATGATATGATATTATTAAAACGTAATTTATAAATTATTTTTGTAAATACGCATCTCAATAATCTATTTTAAATATTTTATTCTAAATTACATGACAATAGATTATATATTTATAATTAAAAATAACATATTTATTCTAAAAAACATTTATAATGATAAGAGATTATATAATTTATATTTCTATATCACATGATAAAAATATTAATATAATATCATATAATATATATATATATACTCATCTTAATGACTTGTTTTATATATTTTATTCTAAAATCTAAATCACATCATATGATACCCATATATAACTATAAGAGATTATATAATTTATTATAAATCATATGTATATGAGTATGCTGTATATTCATGATAATTAAAATATATAACTTTATTTTAATCATATTATTATAAGTAACATAAATATATTAATTTAACTTTTTAAATATATATTAATTTAATATTTTTTAATAATTTTAATAAGTCATTAAGAACTTTTATAAATGAATCCTGTTAATTAAGTAATTATTGAAAATATATAATAATATTTATATATTAAAAAAGAAATAATTCTAGTATATATTAATATTAAGTATAAAAAACAAAAAATATAAAAATATAAAAAATAGCTTTTGAAATAAACTTTTTATCTTGTATATAATATATGATTATTATATATTCGTAATTTATTCATATTTTTATTTATTTATTTTGAATTAAAAATTACTAAAGTCTCCTACTTTCTTACCTAACAGTTACAAGGCTGATTTTTATTACCCTTAGTATAAAATAACTAAAAAATTTAATCAAACAAAATCTAAATTAAAAAAACAAGCAAAGCAACAATCCTATTTTGAAAATTAAAAGTTATTTCTAGACTCTTTAATATGCCAATCTATTTTTATTATTTAACAATTAACATGCTTCCATTAAAGCCATATGTGTGGAAGGTTAACCTTAAAAATCATATTCCCCCATTTCATGTTCACATTTTCACTCTTCCATTTTAGACTTCCAGCAACAACAAGCTAGGTAGACGGCAGACAACAACCTTTTTTCCTCTCTCAACCAGCAAGTCAAGTAGCCACCACTCACTTTTCGCCCGCTTTTGCCTCATTCCTTAAGTAGCCAACAAGCCAAGCAACCACCACTCGCCTTTCGCCTACCATTTGCAATCATACCATCGTTCGACAAAGCTATTATGTCATTTCCACCATGCCATTCCTATAAGAACACTAAAGTAGTTTTGAATTCAACGTTTTTTGTAAATGTTGATTCCATTCTTTGGAGATGATAGATTATTTTCATTTAAACCATAGCAAACACCAATATTATGAGCATCTACAAAATATAGTAGATCAATTAACATAAAATATATATATGATGTAAAGACCAGATAAAATGGAATGAAGTTTGAAGATAGAGTTTCAATTTTATGCATGCTTTTGTTGTACGTTTTAAGCCATATTTGATGTATAATCACAAGAAAAAGGTGTTTTTACCAGCAAAAGAAAGCAATTGAGTTAATATCACCAATGTTAAAAAAAATTAATTGAGCCAATTTAGGACCTATATTCCCTATTTTTCTTACTCCACAAATTCAAAACTTGGAACACTGGAACAATTTTCTAAGCTTTTGACAAAGGAATTTTAATTTTGTTGGTGCTGATTTCGTGAACATTGCCAGGTTTATATATCCACAGGATTCTCTATTTTTGGGCATAGTAATAATGCCATGGTATTTACTTGAAAACATGATTAAATGCATTTTAATGTACTTTTTTTATGGTGGCCAATTGGATAAGTTTTCTTTAAGCAATGAAAAAGTAAAGTAAATTGATAGTTATCCTTATATTGACCAATTATGTTGTCATTTCCTCTATGATACACACATTATTTATTTCATCTTTTAATATGAGAAGAAGAAATCGGCTTTCATTGTACATATTAATTTAATAATTAGAGATGACTTGGCCTATCACTCTATAATTTATTTTATCAAAATGGTTTACAGTTATGTTAATTCCTAACAAAATGGTTGAATTCATTTTTAACTCATTCATTTTTAATAAATGTGTTAACACATAATATGTACAATTTTAATGTTTTATTAATATAATTTGTACATGAAATCTAATGATATCAACACTATATTTCAATCAAATTCATTTACTATGAATTTGGTAGAATATGATTGTATGGAGATACTAGAACAAGATAATGTTAAGATAGAAAAAGCAAAAGAAAACAAAAAAAAAAAAACAAGAAATTGACTTTAGATGTTTGGAAAGTTTTCGACATATTACCTGAGAAGGCAGTCAATAGTGTTAAGACAGTAAAGTGCAAGCATTATGGAGAGGTAAAGAACTATGATTCCAAGTATAGGAATGGTAATCTCAAACATCATATGAATAAATGTGTTAGGAGAGACACACATGATGTAGGCCAAATAATACTTTCTAAAGATCATGGTCTATGATAGTGAGATCTTGCAAATATGATTCTAAAAAATTTTGTGAAAATTAGTTGTTGCAGTGGTTAGTTACAATTTGCCCTTGTCATTTATGGATTATAGTGGCATTAGAGATTTGTTTTCTTATTTGCATGATGATGTGACATTAATATTTAGGAACATTATGAAGTTTGATATCATAAAAATGCATAAAAGAGAAAGAAGTAAGTTGAAACAACTATTGAAGAAAACATTTAGTATGTGTTACTGTTCATTTTATTAACCATTATTATAAGTTACAAAAAAAAATCTTGAAAATTTCTTTTATGCCACCTTTACACAATGGTGTTGCATTTAGTGAAAAGGTATATTTGTTGATGGCTGAATGGGAAATAGAAAATAAATTATTCTTTGTAACATTGCATAATGCTTTTGCTAATGATATTTTTGTTGATTTGTTGAAATTACAATTGAATGTACAAAAAATACTAATAAGAAATGGTTAATTTTTTCATCTAGGATGTTGTGCTCATATTTAAATTTAACAATTCGTGTTTTCATGTCATGTTTGACATGTGTAATAACACGAATTATTAAAACAAGAACATGACATGACACAAATTATAAAACATGTTTAAATCCTAAACATGAACAAGACATGTTTATTATTTGTGTTACATGCGACATTATATAACTAACATGTATATAATTAGTCTGTTTAAACATAACACGAATAAATATGAATAACTCTGATTTACATGAATAAACACGATATACACGAATAACATTGTAAATATAAACCAAACTTCAGCTTCAGAGTATTCAAAATATAAAATACAAGTTAAACACGTACAAATACAACATATTATCAAACTTCAAACATTATATCCAATTCAACACATACCAACCTACTAGCTTCAGAGTACTTAAAATACAATAATAATTTAAAAGTTATTCAATGAGTCAACATAACTCAACAGAATTAGCTTGAGATAAAGTAGAACAATTTATTGAAGAAAAACTTTATTTGTTAAAATCTAAGTTAATGACACCATTTATCATTTCATCTAAGCTCTTATTAACAATTTCTCCAAATAACCAGTCCTTACAACAAACAATAGCCTCTACAATTTTTGGCTTAAGTAGACTACAATATTGATCTCGAATCTTACCACCATCACTAAAACCAAATTCAAATGCTATTGCGAAAACAGGAATGCTCAAGACATGACAACAAGTTCGAGATACCAAAATTGGTTTTGCTTCCAAAATTATAAAATATCCAACTCTTATGTCCTATTAAGCCTTTATTTTTCCAAAGATAGCTCTAATTAATTTTTTTTACATTAACACCATTTTCAATGTCAAAAGTGTCAAAACTCCTTATTAAAATATTCAAATGTTTCATAATTTACAACAAAACATTACAAAAAATAAAAAGTAATAAAAAATTAAAGTTTAAAATAAGCGAATTACCTTCCAGACATCTTTTTTACTGAACTTGTAGCTATGTTAGATCTTTCATCAACAATTTAATCATTAGAATTATTAGAAATAACTAAGGATGAACTATAAATAGAAACCTTGACAGCATCAGCATATTCATCATAAAGAGAAAAAGGATTATTTTTTACTATTTGAACTCTAAGCTTTTTATAACTTAATACATAAACTGTAGCTTGTAATAAGGATCCAATATCATAGCTATAGCTAAAATCAAACTAAATTTAGACCAATACTTCTCAAACTTATCAAACATCATTAAAGTCATCTTTTTTCATTCAAGATCAAACGTGCCTAAAAAACTAAAAGAAAGAATAAATTGGCAATAAGGTATTGTGTTCCAAAAAAAACATAAGTAATGTCATAAAAAACACTTAATAATTGGCTTAGTTTTCAAATTTTATCCCATTCAGATTTAGATGGATAATTCTTATAATTTTAATCACTAATTTCTATGTGAGAGAAAGTCATGTAAAAGTAAATGGCACTTTGAAGCACATGAGACGTGTGGAGTTCCACCTAGTTGAAACATCTTGTCTTACTCTTCTATTTGCATTTAAACTAAGTAGGTTCACACATACGTAATACTTTTCTTTACTTTTTTTATAGACTCATCAACCACTTTCAAGCCATCTTGGACTATCAAATTCATAATATAAGCACAACATTTTAGATGAAAAAATTAACCATTTCCTATAAGTGCTTTTTCATACATTTAATTGTAATTTTAACAAATCAATAAAAGTATCATTAGCAGAAGCATTATCCAATATCACAGAGAACAATTTATTTTTTATTTCCCACTCAACTATTAACGAATACATTTTTCATTAAATGTAACACCATTGTATGGAGGTGGCATAAAAGAACAATTCAAGATTATTTTTTATAAATTCTAATCATGGTCAATAAAATGAGCAGTAACATATATATGCCTATAAATATTGATAGAAGGTCATAAATCAGAAGTCAAACAAATCCTATCAGGTGTTTCCTACAACAATTGTTTCAACTTTTTTTTTAATCATTTTTATGATATTAGACTTCGCAATGTCCTTAGATATTAAAGTCACATTATCATACAAATAAGAAAATAAATCCCTAATACCACTTTCATAAATAACAAGGGTAGATTATGCATAACCATTGCAGTAATTAATTTTTTACAAATTTTTTAAAAATCATATTTACAAAATCTCACTATCATAAACCTATAATTTTTAGAAAGTATCATTTGGCCTACTTCATGCGTGCCTCTCCTAACATAATTATTCATTGACATATGAGATTACTATTCCCATATCTAGAATTATGGTTCTTAACTTTACCGTAATACTTGCACTTTACTGTTTTAACAAGATTGACTGTTTTCTCAAGTAATATTTTGAAGACTTTCCAAACATTCGAAGCCAGTTTATTAGTTATTTTACACTTTCCTTTGCTTTTTCCTTTGTCAACTTTATCTTGTTTTGGTATCTCCATACAATTATCTTTTACCAAATTCATAGCAAGAGAATTTGATTGAAATAAAGTGTTGATATCATCAAATTCTATCTACAAATTATATCAATAAAACATTAAAATTATACTTATTATGTGTTAAATATATATTAAAACTGTATGAGTCAAAAACCAATTCAAACATTTTCTTAAGAATTAACGAAACTGGAAACCATTTTGATGAAAAAAATTATAGGGTGGTAGGCCAATTCATCTATAATTGTTCAATTAATTTGTACAATGAAAGCTAATTTCTTCTTTTCATATTAGAAGATGAAATAAATGATGGGTGCATCATAAAAAAAAAATGACAGCATATTTGATCAATATAAAGATAACTATCAATTTACTTTACTCTTTCACTGCTTATCCAATTGACCAAAAAAAAAAGAAGTACATTAAAATGCATTTTATCATGTTTTCAAGTAAATACCATGACATTATTACTGCACCCAAAAATGAAGAATCTTGTGGATATATAAACCTAACAATGTTCACATGAGATCAGCATTAGTAAAATTAAAATTCCTTTGTCAAAAGCCTAGAAAATTCTTCCGACTTTCTAAGTTTTGAATTTGTGAAGAAAGAAAAATGAGAAATATGGGTCCTAAATTGGCTTAGTTGTTTTTCTCAACATTGGTGCTATTAACTCAATTGCTTTCTCCCATGGGTAGAAACACCTTTTTGTTGTGATTATGCATTAAATATGGCTTAAAACATATGGTAAAAGCATGCATAAAATTGAAACTCTATCTTCATTCTTCATTCCATTTTATCTATTGTTTGCATCATATATATTTTATGTTAGTTGATCTATCATATGTAGCAAATGCTCGTAATATTGGTGTTTGCTACAATCTAAACAAAAATAATCTACCATCTTTAAAGAATGTAATCAACTTTTACAACAAAAAGTCGAATTGAAAATTACCTCAGTATTTTGGTAGGAAAAATGTTGTGGAAGGGACATAATAACCCTATCGATAGATTGATTGACTGTGATTGGTGGGCAAAATGTGAGTAGTGGTTACCTAAGGAAGGAAACAAAAGTGGGCAAAAGATAAATGGTGGCTGCCAAGCTTGCTAGTTGAAAGAGAAAAAAAGATTGCTATTTGGTGTCTACCTAACTAGTTGTAGGTGAAAGTCTGAAACGAAATAGTGAAAATATGAAAGTGAAATGGGGAAAAAATATTTTCAAGGTTAACCTTCCGCACTTGTGCCTTTAATGGAAGCATATTAATTGTTAAATAATAAAAGCAGATTGGTATATTAAAAACTCTAGAAATAACTTTTAATTTTCAAACTAGGATTGTTGCTTGCCTTTTTTTTAATTTAGATTTTGTTTGATTAATTTTTTTAGTAATTTTATACTAAGGGTAATAAAAATCAACCTTGTAACTGGTTAGGTAAGAAAGTAAGAAACTATAGTAATTTTTAATTCAAAATAAATAACAAAAATATGAATAAATTATGAATATACAATAATCATATATTTTATATATAAGAAAAAAAGTTTATTTCAAAAGTTATTTTTTATATTTTTACTTTTTTGTTTTTTTATACATAATATTAATATATATACTAGAATTATTTCTTTTTTAATATATAAATATTATCATATATTTTCAGTGATTATTTAATTAGATGATTTATTTGTAAAAGGTCTAAATGACTTGTTACAATTCTTAAAAAAATATTAAATTAATATATATTTAAAAGGTCAAATTAATATATTTATGTTACTTATAATAATTTTTTATACGCTATAATATGATTAAAATAAATTACATATTTTAATTATCATAGATATACAATATACTCATATACATATGATTTAAAATAAATTATATAATCTCTTATAATTATATATGGGTATCATATGATGCGATTTAGATTTTAGAATAAAATATATAAAAGAAGTCATTAAGATGAGTATATACATTATATTATATTAATACTTTATCAAGTGATATAGAAATATAAATTATATAATCTTTTATCACTATAAATGCTATTTAAAATAAATATGTTATTTTTAATTTCAAATATAAAATCTTTTGTCATGTGATTTAGAATAAAGTATTTAAAATAGGTGATTGAGATGTATATTTATAGTAATAACTTATAAGTTACCTTTTAATAATGTCGTATCATGTAGTATAGAATAAATTATATAATTTTTTAGCATTACACATATTATTTAGAATATGTATTATTTTTAATTTCAAATGTATAATATCTTATTTTAACTCTTACAATTGAAAATAATCACATATCATCATTCATGTTATTAAGATTATCATATAGTTTCTTATCATTATAAATATTATTTATTATCACTATAATATATTATTATGTATTTATGTTATTTGGATTTACTTTGCTTGATCAATGACCATATTGTTAGTCGTTAGATGTTATTTGTTATTAATAATTAAATGTGTATTATCATTCTAAATTATTTTTTTAATAAAAAATTATTTTTGAATCTTATTATAAAAAGTTACAAAGAATAATATATATTTAATATGTTGAGATTTATATATGTAATGTATACATTACTAATATAAAAAATACTTGCATATTTAAAAAGTATAAATTGAGACCCATTTGATATGCATTTAACATATATATATTTAAATTTTAATATATACATTACTAATATATATATATATATATTTAACTTTAATATATATTTTTTAATATATGCATTTAAGACAAATGTATACATAACTATATTAGTTTTTAATACCAAATCCAAAATAATGAACTACTAAACATAAAAAATAAAATAATGATGTATCATACTAATATTATTATTTATATTGTATTTATACTAATAATATGAAAAATAATTTTATAATAGTTATTAAATGAGTATCATAATTAAATATTTAAAATAATCTTTATATGGTATATTAAATAGCTAATTAAGTATCATAATTAAAAGATTAAAAATTAAAATAAATTTATTATCATAATTAAAAGATTAAAAATTAAAATAAATTATATGTTTATATTAATAAATATAAAAAATGTGTTAAATATATTTTCATATCATGTCACGTATTAAACGTGTACTCGTATGACATATTTTCTTTAAACATTTTTTTCATGTCTTACACGTGTTTAGACGTATCAATATGTATAAGACACGAATTGTGTAGTGTTAAAATTCGTGTTGACACAAATAAATATAAAACATATTTTTTCAAAACACATACAATTTTTTTCATGACGTTTTCGTATTGTATCATTGTTCGTGTCTAAAATTATCGAGTCTGCTCATATTCTGAATTTAATAGTCTAAAATGGCTTGAAAGAGGTTGATGAGTTAAAAAAAATGAGAAAAAGTATTAAGTGTATGAAAGGGTCTAAAGTTAAAAAGCAAAAATCTTTGAAATGTGTGAACCTATTTAGTTTAAATGCAAATAGAGGATTAAGACAAAATGTTCCAATTAGGTAGAACTCCACACATCTCATGCTTTAAAGTGCCTTTTACATTCGTATGACTTTCTCTCATTTGGAAATCAATGACTCAAATTATAAGAATTTTTCATCTAAATCCAAGTGGGATAAAATTGAAAGATTGAGTCAATTCTAAAGTGCTTTTTATGACATTACTTGTGTGTTTTTTGGAACAAAATACCTTACTGTCAATTTATTTTTCCCTTCAGTCCATTGGGCATGCTTGACCTTGAATGATCACATTAATGAAAATGATGTACAGTTTAAAAAGATGGCTTTAATGATGTTTTATAAGTTTGAGAAGTATAGGTCTAAATTTAGTTTAATTTTAGCTATAATTATGATATTGGATTCTCGTTATAAATAATAGTTTGTGTATTGGAATTATAAAAAGCTTTATGGGAATGATTCTATAAAGTTCAAAACAGTCATAAATAATGTATTTTCTCTTTATGATGAATATGCTGATGGTATCAAGGCTTCTATGTAGTTCATCATTAGTTGTTTCTAATAATTCTAATGAGTTAACTATTGATGAGGGATTTAGCATAGTTAAAAGTTCACGTAAAAAGGATGTTTGAGAGGTAATTCACTTATTTTAAAGTTTAATTTTTTATTATTTTTTTATTTTGTAATGTTTTGTTGTAAATTCATATATATTTGAATTTTTTAATTAGGAATTTGACACTTTTGACATTGAGAATGTTGTTACTGTAAGAAAATCTCAATTAGAGCTATATTTAGAAGAACAAAAGCTTGATAAGACATAAGAGTTGGATATTTTGCAATTTTGGAAGCAAAATCAATTTCGGTATCCTGAGCTTACTGGTATGGCACAAGATATCATGAGTATTCATGTTTCCACAGTAGCATCTGAATTTATTTTTAGTGTTGATGATAAGGTTCTTGACTAATATCGTAGCTTAAGTTAGAAATTGTGGAGACTATTGTTTGTTGTAAATTTGGTTATTTAAAAAAATTACTGATAAGAGCTTAGATGAGATGATAGATGGCGTCATTAACTTGGATCTTAGTAAATATGGTTTTTCTTTAGTAAATTGTTCTACTTCATCTCAAGTTAATTTTGTTGAGTCATGTTGACTCATTGAATAGCTTTTAAATTATTATTGTACTTTGAGTACTTTGAAGCTAGTAAGGTAGTATGTGTTGAATTATATATAATGTTTGAAGTTTGAAGTTTAATGACATGTTGTATGTATTTGTGTTTCACTTGTATTTTGAATACTCTAAAGCTGAAGTTTGGCTTGTATTTATAGTATTATTAATGTATATTATGTTTATTCATATAAATCAATGTCATTTGTGTTATTTATATTTATTCATATTATATTTAAACGGATTAATTATATACATGTTAATCATATCGTATCGCTTATAATATAAATAATAAACATATCGTGTTTGTATTTATGATTTAAACATGTTTTATAATTCGTATCATATTCATATTTTAATAATTCGTATTATTACACGTATCAAATACAATATGAAAAAGGATATAAAAACATGAATTACCCGATCTAGTTAACAATTAGATGTACTTACTCAAATTTTAATAATTTAATGAGCATTTTAAAAAATACGATGACTATAAGCTAAATGACTAATTATATAATTTACCTTGTAAAAATGGATGAAAATTTTATTTGTTCCCCCCCCCCCTTCACTTTAATTTTTTAATTAAAATTTAAATATATCAACGTAAGAAATTTTTTTAAAAAAATTTACTTTTTCATTGATAATATTGGTATGTGTTCAACCAATTTCTATAATCACCCTTTTTTTTTCCTTATAATTAAATTAAAATTAAACTTTGCTCACCAGTATTAAGAGGATCATTGCGTCAAATTCTTTCCCATAATGATGAAATGAAGCTCACAATTGCATTTGTCACACGTTTAATATGTTTAAAGGAATGACAAGAGTTCTTTTAAAGGGAAGTTCACTATTTACAATCAAATTAAACAATACAAAGCTTTCATGGCAATAAAAAAAAAAGATGATAATAAATGTTTGTAAATCAGAAAATAATTTTGAAATAATTCAAAGAATTAGGATAAGAAAGATAAATATATAGCTGAGATAAATCTCGATACGATAAATGGGAGTTTTGATGCCGTGGATTTGGTTTCGAAGGTGCTACAAAAAACTTTGGCGTGGCTTAATCACAATCACAAAATTTAAATTAATAATATATAAATTTTGTTTTATATAATTTAATCGAATAAAGTTACTTTTATTAATAATTTAATTTTTAATAAAGTTTATAATTATAATTAAACCACGTTACTTTAGCCGAAAACGATGACCTCAAAACTCGATTAAAAAAAAAGAAAAACCCAACGACAGCAACAAGGTCAAGATTCAAGAACAAGGCAAAGTTGCAAATAGAAATTAGCCCAAATCTGTCTTAAAACCCCAAATTGAAGCCCAATAACAAAAACCAACCCCGATTGGCGCACGTTAGCTCCGGCAGCCTTAAACCTCCACTCGACACTCCACCCTCCGCAAAACCAAAAGGCTTCAGTTTTCTCTTACAAAACCAACCTTTAAAACCATCTCCGGTCACCCTAGCACAACCATTAGATCCTCCGGAATGGACCCACTTTTGGACCGAATCAACGTCCGCGATCTCCTATCTGGGCACGACCTCTCCGACCCTTCGACGCCACTTTCCGCACCCGATCTCCGCCTCCTCATCAACCGCCTCGAATCGCACTCTCTTCACATCAAATCGAAAGTGCGTTCTTACCTCCTTTCTCATCACAACGATTTTGCCTCTCTCTTCTCTCAGTGCAACGATATTGTTCTCAAGACTAACGAAATCTCTGACAACCTCTCCAATATTCTCTCGTTAGTCTCCGATCCTCCGATCGGTGGTGAGATCCGTAAGTTGGTTGATGAGATTGGGAGGAAAACGAAGGAGGCTAGGGAAAAGAGGGAGATTTTAGGGTTGTTGAGGGTAATTGTTGGGATTTGCGAGAGATTGGAAGGCGCGAGATTGGCGTTGAGGAATGGACGGTTTGGATTCGCCGCTGCGGAAGTTAAGGAGTTGAAGGAGGCTTTGAGGATTGGCGATGAAGAAGAAGGAGAGCCTATCGTATATGGTTTATTGAGGAAACAATGGGCGGATTTATTCGATGAGGTATGATTCTGTTTGGTTACTGAGGAAATAGAGAAAACTAAGAGAGAAATAGATTAATTTTTAAGGTTTAATATTTTAATATCATTGTTTTGGTATTATTCATTTTAGTGGTGATTTGTTTTTTTAGAGGAATTGGATTTGGGTTTGTAGATGCAAGAGTTGCTTGCCAAGTTCATGGACTATGCGGTTCAGTTCGAGCAGGATTCTAGAACAATTCGAGTGAAATACAGATTATGTGTTGATGAAATGGACGGGATTGAACTTCATACAATTTTGGAAGCAATGGATGTAAGTTGTTATTAGCTTTCGTTTTGCTCATAGAATGGATCAACTAAGTCTTATATATGGTGTCAAGTTTTAATTATTTTGTTTCTATGATGGGTGATATAATGAAGTAATTAGATAATTATGAAATTTTGCTCTACTATTAGTTGTGTCTATGTTGTTGGGTGGTCAATTAATCCTGATATGTTGAAGGTTAAATATGTAATGACGATGTGACATGTTATTTTTAGGTTGCTGGAGTATTGGATTATAGTCTTGCTAAAGCAGCTGACTTGATAATCAAGCATGTCATCACTGAAGCTGTAAACTATCAATCGCCTGTAATATTTGTAGAAGATGTAAGTCAAGGTTCTGAAGGAATTACAGAAGCTGTACTGAAGATATTACCTTCACAAGATCTCAAGGTAACTGCTGCCTACAGATAATCTAAATCTTGGTTGCTGGTTGCTACACTTGGTTTAACTAATTTAGGACATAAATTCAGTAAATAAAGCAAGCTGAAGTGTCCATTGGAACATTGAAATTTTATTACTTCCCGTTTTCTTCATGGACGGACATTTTTTTTAACATGGATCATATTAGATGGGAAGAGCATCTTCTAAATTGTCATTGTTAAAAGTTTTGCTTGAAAGGAATTTATGGGCTGTGGTGTGAGACATCTTCTCTCTAACGTTCAGATTGTAGATGTGGACGGTGATGCTATCTATGCTAGAGTTATTCAGGTTATCAGGTTTATTTTCAAGCATATATGCTTTGAAAATGGTTCATGGATTCATTCTTTTGGAAGGTTAACTTGGCCAAGGATCTCGGATCTTATTATCTCCAACTTTCTCTCCAAGGTTTGTTTTTCTAATGCTTGACTTCAAAACTAATAATTCTATCTCTTCTACTTTACTTGCCCTTAACATCATCACATCACTGTAGAATGCTGAATGTTTATGAATAGGTGTCCGGTAATTGATTTCTGTAATATTTGTATAGCAAATAAGTTATTGTTCCATTGGCATCTTTAGATTTATGCCTTAATCTTAATATTAAGCAGGCATACAGAGAATCCATGTCACTCTATATAAAAGTTGTAAACATATAACTACTAATAACATAATATGTGTGCTTTATTTGGAGCATGAAGTTTGCTAGTATTGCGAACAAAGTGGAGATGCTTTATTAGGGTTACTTCTCAAAGTACTCAAGTAGTATGACCTTTGAATTAGCTGCTAACACATCTTCTGATTCTGCCTTTAAGAATTTAAGCATTGCTAGTTGTGTAGGCATTAATTTGTGCCTTGAAGAGATTATATGCTAATATTTAGTATTAGGCTCAAATGGTACAATCCAAGGTAGTCATGAATGAAATCTTTTCCTTGAGGACATCCTAGATGTTTGCATGATTTGTTTGTATATATTTCTTCTTATTTCATTTTAGTTTTATGGTGGGTTGTCGTGTTGCTGGGTTGTACGTAGTCATTTGTCTAGCAAAAGAGTTTTAATGGCTAATACTAGATGGGATCAGGGTTTATCTGTACTCAAATGTCAGGGTTTAAATACTGCTATAGCCCTAGCATAAGTAATCTGTTTAACCTCTCTTTTATTGATTGTTTGTTGCCTTTAGTTTCCCAACTTTGTTTTATGCATTTTAACTTTGTCTCAAATAAGTAGTTTTACAAAATTCATTGGAGACTTGGGATTAATGCCTTAAGAAGTGTGTAATTAAATTATTGGTAAAGGTGTATAAATATACTCAATTATGTTTTGATGGAAGCGTTGAGCTGTGGAGTAATCCTTGTTAAAGGGCTATCTTCTATTGCATGGTGTTACACATTCAGACCTTGGGAAGCTCAAATATCTTTTTGTTCTATTGGCAGGCTGAGTTCATTCTCCTTTTTAGGGCATAACTAGCTTTAAAACAAAGCAATAAAGAAATAAATAAAAAGATAAATAGAAGGCTATTTGTGCTTCATCTTGCTTTGCCACTGTCTTGAACTGCCTTGGTTCCTGTTATTGTAATGATTGATTTCTTCAGACTTTGCAACCTTTCTATGTGTGGCTATTTTGGAACACCATGCAAACTTATTATCTTTCTTTTCTAGAACATCTATTTTTGCCTGTCTAGTCAGTAACTAGTTATTGTTCTCCACTGAGTCCTAAAGCAGTTTTTCTGCAGAAAATTGGTTTATTTAACTTTTGGATTTCAAGATATTATGAATATTTAAATAGAATTAAATGGGAACCACTTTGAATGTATTTGCAAAATGGTTGACCTTGGAATGGTGCATGAAATTTTCTTTCACAGAGTGGCTGCTTACCTACTTTTCCTTCTTGTTTTTGGAAGCAAAAAAACGAGGGAAATAGGGTTGATTTTATTTATTTATTCCTTGATTGCATTTCTGAGTAGTTTTTTTTTTTTTTTTTTGAAAAGTAGTATATTTTAATCTTTTCAGTACCAAATGTTATGTTACTATTGATTCCAATATTAAAGGTATTTAGTATTTTGGTGAATACTAAAATCAAAAGGCATATTAGATGGAACTTCGTGCAGTGTCAATAGGACTTATTTGTTTGTTTATGGTAGTTTGATAGCACAGTATTTTTATTCTGTAAAGGAGCATCTGGATTTATTTCCTTATTTACTTAGTAATAAATTGACATGTGAATCTTGCTTTAGGTTGTCCCTGAAGATGCCTCAAAACTTGCTGACTTTCAGAAGATAATCAAATGTACATCAGAATTTGAGATTGCTTTAAAGGAAATGATGTTCATATCGGTGTCTGATAACAAAGATGAAAAGTTGAGCAATTTTGCTGAAAATGTTGAAGTTCACTTTGCATTCAGGAAGAAAACAGAAATCTTGGGAAAAGCTAGAAATTTACTCCTGCAGTGTGATTTCTCTGTTCCTAAAGTGAGTTTCTAACAGTTAAACTTATGGGCTTGTGGCTTTGCTTTATTGGTTTTAATTAATGAAATTTTCTTTAGGAGTTCACTTCCAAAGGCCCTTTATTGAAGAATGATGGAATGGCTATAAATTCTTCCAAACAAGTTGTTGATTTGCTTTTTTCATCTGAGAGATGTGTGGTATCAAAAGCAGCCTCCCAACTGATGGAGCTAGTGCATCAGACACTTCAGGTGAACCACTAATTTTCCTGTTTTCTTCTTGAAATGCCCTGAGGAAATTTCTTATCCATTGCAACTTGGAAGTCCTGATTCCCATCATGTTGACCTAATATTCTTACATATTAAAAATTATGTGAAAGCTTACTGTTACTTCTAAGTCTTTATAATTCAATCTAGTTTTCTTGGTAAATGCCGTCTCTAAAGTATGAATTTCATTTAAATTAACTGAAATTATCTGTCGCTTGTGCATCCTATGCATTTTTCATTTCTGTTGGCATGGCTTGTGCGTGTAAAGTTCAGAACATGATTGTATCTATCACAACACCTTGCAGGATGTTTGCTTGTCATCCACAAGAGTTGCTTTGGAATTCTATCATGCTGCCAGAGATGCTATACTTCTTTATGAAGCTATCATCCCTGTCAAGGTTTGTCAATTTGAGATGGTGTAGTTAGATTAAACTTCACCTTATACGTTACAATTCATCAAGATACCTCATCATGATTTCTTGGATACTTGTTTGTTCATGTACATGGCAGTGTGTGCTTCCTGGATGTGCACACTCTCAACGTCAATGTAGGCCTATGTGCATGCACATGCATTCAGGGTAAACAGCATTCTGAGCAACCAAAGTTTTTATTTGTGCATAAATAAATATATATATATATATATATATATGATTATGCTAAACACCAGAAGTTTGGAGTCACAACTGAAATGTAATACCCATTTTATTTATGTGCCTTTTATGTTCCTTCAATCAAAAACTTAAAAAGTTTCATATGCACTTCTTGTATGGGAATGTTTAATTCTGATTAGTTTGTCTTAAAATTACTTGCCATGTTAAGCATTATGAAGCATCATTATCTGTCAACTATATATCACCTAGCCTATGTTTGGGCATTCTTGATATTTCAATTATGTTGGGTTCCTGAAATCTCTCTCACATGATTTGCTTGATAAGATTCTTTGTTTCCTTTTAAAGTGAACAAGCTTCATACTTCTAAACAAACAATAATATTCTCAATCTTGAAGCAAAGAATCTATTAGTTTATGAGATTCCCAGTCTTCCCTTAGGCGTCCAATGAGTTGGTTGTGGTTTAGGTTAATTACATGCATCTTGTAATTTTGACCTTAAATTCACAAATCTTGTCTGGCACTGAAACAAATATAGTGAAGGTTCTTGTTGCATATTTGATCGCTCACTTTCCATCATTGTTCTTTTCATTGAGAGCTGTATGAGCCAGGTATATTGCATATGGATGTTGCATTGCAGGTTTTTGTGCATCACAACTATGTTGGTAACCTTTATTTTTGGCTTGTAAAGCTAGAAAGGCAGCTGGATGGTATCAACCAGGTTGCTACTCTCATGCACAACGATTGTCTTGACTTATCTCAAGAGATACTTGGGCTTGCATTTGAGGTATGTAGAGTGTAGAAACCTGCTTGAAAAAAGAAAGAAACAAAATGAAATGCACATGTACATTATTTGGATATATCATAGATGGAAATCTGCAACTAGAACTAGGCTAAAACACAAAATAAGTCCTTGAAAGTAATTCAAATATCACATGAGCCTCTATTCTATGGCAATCAGTTGAGCCAATCTACAATTTATTGAGCTCTTATCTGGATGGAAATTTTAACACTGTTTATTCCTTTTTCCAGCTAGGATAGAATTTTTATGTGGCATGAATGATGTGGAATAAATAAAGCCTTGTGGCATTTTCTTGGCATGTGCCAAAACAAAAAAAAATGATCATTTCCAAGGTATGTGTCAAAATAAAAAATATATAAAAGAATCTTTTTAATTTTAACACATGCCTAAAATGCCACGTGATATTCAACATCTTTTTTCCCATGTGGTAGTTCTATCTCAACAAAAGAGTTAATGAGGTTAAAGTTTACATTCAAATAAGGGTTCAATTAATTGTAAATAAGTGATATGGGGCTCAATTGATTGCAATAAAAGGATAGGGACTTGTGTAATAAATTTAATTTAGTACATGGAGTTATTTTATATTTTAGCCCTTTTACTACTTTGCTCCTAATAATGAAATAGATGCTGATTTGCTATTATTTTATTGTTTTATCTAAAGTGCCTGTACCCTTCTATTATTTTATTTTACCTTTTGATGTTAACTAATGTATTTGATACCTTCATTCAGTACCGCACAGACTTTCCAGATTCCATCAAGGAATATGCTGTATTTGCTGATATGGCTCCAAGATTTCATCTCATGGCTGAAGAAATATTGCATAGGCAAATCCAGATTGTTGTTTATAATTTGAGAGAGGTGGGTTGCCTATATGTGTCAATTTGGATTTGGATTTGATATTTGCCTGAAAATCTTGAAGATAACTACATAAAGTCTATGGTAGTTTAGTCTTGTTTAGACTTCAACTGGAGGTGCCTATAGGCTGGGCCCAGTTAAATCTTCAAAAACTTAAGCTTGTGCTCTGGCCGCCCATTTATTTTATATTTATGATTAAAAATATTAAAAATATTTTTAAATATAGTTTAAACTTAAAATTAAATAAAAACATACAAATTGAGGCCCAATGCCCAAGTCTGATCCTTGGCAGGATGTCCAGACCTCCCCTTGTTACAACTCAAATTAAAGTTTCTATTCCATTACAAGGTCACAGTTTAAATTGTTCAATTAAAAGGCTGGTCATCAGTTTTTTGTTTTCTTTTTCCTGTTTGCATATTTGGATAAAAACTCTTAACGTAGGCAGATTAGTCACCATACCAATGCCAGCAGCTCTTGCATGCAGCCTGCTTGCTTTTTTTTCGGTCTTAAAATATTGAAATACCCATCAAATAACTTTCTTTTTTAAAATTTTCATCTCATTAAAACTCAAATTCTCTTGCCTTTTTTTTTTGCTTTGAACTATTTTGATTTTTTAATTTGTTTTTATTTTGAGAATCGATTTTGTTTACTGACACCAGTATTGGGGTGTTAATTTTTTGTTATGTTAGATGTTTGTATGTTTAAAAATAGAGTATGGGTGTGGCATAGACATTTTAAATTTATTGCTACATTGAATAAAGCTGGAAAGAGTTCAAACATTATGATTGACCTAACTGAAGAATAATGGTTGAATTATTACTCAGATAAATCTGTGGCAGTTTTCATGTGATTATCCCAATTTTCTGTATCATTTGCCTTTGTGAATGACTTTTTGCTAATATTTCTATTTGTTAGGCTATAGATGGTGCTGATGGATTTCAAAATACCCATCAAATGCAACAATATGAATCTGCAAAATTCAGCATAGATCAGGTAGTGTTGATTTGTTTTGTTGTTATACTCCCTGCCATCATTTTTCTCTGCCTTTCTCTTGCATCGCAGACAGTGAAACTGAATAGTTGATTATCAGGTTGTTTTTGTTCTCGAGAAAGTACATATTATATGGGAGCCACTCTTACTGCCTTCAACTTATAAGAGAAGTATGTGCATGGTTCTAGAATCAGTCTTCGCTAGAATCACAAAAGACATACTTTTGCTTGATGATCTGGCAGCAGAAGAAACATTACAGGTCTGATCGATTGCTCTTTATTGTAGTCTTCATAGCTTTTACATATTTAAGTCATATCTTATCCATTGACTTGTTGAACAGCTCCAAAGACTAATCCATTTAATGATGGACAACCTGTCTTCTTTATTGAAGTCTCTAATTGTCGTCAATTCAAAAGGGAAGTCAGAAGAAGACTCAAGGCGTCCTGTAGATGACCTTATACCATCTTTACGTAAAATTCGCAAACTAGCAGGCATGTTTTTCCCATACCCTTAACTCTTGACTGCTGTAGATACTTGATTTCTTGCCAAACAATGGATGGCCTTGGGTGCTATTTTAGGGTTAAGAGCTGGGTAAAGGTTATGGTAGTATCGTGGCTTCTTATGTTCCCAATTTAGGACAATTATATGCTTAAATGCGGCTTCTCCTAATTGTATTTCATTTTTGTATATTCCAGAATTGTTAGATATGCCTTTAAAATCCATCACGTCTGCATGGGAAAGTGGAGAGCTTCTAAGCTGTGGTTTTACAATAGTAGAGGTATGATTTAACTGTGGCACTTGATTTGTGATTCTCTTGAGCTTAATGTTTTGCAATTCTTTTATTTTTCATTTTGTACAATAATTATGGCAATATTCTTAAAAAGATTTGCTTCTTATAGTTTTATTATTTATTTTGTGATGCAAATCATGATCAGAACATGCAGCTTGCACATGGTATTCAGCAAAATTTAACTATTATATCTGATACCCTCCCATCCTTTTGACCTTCCACTTAGCGTCCTATTAATGGAACAAGGCAAGGTGCAATATTGAGCGACATTCAACAATGAAATTGTTTGATACACTCTTATGATAACCCTTGATGGTTTAGATTAATAGTTCAGTGTATTTATAACCTCTTTTTAACTGTTTGTAGTTGAAAGATTTCATCAGAGCTATATTCGCTGATTCAGCATTGAGAAAAGAATGCCTATGGCGGATAGAAAACGTCGGTTTGTAGAAGTTGCAGTTTCCTTTGTCACACTCCAACCTGCACTCTGCTCTTCCCGTGAAGGAAAACAGAAAGGGTCGAAACGGCTAATGAAGAGAAAAAAATACTGAGGTTGACATATGCTCTAAATTGGAGTTGCTACATTGCATAGAGGGTGATTCCCCTGTTAAAACATATCAAAAATTTCGAACGCACGTTCCGAGCCTAGATATCTGTTCTTTTTTTTTTTTTCAAGCGCACGTTCTGGGCAAGTGTGTGTTTTCTTAGCTCTATACAATATTTGTAATTTCATGCTGCTGTAGAGCATTCAATCGCAAGGCAATTCTAGCACCCTCATGAGGAATTGGACTATCCTGGCACATTGAATGCCAAGTTAGAGACTACAACTAAATAATCCACACCCCATTTAAACTACAATAAAAAATTAAAAAAAAAAAAAAAACCCTATCATAAGTTTCTATTACAGAGCTTATTTCTCACGTATTGCAAAAGCCCTTGTCCCAAAAGGAGAAGCGGTGGCAAGTTGTAACTTGTTGCAAACAGTCACAAAGAAGTTGCCTGAGAAGAAAGATGAACATCATGAAACTTAAACCAGGCAAACAAGAAAAATCAACCGCAAAAGCTTATGAGTCGAAGTTGTAAATGTCAATTGTAAGGCAGAAGAAACAGACTTCTTTAAGAGAGAAAATGTTCTGGTTCCAAGTAAATATATCATTACCTTTTCAGATCATAAAGTATATTTGGTCTTCGCCGCAGCTTGGGAAATTGGTTGGATCGATGTGGTAGTGAGGCTCTCCGACCGCATTTTGCCACCTAGCTAAATAAACCCATAGTCAACATGACCAATTAATCTTCCTCTTCAAGTTCTTACTTAGCAGCCTTGTTTTACTCGGGGGACGGTAATTGTAGAACACCTTAAAAGAAGTATTTTATGCAATTAAAAACTTGAGCAACAAGATCAAGATTTAGGAACATGATATAAAGAGCATCAACACGTAGGACAATAGAAAGGGAAAAAAAAAAACCATTTTCCTGCTGACAATTAACAGTCTAATGCTGTAAGCTAAAATATCCAACAGTGAGACCTTTTTCCATTTTGGACAGAGAAAAGCATTACATTAAACCCCATCAGAATCACTAATGAAAAGTGCATTGATGGAAAATCCATCAGTAAACTACTACAACCCATAGGTTCTACACAGATCAATAAACACCACCCTTTTCTTAGTAATTCCCTTTAAATTACATCAAAAAACAATAATTTACAAGCAAAACAAGTTACAACATATGAAAAGGATTTCAGCATCCAAATCAAGTAACAAAATTTAAAGCATTAACTCATTACCTTTAATCACAATAAAATATAAACAAGTTGAATATCTAAATTCTTCAGTTTTGTGATCCAACAAAATGATACATCTCATTCAACCAAAGCTGACACAGTTTTCTTGCTTCTGTTTGCAGAAAGATTGTTATTTCTTTGGTTACCAAAAACGAACAGAATTTAGTTCCCTTTTTTTTCATTGACTTTCTCACAGGACTAAGTCAAATCTAATCAATAACAAGGATGAGCGATTACCATGAACTTAAAGTTGGAAATTGGAATGACTTGGACCACTGGTGATGACAGTCTGCACAGAGAGCCACAGAGATTGAAGAATACATAGATAATTGTATTGCCTTATATATAAAAAGCTAATAGAGAGGAAAATTTTACCTTAAATTGTCTGAAGAAATAATAAATAGAGAAACTGTCCATCATAAATTATCAAGTAGAAATGCTAAGTCAGATTCACAATCTAAGCTTCTTATCTGAGAGGTTAAAGCTTTCAATTTGCTGTAAACCTCTGCTGTCTCAGGCAACATTGGCATATTGGACAGAAAACAATGTATCTGATTTCTAACTTCAATCCAGCTGCAGCCTGGCTGCTTCTCTGCTTTAGTCACTTTCACCAATAGCCTCATGTTCTCAACCTCATCCCAACTACCAGCCTCAGCTTGCATATTTGACAACAAGACAAAGTTTGATGTTTTATGAGGTTCACATTCCAAAAGCTTCTTAGCAGCAATCTTACCAAGTTTCAAATTCCCATGAGTCTTGCAAGCTGCCAGCAATGCACCCCATATTCCTGCATTTGCCCTCATCTTCAATCCCCTAACCACTTCAAAGGCTTCATATAACATCCCAGCACGGCCTAACATATCAACAATGCAAGCATAGTGTTCAACCAAAGGTTCTATAGAGTAAATTTCAGTCATGCATTTAAACAATTTAAAACCCTGATCAACAAGGCCAATGTGACTACATCCTGACAAAACCCCAATGAAGGTGATATGATCAGGAAGCACTCCTTTTAACACCATCTGTTCAAAGAGTTGAACAGCCTCTTTTCCATGACCATTTAAGGCATAACCAGTTATCAGAGAATTCCAAGAAATAACATCAACTTTATCAAGATGCTTGAAAATGATTTGAGCATACAAGATCCTTCCACATTTTGCATACATGGTGATCAAGGCATTCCCTACAAACAAGTCATTTATATAACCACTCTTCAAAACCATATTGTGCATCTGCTTTCCAACTTGCAAAGCTGCAAGATTGGCGCATGCACTTAGTCCACATGCAAAAGTTGAATGATCAGGCACTGTTCCTTCATTTGCCATCAGTTTGAAACTATTCAATGCATCCAATGATAAGCCATTCTGCACAAAACCTGTCATCAAAGAATTCCAAGAGACTACATTCCTTATCTTCATCTCGTCAAATATCTTAAATGCTTTGTCCATTTCTCCAGTTAGAGCATAACCAATGATCATGGTGTTCCACGTTACCAAGTCCTTATTTTCCATTTCCTTGAATAGATTGAGAGCCTTATCCATTCTTCCCATCTGCGCATACCCTGCAATCATGGTGTTCCAACAAACAATATCTCTGGCAGTAATCTCACTAAAAACCTGACAAGCTTCATCCATTCTTTTATTCTTAATGTATCCAGCAAGCATTGCAGTTTGTGCCGCAATATTCTTGTAAGGCATTTGATCAAGTAATTCCCTTGCCTTATCAAGCTGGCCAACATGAACATAACCATCAATTATTGTAGTCCATGAGACTGAATCCCTGTTCGGCATCTCCCTAAACAACCTAGCAGCCTCCTCAATTTGGTAATCCTTGACATAAGCACCAATCATAGCATTCCAAGAGACAACATTCTTAATCGGCATCTGATCAAATAATCTCCTTGCCTCCAATATCTTACCCCTTCGCGCAAGTCCACTTAGCATCGTAACCCAAGACACAACATTTGGATAAGGAATCTTCTCAAAAAACTCCCAAGCAGAAACCAAATCACCGACCTCAATAAACCCATCAACCATCAAATTCCATGAAACAACATCCTTTATCGCCATTACCTTAAAAAACTCTTTCCCCAAACGCATTTCCCCATTCCGGGTATAACACGATAACATCAAATTCCACGAAGCAACATTCCTATCCGGCATTTCGTCAAACAATCTCTTAGCTTCTATAACCCTTCCTTTCTTACCATACCCTCCAATCATAACGTTCCAACAAGCCACATCACGCTCATGAGGAAATAAATCAAACAATTCTCTAGCTTTCTCAAGGTCCCCTATACGTGTAAAACAAGTTATGATCAGAGTCAAAGAAAATCTGTCTCTTATAGGCATTTTAACGAACAGTCGATAAGCTTCATCAACTCTGTCATGGTGCACGTACCCAGCAATCATTGTGTTCCAAGAAACTAGGTTTCTACGAGGCATATTGTCGAACAGTTGGCGTGCATCGTTGATTTTGCCGTTTTTACTAAAGACAGAAATCATGGAATTGTAAGTTACTGTGTTTTTATGGGTCATTTCGGAGAAAAGTTTGATGGCTTCTTCGACGTTACCCGATTTTCCCAACTGGGTAATCTTGGTGTTTTGATTGAAGACATGGTTTGTTTGTTCACCTATTAATTTTAAGTTTCGTTTCATCTTTCATGCTAAAAATCAAATCGGGTTAGCTAAATTTGAGGCTTTGGAGCGTTTGGAATAAACATTCAACCATTGGAAATACCTTTATTTTCATGTTGGTAATTAAAAACAAAAATGATGAGAAAATCAATAAATAAAATTATTATAGCTAGAGTTCTTTTCCCAAAAATTAGGAAACTTCTTCTTCTAATACTTAAAAAGACAAAGATTTAATTAGATTTTTTTTTTTTTTTTTTGAGAAAAAGGTGATTGGATTCTTGGGAGCTAAGGGAACATTGAAAGTTTTCATTTTATTGAATATTTTAATTTTAATAATGAGTAAAGTTTATTTAATTTTTTTATTACATTACAATATCACTCAATCAAAAATCACTTTGCTTAAATCGTTGTTTCCTCCCTGAATACGTGTAATATTTTTTAATTCTTGACTGTTTCGGTCAATTGTCCGAAAATAAAACTTATTTTTGATATTTTATTCTCATTTAATTTAAGTGAAAATTAACTACATCCAATGCAACTCTAAGTTAAAATCTCTTGTCCTTTTCTCGCATAACCAATCAATTTTAATCAGATGAATAAGATTAGGTTTGAATTAGATCATTTTAAATTAAATCATTTTGATTGAAAAGAATTTAAATTATTTTTGGTTCAAATTTTTTAATTTTATAATCAAATCAATTTAATCTCAAATTATTTTAAATTAGATTTTTAGATTATTTAAATTTAAAATTATTTTCAAATCAACTTAGTTAAAGTTCAAATCATTTAAAATTTTAAATTAGACCAATTTGAATTGTTCATTTAAGGTTCGAATCATATCAATTTTAAATTGAACAAATGTGAGTTGTTAGGGTTTTTTTTTTTTTTTTTTATCAAACTAAGTTGGGTTGAATTCTATTTTATGAGGATTAAAAGAGTTTTACAAGCTTAAATTAGACAATTCTACTAACAACAAAAAATCCTTTGATTTTTTTTACTATCTTTAAATTAATTGATATGTCATTAAAATTAATATTTGAAGGTTATGGATTCAAAAAATTTAAATGTGTAATATCTTATGTAACCAAATATATAATAAGATAGAGAGAATTTAAAGATAAATTAAAAATTTTTTTTAAAAAAACAAAACCTCATTCGATCTTTATTTGAAAGACAAAGTCATTCGATCTTATTATTATATAAGCCCATTTATCTTATGTAATGCTTTTGCTGTGTTTTTTTACCTTTGGGTCATGGTTGGGCCGATCCAGCCCAGAAGAAGAGTGATAGTTAATATAATCCCTTGTTAATAGAGGATTAGGTCATCTTGATTCTCTATAACTTTCTTTACCACATATTAAAGTAACTCAGAAAAACGTGGAAGGGTTACATTCGATAATAATGGCAGACTTGAGAATGTTCATCACAAGAATTCCATTTCACGATGGGAAAACAGACACTTCAAATATAATCCAATTAGTGAAAAACCAAATCATGAAACAACCACGTTACCCGGTACATCAATCTTCTTTTTGCCTTGACTGACTCCCCTATTTCCAATCTATCACAATTCATCCTTGCTGCTTGCTGTAACTTCTCCCATGAGCTCTTCAAGGGAGAACTCATCCTCTTCAATGATTTCTCCATCTTTGCCATCCCATGGTTCTGTCTTTGCAATGTCAGGAGTGCCCTCCAATGGTAAATTTCCCTTGCCTCCACGCCCTGCTTCCTTCACAAACTCTCTGAGACAGACAGAATTTTGCATATTCAATATTTTGTTCATTCACACGGGTAGTTTAGTATTAATTCAGGACAACGCAACACTTACATGATATGCTCAAGCTCAAATGCACTTTTGAGCGGAGCATATGCCCCTTTCTTCACATTCAAAGCTACAAGAGCTGGATAACCGTACCCGCCAACACCTACACGCTTCTCTAGATCTGGTTGCTTACCAGCTGCAGCCCAAACATAGCTGCGGGGATGAAATTGTCATTATAAAAAAATTTACTCTTCCTATACCAAACACATCGAGAGAGAGAGAGAGAGAGAGAGAGAGAGAGAGAGAGAATTAACTTAAAAATAATAATAAAGGAATATAACAGGAGAAAAGCATTGATGCTAACTTCCATATACTTGCCTGTAAGGACTCCTTTTAAATTTCTCTGCAACTGACAATAACATCTCCAGGTACTTGTTCCTTCCTTCTGCCTTGGAGTCTAAAATGTCAGGTAAGAAAGCAACAAAGCATATGGCAGCGGAACCACATTTCTCCTCCAAGACATCCTATTTGAATAGATTGTATTTCTCCGTAAACAACTGAATAGTTCCAAAAAGAATGAACTCTTCTTGAAGAGAGAGTGTGAGACTTACTGGGCCAGTCAGCTCTGTCACTTCAGCAGGTCCAACATTGGTTTCAAGCTGCTCCAGAGCAAATGATTCGATAGCAGAGGCAGTTCTAGCACCCTCATAAGGAGTTGGGCTGTCTTTGTCAGCACCAAATACTAAGATGGTAGGGAATCCTTGCACATTGAACCTGCTCATGAGAGACTGCGAACCATGCCCCATTAAACAACAATATCAAAACAAATATATCCAAAAGTTCCAACAACGGGAAAAAGAAAATCCTTTTTCTAATTTAAAAATGTTTTACATGAAGTGGAAACATGGTGTTCAAAATATCATTCACAAAGTGTTTCTGGGTATGACAACATTCTTAAAAGACAGATGGTCATCACTTTGCAATATCAACTTTAACCACACAAACAATTAAGGAAAGAACTAACTGTACAAATTTCTAATTTCAAAGTTGTGAATTGCAGCTCTTCAATTAAAAATATATTTAAAAAGTACCTTCTCAGAATCGCAGTCAACATGACCAAGCTTCACCTTCCCCTTCAGGTTATTAGCAGCCCTCTTCCACTCAGGAGCAAGTTTCTTACAGTGTCCACACCTTTCAGGAAGTATTTATATAGTATTAATCACCAGAATCAGAAAAGATAAGAACTAGAAACTTAAAGAACTATGTTAGCAAACATAGCATAGGTTATGTGGAAATTTTATTTTAAAAAATATTATAACCAATTATATAGACTATTGCATTGAGATTGATTTAATCCGACCAACTTTGTATGATATCCTTTGCATAATCTATATATATTTTCTATATCAAAATACAAATTAATGCAATTAATTTGTAAAAGTTTGGAGATATGTACAGATATCATATAAGACTGAAGCATATAACTTGTTTTTGTCTACTTGTCTTTAGTAAGTTCAATGCCATATGTTCTTACGTACATGTGAAAAAAATAGCAAACAATTATTATGTTGTAAGGAGAAGGTTGCAATATCATATTGTTGAGGAATTAATTTAAAATGTATGGCTATTTTGACTCCTTATTCTTTAACTAGTTCTGCTGCTGTCAACCTCCCCCACCCCCACTTTTAGAGTTTTTAAATAAAAAAAAAAGCTGCACCAAAGATATCATGAAATTTTGAAGATTTCATTTATTTCTATTCATAATAAATTCCTCGACATCTGTATGCCTAAGAATCATCCAGTATCCATCGACTTTTAGCTTGCTTTGATTCCTGAGAAAACCTTGGTGCTGTTAAAAGAGTTTACTATTCTAACTGTTAAGCAACTTTACTAGCACATGCTGAAATATGCAGAGATAGAGTTGAACCCAAAACTTCCTAATTCTGTGCCAGTAAATCTTTTTTTTTTTTTAAGGATTTGTAATTATATAAGGAAAACAATCACATGATGCCTTAACATTTAACAACAAACACAGAATCAAAATATGTTTTACATCACCAGAAACATAAACAACATTTCACACTTGCATGCATGTATATATACACTGATATTAGTGAAGTACCATTTCTTGGTGAGTGCTAGATTAACAATTAAGCATGCTTACCAAGGTGCAAAAAATTCCACAATCCAAAGTTCTTTACTTTTGAGCACCAATTCATCAAAGTTGTGGGAATTCAATTCTACCGATGCACTAGATTCAGATTTCTCACTTGATCCTCCAGATGCTTTCCCAGCCAAACGATCTTTCAAAAGTGCCTTTACCTGTATAATTCATCATAGTTCATAATAATTCAACTCAAGTGCTAGAAAGAATGTTTAATAATATATAAAAGTGATACAATGAACTTCAATTTTAACTTTTTAAAAATGAGTATCAAATCCTTAAATCTCTTAGAGACAAGAGTGATTAGCCTATTTGATAGTGAAAATGACATTCTTGGACAGTTATCTGCTCCATGTCCTTGTTTGGCACCCACCTTAGAAATATAAACACAACTTTTCCAATGTAGTATAGCCTTATGAGAAACTCTACTATACAAGTTCGCATATGACCTAAGTTGATGGGGATCAAATTCAGGCTGCAGGGTGTGGGAATGTTTTTGAGAAGTGAGAAGGTATCGTTCAATTTTCCTTATGTTTTTCCTTGTACTTATGCTGATACCATGTTAAGATATAGAATGTGAGATATGTGTCCAATGCAAATACATATGGGAAAACACAAAGTAGCAGTTGTGTGGCACAAGACATTCAAATAATATTGACCCTTCTCATTCAGCAACATATCGTTACATGACAATTATTCTTTTCTTAAAGTGAAACAGTGCACTAAAGCAGATCATTACTGCAACAAGATCACTCCTATCTTATTAGAAGATAGATAATGGCCTAGAAAGGATGGAATGAATAATCTTAAAAAAGTAACTTATTCAAATTAATTGATAACAACATCATCCAGCCACAATGTATATATGATCCAATAAAATCGTGATTCTTCAATCAACCAACGTACTGTAACAAACCTGCTGGAGGGCAAATTCTGCAATAGGTTTGACATCCCTAGCTCCTTGATAATCTACTGGAGGTTTTCCAGGGGCAAACACCTTTATTGTAGGAAATCCTCTAATCCCATATTCCTGAGTAGCAATCAGAAGAAATTAGCAGAGACAAAAAAATTTCCCGTCAGATACTAGGTACTTCTGCTAAAATGCCAATACCATCCAAATTTATATAGCCTATAGTTTCATATCATTTATATATTTACAGTTTTCGGCAAGGAAAAAACACTAATTAGCGGAGGAAATGGCAAAAAGAAGTTTAGACAGCGCAAGGAAATCTAAGCAAACTATTACAGCTTGTTGAACAACAAACAGCACACCAACAAAACAGAACCTAAATTACATCTCATATTTAAGGAAAAAGTTTGGCTGATAGATTTGAAACTCCCCAAACCTGAGCAAGGGACTTGTGAGCATCAGCATCAAGGGCCGCCACAATGGCAACTCCTTTCAAGACATTGGCTGCCTTCTCCCACGTAGGTGTTAAAGCTTGACAATGACCACACCAAGGTGCAAAGAACTCAACCAAAACAACTCCATTTGAATTTAAAACCTGTCACAATTCAAAAACCTCAATCAATAACCTAATTTCCTCAAAAAGCTTGACTATTTCTCTTCTTGAAATACTAAGGAAGTAAGCAAAAGTCAAATTCAAGGAATAGGTGTTTCAGGCAACGAAAATACTATGATCCATTTCCTCCCCCAATATTAACTTATTAGACTATTGAATACCGTAAATTGAAATATTTGCTCAAATATAAACAAAGAGTCAAAAAGAAAAGAAAACTCGAATATTTAATGGAATTAAAATTCTTTGAATCATTAGTCTACGCATGAGAAATGACCTAATTCCTAGAAAAATCAATACTTTAAAAACAAAGGCATTTTATAATCAAATCCTAATTAAGTGGCAAAACTCAGTCTTGTGATCCAGCAAAATGATACATTTCATTTAACTGAACAGAAATTTCGATCCTCCTTTTTCTTTCCGATTGTTTTCTTCGATTTTTTTCAAAAGAATGGCGAAGGATAAGGTAATTTACCTTGGACTTGAAATTTGAAGGAGTGAGCTGAACCACTGGCGACGATGGTCCATAAAGAGCGTTAGAGATAGTGCAGAATGTGAAGAGAAGTGACAAAGCTATTAACAATAGTGATCGCGATCTACGCATTTTTTAAAATTTCCGTAACTTTCTCGGGAATTCGTGACTTTTCTCTCTCGCCCAGATTGAATCTCTCTTGGAAGAGAAGCCTCTCGAGACTGCATATTAGAAAAACCCTTCTTCTCACTGGAAGCTACGTGTGCTCGCCAATGAGATTCTACCACGTCAGCTCGCCACGTTTGTAAATAATGAAATAAAATTCTTATTTGTTGGAACTTGGATGGGGATGTGGAAAATGGAATTACCGTGCTTTTAACGCCTTTGGTGACACGTGTACATCAAACGAATAAATAGTCGGTTAAAATCCAATAACAAAAAAATATATATATACGGTTCATATAAATTTTGGATCATCTCAAATAATTTTAAATTATAATTAATTAATTATTATATAATAATTATAAATGATATGTTTTAAAAATTTATTGTAATAAAGAAAAAGGTTGCTTTGTTTTAGCACAGAATGATCATATACAAATTCTTCTTCTCTTAGGTAAATTTCAAGTTCAATGGAGCTTGAAAAAGGAAACTATAGGATCATAGACAACTTGATTAGCATTCACACCAAGAATAAAATCTGCATGAGCATAGTCCTTCCTGTATATTACAGCCAGCTTGTCTTTGTCATGATCTTTTAGGTCATTTAGCAATGTCTTCACATCTTTAATATCAGCAAGCATGTCATGTCCTCCATAGCCAAGGAAAAGAGGAAGGTCTTTTGGAATGCTTTTCATGTTGTATGGTGGGGGAGTCGGTTGTCCGTAGTGTCCCATGTTCTCATCTTTACTACCATAATCATACATTGCTATGCTTCCTGTTCTAATCACTATTCAACAACCAATAAAAATAATCATCTGACAATAACATTACAATGGTTTCTTTGAAATAATGATCAAGCAATGGTTTAGGCACTTACTTTGAGATAGGTGGATCAAATTCTTAGTAGCAGTTGGCTGGGGTTCATGTTCAAGTAATACACCAGCCTTGGAAGAATTTACGCAGCAATTAGGGCCTGTCATAACCATAAGACTTTACCATTAAGCAGCAGAGAAATAACATTGTTCATGTCAAAGGACCTAATGAACAAGCTTGGAAGAAGACCTGTGAAAGCAGTCATTAAGTCGGAGCAATTGTTGCCTGGTTTATTGCATATCATTTCCAGAAATGGGGCCAGAACATCCCTGTTCAAAGTCAACAAGGAACAATTAACGTTTACGTTCTTTACTTATGGGAATTAGAATTTGAATTTTGAACCTCTTTTCTTGGAAAATATACTCAACAAGTCAAGAAAAAATTTTGATATAAGTGATACCAATGGCTTATCTTTGCTCATGGAATAGTCTGGCTGATATATAAAATTAAAAATCTGAGGATCATCTTATATTTTGGATTACTCTCAAAGTTCTCCCCAGAATGACTAAAGTTAACAACAAATGAAATAAAAATTTCAAGCAGCTATTGATTTCATAGAATGATGCTACTATTAATAAATTTCATTCTCACCACCCTGGAGGAAATTGATGGTAACCCAACCTATATAATTCCTGTTAATCAAAGAAAAGGGAACAGAAATGGACAGTGAGATTCATGTTAGGCGTAACTGCATTCACACTTCAAAAGAATAGATTGAAAGATCCATCTTACTTCTGCTAAATACATTTGAGCAGCAGCTTTTGTTAGTTGCGAAGGAATCTGATTCAGGTAAGCAATTGGGCTAAGCAAAGCAGCTGTTCTGAACATGTTTAACAGCTCTTGTTTGGAAAAGGCAGCTAAAGCAATTAAAGTTGCCTAAAATTTCAAGGTTTTTTTCTTAGTATCAGCTAATATGCTTTAGAAAGTCTAAGGAAAAAAAATAATATTCCAGATCAGATGGTGGAATCACAAATACAGTAATTTTACCAAGGAATGCCCAACATAATGCAACGTCTGCCCAGTTTGATCATGAACGTATTGGACTAAAGCAGAAAGATCATATTGGACTAGTTCATCCCATGACCATTCCCAGTAAGCCTGCAACAAAAAAAAGAAACAAACTCTTGAGCAAAATAGTCTACAGGTGTTGTGATCCAATCAAGGATGATGGTACATATAAAAGAGAACCGAATCATTTGGACTCAGAGACGTATGTCCGCGACTATATTTGGTTCCACGTGTGTTGGAAAGCCACACATCAAAGCCATTATCTGCCAAAATGAAACCCAAAGATTCATCTGGAGAGTTCAACAACCATGGTGCAGCATCCTGCCACCACAACACGCTATGTCATTGGATACATCATGTTATACATGCATAGAAATGTTTTACGATGACTAACCACTAAGATTCCATGCTGCAGTAGTACCGGTGGCTTGTCTGCTGTCTTACCAGAGCGCCCAACTGGAATCCTCTGCACGCTAAGAATGTAACCATCTTTTGTAGTAACCTGAAACCATAGAAGTCTTTATCTGAAGTCATTAGATGTTACGACTTCAAGGACTTAATTATAAGCTGAAATTAATATATGGAAGACAGCATGTCATTACGTTGTGTTCCTCACAGACATAACCTTGAGGCTGCACCAATGATTTGCAGATAGTATCATTACTGATTGAGGAATGTAAAATTACACCATACTTAGCATTGGCTGAAAACACATTCTCAGAGGCTGCAGCATATGCTGACACAGAGAACAATACCAATAGGGTTAAGACACTTGAAAAGTTAAGCATCTTGAGTCCACTACACCACCCGGTAGTTTTTCTAGCTTTATAGTGGACAAATACAAGTGAAACAAAGTAGTAATCTTTGCTATAATCGCAGGCCTTCTTAGTTGACCTATGTTGCACTAAACTGAGTGGAATAGTAGGACAAGTAAATGTCAAACTAGGAGTGAATGGTTTTGATGATAAACTGGATTGATAGGGACTTCTGTTGACATATTGATGTCCATGTGTAGATATGGCCAATGACAATATTGATATGAACAAGAAAAAAAATTTTGAGTTTCTGCCGAAATCAATCATTGTTACATTTAGTATTCAAATATAGCAGAATAAATTTTCTCAAGCAAACATGTTTCTTCAGTTATTCGATAAGTTTATACATGTCTAACTGGAAAAGAGATTTTCTCTTTTTTAATTTTTGGGTTGGAGGAAGGGATTTTGGAAAATTTCATGTGTGAAACAAAAATGACCAAATCTGAATATGCCTACGATAACATATATGGATACCAAAACTTTTGAGAAATTGTTCAAAGCATATCACTGAAAAGCAAAAACTTTCTGTCCATTCAGGTTCCCTTGAATGAGGGATATAATTTAATATAGCACCATAAGGCTATGAGAAACAAGTTATTAACTAAACAGACTCTTAAAGAATCAACCATGTTATTTTGTTGTTCTACCTTGGATCCTAATAGTTGACGGTTAGTTTAGTTTGGCAGAACAATTTCCAGAAAATTCAGAAAGATGTTCTATAGGCAGAATTTCTGGCTCTATAGACTGGATATCGGAGCATTGCAAGAATGACCTTGACATGTTGATTCTTAAGGTTGATTGGTCATCTATTATCTATTTTCATATTTGTAATCTTACAGTTCAAGTAATCTGAAATCTGAAGTAACAATATTTCAAAATACCATCTTTTATGCATCTGTTCTGTGCACTTGCTGAGTAATGTTAGGAGTTAAGAACAGAAATCTGACGAAATTGGTGTTTCAGTGATTTTTTTCATTTCTTTTCTTTTTTTTTCCTGCATGTTTTATGTGTTCCTTGGGAGTTAGAACTGATGGGATATGCTTTGTTGTTTACTATATTCCTGCTTTGGTAGATAAGTTGCAAGTGTTTAGTTTAGTTTCATCAAAACAAATAAACAGGACAAAAGACCTACAGGTCTTTCTCATGTATTTCGCTGTCAAGTTTCCAAGAAACCAATCAAACAACTGGAAATATATGAATAAATTTTGACAACGAATTTTGATTTTGAATTGGATGGACTTAAAATTAATTTTTGTCCCAATCGTAACTATCAAGAAATTCTGGCCGTCCAAGAGATGAAGATGTTCACTACTGTGGGTCATAGAAAATTTTCTTTTATTCTATGTTCACTACTGTAACCTGAAAAAGGCAATTAAAGGATCATATACATCTTGCTTAGCATTTCCTGCCATGACATAATCTGCATGAGCATAATCATCTCTATACTGAATGACAAGCTTGTCGCCGTCATGATCTTTGAGACTATCCAGCAAGAGCTTCACATCATTTACATCAGCAAGAGCATCCTCCCCTCCATAGCTGAGGAATAGAGGAAGGTCATTTGGAATGCTGGTCATATTATACGCCGGAGGAGTAGATTGCCCATAATGCTTCATATTCTCAACCGCATCATTGTAGTCGTACATTGTTATGGTTCCTTTTCTAATCACTGGTAAATAACCCCAGAATTATTCGGCAGACATTTTTATACCAAAAATATTTTTTCTGAAAGGATTTTAGAGATACTTACTTTGAGCCAGATGGATCATGTTCTTTGTTGCTGATGGTTGAGGCTCATGATCTAGAAAAATATCTACTATGGAAGAATTCAAGCAACAGTTCTGCCCTATGAATGGATGTGCAAAACTTTCATATCAGGAACAGTACAGTTTGCAATTAAATTTGCTGCTAATTAGTATAAATCAATTATGTGCATTAGTAGTACCTGTAAAAGCGGTCAATAAGTTAGTGCAGTCAACACCTGCTTTGCTGCAGATGTCTTTCAGAAGTTTGACTACCGCCTCCCTTTTCATAAGAAAGAAACATGGATAAAAAAAATGCCATCATTTCTTTTGGTAAATAGAATAGAAATTTCAGTAAATGGGAAAACAGATAATAGATATCTGATGGTCATTCTTTGGAGTGTTCTCTGCAATTTCAATTTCATCCAGCAATAGCAACTAAAATTCTCATGGCTGACCATCGCAGAAACACGAAAAAGGCAAAGAATGGAGGCGGGGTTCTTACCCTCTTGGATCAAATTCATGGAGGCCTAACCAGTACAGTGTCTGTGAAAACAAGATTCTTATATCGTTAAAAAGTTGTCTTCAAATTGGATAAAAACATATAAACAAATTAGGATTTGGTTTAACCTCAGCCACGAAGTTGTCAGCAGCATTTCTTGCAAGTGGGGAAGTCATCTGACCCATGTAAGCAATTGGGCAGAGTAAAACAGCCGATCTCAACATGTTCAGCATCTGATCCTTTGAGAAGGCCGCCAGAGCAATCAGAGTTCCCTGCAAAGAATATCAAATTCACCATTAGAGTTGCTAGTTTAAGAGAATATTGAAAATGGGAAATGAAGTAGCAGATTCAAAATTTACCTGTGAATGCCCTACATAGTGCAGCTTTTGTCCGGTTTGATCGTGCACATACTGGAATGTAGCTGGAAGATCATAAGCTACCAATTCGTCCCACGACCAATTCCAGTAGGCCTAAAAACCCGTCAGAATCAGTTTCATGCTCAAAACTCATAACAGAAAAACAGAAAACAAGACAGCGTATAGAGAGGAATAACAACCGGATCATCAGGACTGAGTGATGTATGCCCTTTGCTGTACTTTGTTCCACGCGAGTTAGCAAGCCAGACATCAAACCCATTATCGGCCAAGACAAATGCCAAAGATTGTTCCGGAGGCAATAAGAGCCATGTTATTCCATCCTGACATCATACAAGTTCTTGTTACACAATTTTTTGTCGAAATTCATTGCATCAGAATCATAGCATCATGACAGAATCATCACCAACCATTAGGAGCCCGTGCTGTAACAGGACTGGTGGCCTGTTTCCTGGTGTCCCACCTGACCGCCCCACAGGAATTCTTTGCACACTGAGAATGTATCCATCTTGTGTAGTTACCTATAAACCAATCAAAATTTCACTAAACTGTGAAAAACAGTGGTTGGCATTTGGGAAAGACTTTGGGCGTTGAACTGAAGAGGAAAAAAAAGTAGGCGCTAGGCATTTACCGTGTGTTCTTCACAATCATAGCCATGTGTCTCCACCATTGATTTGCAAATACCCACATCAGATGATGGAGCCAATGCAGCCGTGCCAACGCCATACTCTTGAGCTTTGAATGAAAACAACTTTGTTCTACTTCCAGCTGCTGACCCACAGAAAAGAATCAGTAAAATTATACATGCTACACTGTCGGCTACCTCCATAATTTATGTTTCCTGCTTCAAAAACCCCAATGTTGAGGCAATTTTATAGTAACAAAAATCCAAATAAAAACAGAATCAAGTATTCACATGAAAGAGCTCTAAAACACTTTGCCAACAGATTGGTCTACTGGTTTAAACAAAGTATCGAGTGGGCCCTTTATTCCCTTATTATTAATGCATTAACCTTTTAACATTTCCTCACTGCCACGGTTCCTTAATTTAACAAGAAATTCCTCCATAACTTTGTCTTGTAGAGGTCGATAAGCCAAACAGATTTGCCGAAAGAAAATGACATCCTATGACAGTTTTCGTCTGTCTCAATCGGAAGAAACTGAACGGAAAATGTAGCTCCAGCTGCATTGGAAATGTCGCACTTAATATTAGTGCATGAAAAATCAGAGTTCAGTTGCTTTTTTATTACAGAAATGTAATAAAATTTGGTTGGAAAAACAAACATATAAACAAGGAAACAGTTCCAACGCTTCCTGGAAATAGTCAACAAATCATACGGTGAGGTCTAGATAATAATCTTGGTGAGGTAATCAATATTAGTGTTGGTCGATATTATTTTTGGTGACAATTCGTTTGTTATTGCAAAAAATTTGTGATCATGACAAGATTTCCTGATTATTTCTAGAGCTTATATCTTATACGTTTTTATACAAATTTATATTATATAATGACATAATGATGAAGGGTTGAAATCTTAATAAAAATTATTAAGATTCCATCGTATGAAGGTCACACATAAAATAAGACCTTGTTAAAAGTCATTCTATACCATACATGGTTAATAAATTAGCATTTTGTCTCTCATTAATATTAATTAAAAATACTATTTGTCCCATTATTTTTAAAAATTTGTATTTGACATTACATATAATTATCAATTTGATTATAATATTTCAATTACGAATTAATTGATTACACTAAACTTTACATTTAAATTTATCTAATAATTATATGATACATCAAAACATACAAAAATTTAAAATTAAATTGACGAGTTTAAGTAACGACTCAAATTAATTTGCATTACTCGAAACTAATCAATATATCTAGCAGATTCGATATTTTCTATATAAGTATACTTTTTGTTTTTGTTGAAATTTTATGTAATTAATTGGAATTTTGCAATCTACCTATCCCATCTTTTTAATTCTTTTATTTTTATTTTTGATACATATAGAAAATATGTATCATTATAAGAAATTGAAATCTCCCTCTTAACTATCCTATAAGTCTCGACCTTTTATTATCAAGATTAAGAACAAAATTTTCAAATTAAAAGTTTTAGGTTTTAAATATTACTAAAAACAAGCTGGCACGATGTTCGAAAAATAGAACTTGGAGTGTTGATCGCTAAGATGGCCAAACTTCTGTCTATTTCTTGAGGAAAATCGGTTGCGCTGCCTAAAGCACTTAGGCTACGTTCGAATTTTATGGCATTCAAGGCACAGAGTGAATAAATTTATTATATCATTGGTTAAATTTAAATATTAATATAATTTATTCAACATAAATTTTTTATTAAATTTTTTTTAATTATAATTATAATAATATTATTATTATTTTTAATTTCATTAAAATTAATCTCACTAATCATTTAAATAAAATCTTAAGCAAGCCCTTGACTATCTAGACTAAATTAGGAGAGTTAAGTAACAATATATTATTTTTATTTGTAAAACTTTAAAATTGTGGCATCCAACATAATAAGTCAACACTTTTTTTACAATAAAATATTGTTTTATATTCTTATTAGTTAGGTCTACTTATTCGAGCTTACTTATCCTTTTTTTTTAATTTAATAATAATAAATATATTATTAAAATTTATTTTTATTATATCATCAATTAAATTTAAATATTAGTATAATTTATTAAATATAAATTTTTTATTAAATTTTTTTAAAACATAATTATAATAATTTTTTATTATTTTTAATTTCATCATAACTAATCTCATCAATTATTTAAATGAAATCTTAAGCAAGCCTTTGGCTACCTTAACTAAGTTGAAAGGGTCAAGTATTATACACCGCCTAACAACATATTATTTTTATTTGTAAAATTTTAAAATTGTGGCATCTAAGATAATAAGTCAACACTTTTTTTTTACAATAAAATATTATTTTATATTCTTATTAATTAGGTCTACTTATTCAAGCTTACTTATCCTCTTTTTAAAATCTAATTAATAATAATAAAAATATTATTAAATTCTATTTCCCTAAACATTTTGAGCTTTTATGTTGGAATGTTGTGATGTCAATCAGATTCCTCGACTCAAGACAATGAACCTCATTTACTAATCACAATTTTTCAACCTTTAATGCAAGAGACCATTAGAATTATTAAAAAAAAAAAAAAATTCTCCACTTTCCATCACCCAAAAACTTCTCTCCTCTTATATGTTGAAATTGATAATTTTAAAAAATAAATAAATAAAATTAATCTAAAAAAATACTAAGTTTGACATTTAAAAAAAAAAAACTTTGCCTGAGTATAAAACAACAAAAGTTAAAAAAATCTCTTCAATCTCATTCACGATTAAAAGTATAAATGATACATTAGTACTTGCAAGCTACTCGAATTCGATTCGAAAAAAATTCGAATTCGATTCGATTATTATCGAGTCGAGCTTGAACTTGAGTAGCTCGACTTATCGATCGAATTGAATTCAAGTATTCTTATATTCGACTCGAGTAGCTCGTGAGCCTAATCGAACTTTTATATTTAAATATATTTTTATTATTTTAATTAATAAACTATTTCAAATTTGAGTTCGAACATAAATAATCGAATTCTTATCGAGTATGCGAATCGAACTTATTTTTACATATTAATCGCGCTTAATCGAGCGAGTTCGAGTAGCTCAAATTCGATCACGAATCGAATTCAAACTTGAAAAATAAAATTTGATCGAGTTCGAACCGAGTATCGAGCTGCGAGTTATAAGTCGAACTCGAGCTCGAACTTTTCACTGTGTCAGCTCGACTCGATTACACCCTTATACACGACTAAAATTTCACCATCTATCAAATAAGATACTTTTGAATTTTTTTTTTCACTTTTTTGACAAAAATAAATACATTTATTACTTAATTAAATATTTAAATTTTAACGATAAAAAATAATACATGAATGGACGTAGGTAATTCATAAAAATAATTATTTGATTAAAATATGATTTGAATTGTTTTCAATAATTTATTTTAATTATTTTTTATGTACTTTACTAATATATTTTTCTTTTTGATTTACAATTATAAAAAATACTTGATTAAATTGTTGAAACCATAATCTTTCATACGATAGTAGATTTGAATAACTTAATAATAGATATATTATTTTATTTTCAACAGCAAATTACTTTAATTACATTACTGAAGTCAAACTTATTATTTTGTTAAACTATACCAAATTTTTGCTCACTATATTACGTATTTAAACATAATATATATGATATAGATTTGTAAATTACAAATAATTTTGTAAAATATATTTTATTTCATTCCAAACTGTAAACACAATACTATAAAATAAAGATATTAAAAACCCACTAGCTGAATTTATTTTGAAAGCACCATTAGGAGCCAACCTTAGCCAACATGTAGTTTCGATCATTAAAACTTGAAACCCACAAAAAACCTTTCGTGCTTATACATGAAAAATCAACAGCTTCAACAAGATTTGATAATATTAAACATGATTCAAACATAAAAATAATAAAAAATATCAAAACAACATAATTTATATTTTTAACAAAAATTTTGTATGAATTTGATAAAAATGAAAGTTATATATTTTATATTTAACATATTAATATAATAATTTTCGTATTTTATACATACGTGATATAAAATAAATACTATACATATATCCGAATTGCCTCAGCTACTCTCCTTGCATGATTTGGTTCAAATCATAGTCATCTTCAGTTCTCAATAGACAATGGAACAGTCAACAGAATTATTTTGTAGAATAATAACAAATACTTCAATCCTAGAATTGACACCAAAAGCTCCAAAGCAAGATCTATGTGCCAGAAAGATTAAACTAAATGGAAACAAGATTACACTGAGAGGGCATAAATGATATCCTAAAATTTCTTTGTATAAGGGGCGTACATTGACCCCAATAACTTCACCTGAAAGAAAATTGCCCTGGTGGCATACATTAAGTCTCATAAGGATCAAGCAAAGGAGAAAATGCAGTGCAAGAAACAAGGAAGTTATATTCCTCCCAAAGAATGATAATATAAACAAACATTCTTATTGGTATAAGACTGTATTAATAGTTTCTTTTTCATTTATATTGCGACTTTGGGATTAATTAGCAAAAAAGCTTGAATAATTACTGTCATGATTGTCAATGCTAACATGATTGACGGGCTTCCACAGAATCGCATGAGGCAGGAGGGTTCTTTAGTGTCTTTTCAGATGTTTTTGATGCACTTTCTGGCCCTCTGGATCTTGCCGATGGTCGAAGGAACCGGAGTTGCCACCCTCTAGGTTTTATTTGTCCCAGCAATTGCCACCTTTTTGGTTTTATCTGCCCAAGAAGTTTCAACTGCTCCTTTCTGAACTTCCTATTTGCATACCATGTTCCACCTCGCCAACCCAAGCCATATCTGCAGTTAAGCAAATAAAGACAAAGAACCAACTTAAAGCGTTACATATCATTCAAATTAGAATGTCAAAATGACAGTAATGAGGACAAGGGGAAGCATAAACCACCAATTAAAAGTACAGCTAATAACATAGCAACTCAAACAGATGTTTAAACCAGTCTTTACATGATTTATTAAATTCATTATTTCAATAAGTTGGGACCAACAAGCAACGGGAAGAGATTACCATTGAGATGCATTCTTGCTTAACTCATCTTCATTCTTACTACTTATAAATCCACTCCAATCCATAACGACTCTAGTTAAAGCCAATTAGAGTATGTAAATCATGGCGTTATTCTGCAACTCAGTCCACAGTCATTAACTATATAATGAAAAACATCTCTAATTCTATCAACTTCTAAGATCTCTGTTTAGTATCCATTGCAAGCAAAAGAAGAAACTTAAACAACTCTATCTCATGTTACTTCTAGCTAGTGCCACTTCTGACTCATCACTGATGCATTACTTCATCATTCTTGGAAGTATTAATTTTTCATGTATTCATAAAATAATGAAAAACATCTCTAATTCATTTACTATGTTGTTTATATTATCTATTCATAAAAAATTGTGTCAGAAACTCCATTCTTTTAAAATCATCACATTACAGTCTTGATCAATTATCTATATCCAAACAGCAAGAGAGAAAATGAATTGCAATTCACATCACATGTCCACATTTCTCTCTTATAATTTCTATTCTTTTCTCTTTTCCTACAATTAATCTAAACACATTGTAAAGTTAAACATAAGGCAAGAATCTATCAGTAATAAGTTAACCATTGTGAACATACCCAACAACAAGAGCAGTACCAGCCGTGGCAACCCAAGCAGCAGTTCTGGAAGGCCCTGGGTCAACAAGTTTTTTGAATTCTGAATGCTCAAGATGATGATTGTTTTTCATCTGTCATGAGATAAGCAATAGTACATTTAAATGTAAAAACAAAAGGGGTGAGAGAGAAGCAGAAGGGATAAAATTGCATAAAAAGGTTTCATTATCCCTGATGCAAACAAATGGCACGTTCTAACTCACATAAGTAAAACTATAAAAGTGAAGGACAGTTAAACAACCCATTAGAAACAGGTTTTTATATGTAATATGGTCCATTTACCTAAAAAATGTTACCCAAAGTTGAGACAAGAAGTGTGACAATTGCATTGCAACAAAAAAAGGGAGAGTATAGCGCATAGGGAAGAAAACAAAAAATGAGACATTTCTCTCATCACATCTACCAAGCTCAATTCAAAACAACTTAACTCCAAATGAATTAAGACTGCTACACCATTATCCAGAGTCAAATCCCAAAGAATACTCCATGAAACCACATAGCCCGTGGCATTTATAATTAGTCTAAGATAAGCTTCAGGTTAAGAAACTATAATACAGAATATCCCCTTATTGCATAGGAAAGTAGAGTAAAAAAATAAGACAAGCACAGCATTAACAGTTTAACATTATGCAAAAGAATACTTACAGCTTTCTCAATTGATTCAAGCCTTTGATCAACTTTTGATTCATGATAATGCCGTAAAGAGTATCCTGTACCAACATTTATGTGTTTCTTGTTAGATGATCAACACTAGCACATAAATGAACTTTTGATTCATGATAAAGCTGTAAATTAAGCTGCAAATAGAGAGAACATGGAATTAGAAACTAGAACACCAAACCTCCAAGACAATCACAAAGAGACATGCTTCAAAAAAGCCTAGATTTAAATGAATTTTTGCTTCTCTCAGCAAATCAATTCTTCCTCGCTTATGCTCACGCAACCACTATAGGAACTCCCAGAAGCATTTGACTAAAACTTAACTGAAATGTGGAGCTCCAAGACTGAAATATAAAGTTTTTTATCTTTATGGTTTCAGCCTACCTTTTTAAAATAAAATAAACCACAGACCCATAAGCTACGAGCCAAAGAACACCAATAAAAATAACGAATTTTGTTAAAAAAAAGTGTATTTATAAACAACTTTGAAAAGATGGGGCAAATGATGAAGATATGGAAGATCCAAACTAACAAAGTAAAGCTATATGCAAAGGTACAGGATATCGCAACTTGAATCTAAAATCAGAAAGTCCATTGTGAGCAGTGAGGAGAGAACCATATCAATCCACCACTAATCTCTTCGCAAAAATTTACAGATCCTTTACAATGTCCACTAAATTCTGCATTAGCAGTCATAGCACAGTTTGTTTCTTTCCTTTTCTCCAATAAAACCTTTTGATATTCCAGCAGAAGATACAATAAGTCTAAATACTAGCTACTTCAAAAGGGTGAAAGAAAAGAATTTTTTTCAAGTTGAAACCTGCTCAATATCAGGTAGTGGCGTTAAATTGAAAAGTTCCAAGTAGTTCAAAAAAAATAAGGAAGTTATACTCCGCCTGATCAATCTGAAGTGTAATGATAAACAGGTGGAATCCAACTATTATTCAAACATGATGATTCCTCGACAACTGAAGCAGTAAATTTATTATTCAATAAAAGAAAAAGAAACTGCAAGTTGCAACAATCCCCTTGTTTTAGGAATCAAAGTGAAAATGGAATTTCAAAGGAAAATGCAATGGAAGAGAAACTCACCAAACCATGCAGTAGCAACGGAAGCAATAGAAGTTCCTACTGCAAATACCACCCTATGCCTCTCAAATGTATCCTACAACATTCAAATCAGTAATCACTAAATTTAACAAGGAAAAAGATCTCCATTAAACAAAACCCATAAAAATATAAAAATTCATATTAAATTTCTTTTTAAAAAAATAGAGAAACACATACTAATATAATATTTTTTAGCTTGAAATAACAAAAGGTAATTCATTTCCAATAAATTACTAAATTTTAATGAATACCCATAAAGTGAAACCAGAAAAAGAGCATAAAATTTGAGAAAAAGGAGGTACCTTGGTGGAGAAGTAGGTATCTTGAATAGCAGCCCAAGAATTAAGGGCTTTTCTCTTCAAGTGGGGAACTGACATAGAACCCATAAGAGAGGTGCCTCTGCTCCTTAATCGCTGCATAGCTCATTCTATTGAGTTACCAAGACGAGTTATTCGATTTCACTGAGTTAAGATTTCTGAGAGGGAAAAGTGAGAAAAGGTCTCACGACTTGGCTTTTCTCTTTGGCAAATATGTAATATTCTGAATTTTATACTCTTCTTTTAAGGCCATCTATTTGTTATTCCGAATTATTTGAGCCGTACGATTTATTCTTAATTAGATGAATATTCGGACTCAAATTTATGTTTTTTTTTTCCTTAAATCATCTCTATTTATACTATTGATGGAAATTTAGGACTCAAAATTTTCAAAATTAAAAATGGAGGAAGATGGAAATTTAAACATGAAAAATACTTTTATTTTGTGAGATAGTGTTCATGCGTCGGGTCAAATCGGATTTAAATTAGATTTATATTTTATATTGATAATTAATATATTTGCCTTTGGTCTTAAATTTTTGGCTATTTTTTCATAGTCCAAATTAAAAAAAATAAAACTTAAAATTAGCCATTAAACTTAATTTATATAATATAAAAATAAAAAATATGATTGAATTAAATTAATAGATTATATTTAATTTATATATATAAATTAAAAATAAAAAATATATATTAAATATAAAATTATATAAAATTAAATTTAATAAAAAATATATAATTTTTATTTTTAATTTATATATATGTGAATTAATTTATATATAAATAATCAGCTATATAATAAAATAAAAAAGTTATATATATATATATGTAAATTTGAGTTGGGTCAGATTTAATTCGGATTTTAAATTTTTTGTTTAAATTCGACCCGAAATTTAAACAAATCTAAAAATTATACCTAAATTTGTTTAACAAATTTTAATTTTTTATTCAAATCCTTTCAAAATTTGGGCAAACCTTTGGGTTTGTATAAGTTTTAGATCCTTGAACAGTTTTAGCTTTTCGTTAATTTTGAGATATAAAATTTAAGCCATGTTTGTTATATAATATTATAGTAAAAAAAGATAAAATTATATTATGAATAAGATTAAATTAAACAATATCATCTTATATTATATTTGATGTATGTAAAGATTAGAATAAGATAATTTATTTATTTGTCAATATTATTCTTCTTTAAATTTTATTCAATTTAAATTATTAATATAATTTTAAATTGTATAATTAGATATCTAAATTTAATCTCATTGATTAAAAATAATTTTTTCACTTAAAAAAATTGAATAATTTTATATCAAGAGGATATTAATTCTTTTTATAATCCTAATCTCTCTATTTAAATACAAATAAAATATAATATAAAATGATCATCATTATATCTTATCAATAATTCTATACAACAAACATGACCTTAATTTATTATTATTTTATCATTTTATTCCTTATTATTTTTATATTTTTTCATATTATTTTCGCATATGGCATCATTTTATGATGTCTAAAATTATCACAACTACTAAACCCTATCAAGGTTTTGAGTAATTGACTATCATAAGCTTGGTTCAGCGGCAGCACCATATTCCTCAACATCTCTCGTATGCTTGTCATTGTTAATAAACTACAAGCACAGTAATGGCGTCTAAAATCTGAATTGCTTTGCTACTCAGATTTATTTCTGATTGCACCGCCTTAGGCTATTTGTGAGCTAATAAAGTTCCTTTCTTTACCTGAAATCTTTGTAGTTCCCACTTATTCTTAGTAGTTATACACAGCCCAATATCTTTGGGAAATGCATACACCCATCAAACCATGAACAGATCTTGACTGGTTAAATTGGACCTGAGCTGCCAACTGCTTAACTAAAACATCTGAGTAGGATATCAGCACCAAGAAAAAGAAAAAGGATCTTACATCTTTTCACCTGCATTTTATTCACCACAAAAGGAAAAAAAAATGCTTTCCTGCCCCCCCAGCATTTTGCTCAGAGAAAATATTCAAACTACCTATAACACTGTGTCGGATCACAGGTGAAAGGGGTGCAGGAGGTACATATCATCAAAGACTCCTTGGAAGGGTACAAATTAACAAAAGAGACTAGTTAAAAGATGACAAAATGACTGATTAAATCAGTTTAATCATGTGAGGTTTTTGATGAACTCTGCAAAGAAAGTGTTGGAGAAGCAGCCTGTTCAGGTGGATCATCGGAATTTTTAGTCTCCAAGTTCTGATGTTTCTTGCTCACAGAACCAGTGTTCCGTGCCCAATCAGGAAGCTTTGATGGCAGAGGAGCTTCAGACAAATGGGTTGTTGGTAACATCCTTTGATATGTTACGAGAGATGTATCAAACACTGATAAAGGCAGGTTTGAAGCATAATTATAAGGATATTCCACATAAGGGTGATCAAATCTGCAAGTTGGACCATATTTGCAGAGTCCATACCTAGTGTAGCTTGAACATACAGCTTGCCCCTACATATACAAGAACAGGAAATAATTAATGCAATTATATGGCAAAAAGAAAAAAAATATATATCATGAGCAAACTAATTATGAGTGATGAAATTATTAGAAATGGCCATCTGAATTCCTCCATCCAAAGTCACTCACCTGAAAGGACATTTAGTTAAATACCTGACCGTGTGAAAATAGACAGGAAACTTACAGGTCTTGAAGGAAGCCCAAGTGGGCCAATACTATTTACCACTGAATTTGCAATCCTTTCCCTTGGATGATGGTACTTGCAATCAGATCCATATTTGCAAGTTCCAGTGTTCATATAATACCGACATTCTGGTTGATCAGGTCTTTCAGGAAAATTTGAAGCAGATGTTGATGACAGGAGCACCTGTCCACTAGAACCTGACTCAGCGGGATTCATTGAGTTGTAAGCGAAATTGGATCCAAGAATACCAGCAGAAGATACAGGGTTCATATTTCCCTGATCATTATTAAATTAGAAAAGAAGAAAAAAATGAGATAGAATAAGAAAAGAAATTTCAATAGGCAAGAGCCACCTATAAAAAAAAATTATCAAAACCTATAAACAAAACCAGAAAAGCACAAACATGTTGCATAAGGCATTATAGTTGCAGGATGCTGTCGAATACATATGTCAAGGCAATCAAAAGCATATAGGTTACTCTATGTAGGATATCAGAATGTTGCAATCAATTACATCCCTCTTCTTTTCTTTTTTTGGGTACATAGGAAGCCACGGCCTGAGTATAGGAGAAGAGGTTGCAAGTGCTGCGATTTAAACCCTAGACCTGCTGGATACCACCTCTTAAAGGTCGCTGCAAGAACCAAGCTAAGTTTTGGGTTCATCAATTACATACCACTTCAAAGACTCAAAATCATGACAAACTTTTGATTGGTTGTATTATGATCATCCTTAGGATTTAAACCCTATAATAATACAAGCCATAATGAACAGGCAATTACACAATAGGATTGCTGCAAGTATAGATAAGCTACCATGAACTACCTCTACAGACCTTAGTAATCTCCATCAAGGAACAGGTGAATGACATGCACGTGAAAAAATATGGGTACAAATTTGTAAAACTAAAAATATTACTTACACATAAAATACACAATTAAGTTTGTTTTAGACCAGTCACTTGTATGAGCAACACAGTTAATCATTTCTAGTTTACTAGAAGAGCAAAAAGGAAAAGAAAGTAAACCATTCTATTTTCTAATGACGGTGAACATCACAAAAACACACCTTTTCAGATCTGCACAGCAAGCAGATCAGACAACAATTGAACAAAGATGAAGACATCTAAGGTGTCTTAAAGTTGTATTTATGCGAAAGAAAATAATGTCAAATGGTAAGTGAATTTTATATCAAAGAATGGAGTCAAGACCAGGTAATTTTATCATAGCATTCGCAATGACAGTCACTTCCAGTGAAAACTAGTCAGTGAACTAACCATTCATAACAGTTTGACAAGGACATTGTCAAATGTTACAGAAGTATTAAGGATGTAGCCAAATCATGAACATAGAAATGTCAATTATTAGCCAATTACAATGTTAAAAACAGATGACTGATAAAAATACACATCTCAAGTCTCTAAGAAAAAAACATGATAAAATGCCGTCAGCATATAAGAAGAAAAAGCACATCATATGTCTTCCTAAACAAACATGCAATACATGCAGGAAACCCTTGGGATCGACCCTTCAGGTCTTAGCTGCATGTGGTCAAAGAAAGTTCATAAACCACTTTTTAATAATCAAGACTACATCACTTTATTATCTAAAATTGCCAAGTTCTGCTTTCATCACATTATTCTCATGTCTAGTGAAGTCAAAATTCAACATCAAATTTAGCAATCTGAAGGTATGGTTAATCAACAGTAAAGGAGATCAAAACAATGTTTAGGCTTGAGTATCTTTATGAGGCTTTCTTTTGGACAAGTGAAATCCTTAAATTTCACGATTTTATAAATCAGTTCAATATACTTTGTGTCATACACTGTCAAAAAACAAACCCTGGAAGGACTGCACCTTGCAGATAATGGATTAATGACCAAATTATATTGGAGCCTGAAATTCAGATAGACATTACTCAACATAAGAAGTACTCACTAACCAGGTAGGTGCTCCAGCCATGTGCAGGTATTATGCTTTGAGAAGGAGAAACAACAACAGGCATGTAGCCTGCGCTTTGTAAACACAGGCCAGAGACATAAGGTGCCCTGGGTAATGACCATGTGGGAAATCCACTAGCATATGGCACACCTGATGGTGGCAAAATCTGTGATCCAACAGGTCCATTTAGAGGTAAGCCAGCCCCAGGGGATGCAGGCTGGGGATGATGGAACTTGCATGCAGCTCTATACTTGCATGATCCAGTCCGCATGTAAAAAGGACATGATTTTTCATCCTGATAAACAGAGCACCAGCATGAGACAACACATGGTCAAGTAAGCACATCAAAGATCAGAAAAAGAAAGCACCTGACGCATGGGAAGACCAAGGATGTTAAATGTAACAGGTCCAGCCCCATTCCTGTCCTTTGGATGATGATATTTACATGTTGATCCATATTTGCAAGTTCCTGTCCTTAAAAAGTACTGCATAGCAGAATCAAAGGAAATTTCTAAATTAAAAAGCTTTCCATGAGAAATATTTTCTGATCAAACACACAAACACAAAAATTAAAAAAGAGACAACATCAACATGATGTCTAAAAGTTAAGCACTAGATCAACCAAATCAACCATGAACTAAGCTACATCAACATCAGTTTTCTTCCATAAAAAAGATGGTTATGCGTCACTTCACTTGGTTAAAAGAAAACATTAGCACACTAGTGAGATTAAGATCATAGTCCCCACTGCCCACTAATGAAACAGTATCATCAACATTACATTATATAATAAATAATAAAAGCAAGAGCTATATGATGACTAGCATAATCAGAAAACTGAATTTTGCTGCATGTCGTGTTAACATTCTTTCACATATAGTTCCGACTCATGTCAGCTATATATTTCATAATTCAAGTAAATAATGAGCCATTCAATGTTCATGTCCCAAAAATTTATATCTAATTAACACCTATTCCAAGACCGAGCCACATTAGTTGCTTTTCTGATCTCAGCAAGAGTAAAAAATACCCAGAAGCAAATGGTAACACAAACATCTCTGGAAAAGGTAATTTTGTAAAACTATAGCAATCTACTAATCTAAAATGAGATAGTATCCATACCCCACAGTCCGGCTGTCCAGCTCTCTCAGGTAGTTCTTCTCCATATTGGTCACACTGCACCAAATAACAACATAAGCTACCACTACAACGCGGGTAACTTTTATATATCTTAGAAGCAAGAATCCAAATCCACTGATTTTATATATTGAAATGATCAGTCAATAAATGACATTCACTTAAAAAACAAAAACTTGATTACCTGAGCATCATAAGCCGGATGATTGAAACGACAATTACTTCCATAACCACATAATCCAGTCCTTAAATAATAAGAACAATCCGGTTCACCAGGTCGATCAGGGTAGGCAGCCGATTTAGAAACACCCACGTCTTGATTATTATCATCAATTTTCAACCGCAAAATTGCTTCTGAAAATACAGAAAAAGAATCCCCAAATTAACCAAAATTACAATCTATCAAACATAAAAAAAAAAAAAATTATAATTTGATTGCACCAAATAAGGGATCACATTTAACAGCTGAAATAACAAACTTTATAACCAAGTCAATAACTACAATAATTTACAAAAAAAAAAAAAAAAAACAAATTTTAGATGCTCCAACTAAAAAAAAAAAACGAACTTTTAACTTAAATATAGAAAGTTACTTATTTTTTCATTTACTGAGTAGAAATTTACTATTTTCACAAGAATTTAAAACATTGATCAAAATGGAAAACGATCACAACGAAAAATTCTAATAAAATTCAGAGAGAAAAATATAAAGTGCCATCAGATCTTTGTATAATTTGAAGTAACTGAGAGGGTAGAAAGAATCGGTGCTACCTTCAATGTTATCGGCAGATTTATTCGACACAGCATTGTTCTGAACTTGCCGATTATCCGGCATCGGTGGTGGTGGCACAGAATTTTGTAAAACCGTTACTTTTTTATCAAAACAATCAAAAACCAAAAGCAAAAATAAACAAAAGAATTTTTTTAGTTTCTTGGCATAAATCAAACCAAATTTCGTCTGACTTTCAAAAAAAAATGTTTGATTTTAAATAAAATGATGATGACCAAGAGAGTGCAATGAGAGAGAAATTTCTCTTTTTCTTTTCTTGTGGAAACTGGAAAAGTGTTTATAAAGAACCAAAAGGAGAAATCTAGAAAATATTCCAAATTGATTATTAAAAAATAACAAAATTCTTTCTTCCTTTTAGTGATGTGAGGGGAAATTTCGGATCTCTTTTTTTTCTTTTCAAATGTGAAAACCAGAAATTGTAAAATTTTCAAATGCTTTCAAGTAAGCCTCTCTCATCGTGCACCAATAATAAATTTTCCCCTTGTTTGTGAGTGAAAAGACAATATTACCCACATAAGCAGCAAATGCAACTACCCTCTTTCAGTTTTATTAACCGCAATGTTTGGTTTGCTGCTTTTTTTTTTTTTTTTGAGGGGGCCGAAATGTTTGGTTTGCTGTTGGAAAATGAAAAATGAAACGAATAAAGGACCAAATTGAAGACGTGCAAAAGGTTGAGGCCTTTAATGTCTTTCTAATTTTCAGTAGACGGAAATAGATAAGCGTGAAAGTTACGGCATATATAAACTTCTTTTATTTTTCTTTTTCAAAATGTTGTTTAAATTTTCTTTTAAAAAATTAAAAAATCGTCATCACCGTCGAAGCCCACGAACTTGCGAGTTGAGAGGCGGCGATGAGGTCTGAACCAATGGATTTGAATCTACGATGGGACCCAATGTCAAGCTTTCTACAAATGTTTCTACCGAAGGACGAAACTACCCCTTAGTCAGGGTTTGCAGGTTCACGATATATTTGATAAAGGGGTATAATTGTCTTTTGATATGTTTCGTTTATACGATTGGCGCGAAATATCTATATAAATTTATTTACGGAGAAAAAGGCAAGACAAAAGCGTGACAAATCGCCGCCGTCGAACGGAGAGTAGCGATAGCGCTATCTGGACCATTCGATTTTGGAGGAGTGGGACCCATGGATCCTAGACCGGGGAAAGAAACGAGCTTTGTCTCGGATTCTCTATGCTAAGGTTGGTGGGTCCCGTAAAGAGAGAAAAAAGAAAGACCGAAAGAGAGTGAGTGAGTGAGTGCGAGCAGATTTGGGCGGCGATTTACTCGCCGAGGGAGTGCTCTTTGGACCATGGCTAAACAATGCAACCATCAATTTACAAAAATAGCACTCTTTATTTCTTTAATTTGTTTTTGAGCACATGGGTTTTTTTTTTTTAATTTTTAATGAAAGATAAAGATGTCCTTTTCAATTCGAAACCCGATTATCCCTGTAGACAAGAGCAAAGCTGGAATTCTTGTTTTGGTGTGGTCGACACTTAATTATGATTCAAACAAAATTGGCCAAAAAAATTATGATTAAAAAAGTAAAAATTATATAATACAGCCAATTTATTAGATATAAAAAATAAGTAGTAAAAAAGTATTTAAAACTCAAATAAATAATGATTAATTGCTTATAAAGTTAATTCTTTTTATTAGTAAAAAAATAAATTTAAAAGCCTTGTAAAAATATGTTATATATATAATAGAATTGAATACAAATTAAAATCTAAAATACTAGTTGTCCTTAAAGTTAGAATAAAAGTTTCAAAAGTTAGAAAAAAATCCTAATTAACAATTATAGCATTTAACACAAAAATATTATATTTTTATAAAAAAATTTTACTAACAAACACGATTATAAAGGTATTCTTTATAATAATAATTTTTCTAAACTATAAAATATATAACCTTACAATTATTAAATCACTCACAATAAAAATTTATATAAAAATTTATCACTTATAAATATAAATTTTATATAAAATTTTAATAAATTTTACATATTTTAAAATTATAATTAATTAATTTTATTATAATAATTATAAATAAAATACTCCAAAGAATAACAAAAAAATTTTATATTACATTTTTTATGTTATAAATGTTGATAAACTCTAAATAATAAGAATCTAATCTCTCCTTTTCTGTCTCAAGGTACCATCAGCCACTATTTTCTTTTATTTTAATTTAACTTTCTTTGATTTGATCTCAGAAGCCAAGCCTGGCTTAAATTTATTCTTTGCATTTGACGATCCCAGATACAACAATTAATAATTAAAACGTACCGAATGAAAGGATCAGATTGGGTGCAGCTGATTACGAACGCACAAAAAGGAGAGAAAAGCATCCGTGCCGAGCACACCCATGAGGGACCATGACGTGACGCAACCCAAGTGAAGACAAGCAGAAAGTTTCTAGCGACAAACTCTGACCCAGTTTGACTAAGCTTACCTAGTCTAGTCTCTCAGGATTTTATTTTATTTAATTTTTGTTTATATTTATTTATTTGTTTCATGTGGCTTTCCAGGAGTTTCTCTGACATATGACCATATGGAACAACCCGTAGCTTCCGCTCTAAACTGATACCCTCGCCCCATTCATTGTTTTAAAATCGATATCAGAAATAATGTTTTAACCTAAAATATCAATAAATTATTTATCCGATCGATTAAATTTTTTTTTATGAAAAATTTTAAATTTAAATTTTATCGATAATTATTTATTAAAATCATATCGAATATATGATTTATAATAATATTTTAAATTATCATATACAATTCATTTTATCTTATTTGAAAAGTTAATCAATTTATTTATTTTAAATTTTTCTTAAAAAAAAAAAAAACCTAAAATTTAGGTCACTTCTAATTTGCAAAGAGTATTTGGATGGAGAGTGGTCCACCTACTTTACAATTTTCTATAAAAATGTTCCAAGAAATGCACACGCACACCAATATCCCTAAATACAAATAAATTTGGTACAACCTTAAAACTCGACAACATTATAATATTGTAGCAATCTCAATAGTCCAAATGGACGTGTAGAAACAAATTGAAAGCAAAAGGTCAAAAAGAGGCAATTTCAAGTCAATTATTACCCTTTCTTCTCAAAGAAAAAGCAGACAGTTGAAAGCTGGTCAAAGGAAGTTGAAGGCAAAGCCACAAAAGCAATTTAAAATCAATACAAAATGTCAGAAAGCTGCACTACTAAATATTCCGATATCAAGCCCCACACCACAGAAAATTTTAATGGTTCACACTAATAGTAGATGGATGCATATACCCATTTCAGGTTAAAAGTGACAACCACAACCTCTTTCTAAGCTCAATGTCAAATGGAAAGCTTTTTTTCACAGCATAATTATCTGATGGAAACTTCAAAGGAATAGCACGATCACTAGAGTGAGCCGGTTGGAGAGTCCCATGTGAAGAAACCAAATGATCAAGCACTGGAAAATTTTTAAGAGAAAACAATAAACAACTGAGATTAAATATATGACATAATGTTTTATACTCCTAAACAAGACTAAAAAGAAAGGTGTAACTCACTAACACCTCTAAGCATTTGTCAGATGGTTAAAGTCACAACGTTGATTTGTGTTTATAAGGGCCTCATAAATAAATATCCCAACCCACTGAAAGCAAAAAACTGGGGTTGCCTGCCGCCTATTGTATGTATACCCTAGCTGCCCAAACTATCTACAGTTAGAAGTTATTTACCAAAATGAGTAACCAGAAGCAGTAGCTCCTCAACAGAAGAACATTGAGCCTGCCACTTTCTGATTCAACCTGGGAAGGTCTTGAACAGGGATACTTCCTGCAGATGTAATGTGTGCTGAAGATGTTTCTGAAAGTTCCTCCTTCAAAAATTGTCCCACCTGCTGTGCAGCAAGGTGGGCGTAACAAATAGGAGCCACTGGAGAAGAAATGAGGGAAAAAAAACCAAGATCATGAAAAAACAATAATAATAATAATAATAATAATAGTAATGAAAATGATGATCAAGCTAATTGATACAGATGTCTTGCTAAACATGAAACAAGGGTGGGATATGGGGAAATTACCAATTGAGATAGCAGTTGTGCTCCTTTGGTATCTGCTTTACGTAAAAAAGTGAAAGAAAACAGTCAGTTGAAAAGGTTTGGTACTTTCTTCAATGGTAGATATGCAAATGGATCTTGAGAACTTACACATAGGACAAAGAGTGGATAAGATGCTGCAAGTCATTAGGAGAGAAACCTATCTCATCAAGCAAGACATGGTAATGGGCTGGCCTAGATGTTCCCTGGTATAGGAGAAACAATGCAATGAAGAGTTAGCAACTTTTCCCCAAAAGTTGGTACAACATTAACAGAATAGGCATAGTAAAAACTAACTGATATGTATGTACATGTATATTGTTCAGAAGAAAGAAATACTACCACATTTTTCACAACGTCAAATGGATATCAACCATATATTTTAATTGCCAACCCAGATAGATAAATTAGAAAATACTGATAGTATTAGTAACAATAGAACTTACAATCATCCCAGCACGAGCACACATGTAGAAATCATAGTTTCTTGGATGCACAATTTTTGTGTCCACAACTGTCCCCGGGGATGAGAGCAGGAGAGAATAAATTAACAAAGTGTTAAAGTAGAGAGGAAAATTAAATATCAGAAGCAACAAACCTGGTGGAACATTTTCAGGGGCTTTTGCTTGGAATAATTTAGTTTGATGATTCTTCTGAGCAACAATTACTGTGAACTTGGGAACATCAGCCTCGCCCAGATGCTGGTATGCCTGCATAATGGGAAGTTTAACTATCTAAGAATTAACAATCATCAAGAAAAGGAAAAAGTCATGAACCACCTCTTAGTGGAATTGGAAAACCTAAAAAAATTCTGCACAAGAAAGCAGGACAAAGGCCCTAAAACATAAAACTTCTAACTGCCCTTTAGAAACATCAATGAATTTGGAACTGCACCCCTCCCCTTCCCCTCGGATGTGGTGGGTATAGAGATAAAAAAAAGCTAGAGTCCTAGAACATACCTTAATTATTTGGTCCAACTCAATGTTTAAAACTTGGTTAAATTGAGATTCACTTACTCCATCTCTACGAAAATTGCCAAAATCAATTATTTAAGCAACGAAGTGTTATAAAAGTACATCAGAATGAAAAAGGAAGGAAATCCAAAAGCAACGTATTAGATGCAATGAAAAATGAAAGGCATAGTGACAAGCTTTAACCACCAGAATTGCAAGTGTATATGACTGGTTCATACAATAAATAAGAAACAATGATTTCCTTTTTTTGTTTCACATCTTAAGAAACAAGTAACAATATAACCTCTTGCATACAAAATAAATCGGCACAAACAAAAATAAAAGAATAAATGGGAACTTTTTTGCAGAACCTAGTGAACAAGCTTAAAAAACCAGTAAAGGAACCACATAGTTTTTTCTCATTTTTTTAGGAAGTCTGAGGATACTTGAAATCCAACCACCTAACTCCCAAAATGAATGAACAGTCACAACAATAAGAGTACACATGCCTGAAGACAATAATTTGTTTTGGTTTGAGACCATTGCTCGTCTTATAGAAATCCACAAGCAATTCCCTGCAACACAATAAATAAAACCAATTTTGGATTTACATTAAGCTCAAAAGTATATCCATCATTTTAGTTTTACAGCACTAAAAGAGCCAAATTGACAAACATTCCTGGTGGCATCAACTCAACATATAAAAAAAATTAAATAAGTAATAATGGTGTGTCAAATATCGTAATAAGTAAAAGATATCGCCAACATACCAGTACCATCAGAAATTACATTTTAATGTATTGTAATGCCATTCATTCTGGCATTCAAAATTAAATAAGTATATATAACATATAATAATAAAGAAATGACTTCAGAGATGTAGTAAAAATAGTTGATTATTTCATTGATTGAAAAATTCATCTTGATCTTGTTTATGACAGAACCACTAGAATAGCAAAGTTTATAAAAAATAAAATCAAAACATTATATTTTATCATAAAATTATACCTCAATAATCCATATCAAAGCCCTTAAAGGTAAAAAGGAGCAATCACCATACACGAAGCTCTAGATAGGGTTTTACTAGACTACCTGATAATACCATCATCATTATTTCCGTTTGGTGAAGGCCTACATAAAGCATCAATCATCTCCACCTTCAGTGATTGTGTTCTCACAGATGCTCTATACCTTGAAATCAGAGGCCAACAATGCGAACCAACAACCTGAAAGTTACAGTAGAATATAGTAGCGACAATTGACCATTTGGCATCACCAAACTAAGGGGAATGGTCCTAATGCTTTTAAAAAAATCACAAATTAATTACAGCAGCTATTGATGGGATATCTGATCGACCAGGGGAGCCATGAGAGACATCCATTCCCAAAATCAATGTAGGAGTATCTTTTATCAATGGGAGATTTAAGGGATGATGCTCTATTTCCAACAAAGAATTGATTCCTCCAAGCTATAAATAAGAAAGACGAGGTAGCAATCATAGTACATTGAAGGTGTAGATTAACATAAAAGTTAAAACGATTTTAGGTTTAAGATTTACCTTTGCAGTGATCTTAAGGAGCACATTTGTGAGGTATTGGTCATTAACTTTTCCAGGGCAAATGCATTGTGTAACAATTCCAATATCACAAAGACATTTTTTCTTCCAAGGTCCTTGACAATGCATGGAAAATGTCAGTAGAATAATCAAATAAGAAAAGAATCTTAACAACAGGAAAAGCCTTACCGTAAATATCAGATTTCTCCCTCACTGGCAAGACACATAGAATGAAGTCGGGAGGGCCAGGAAGCTTGGATATAATCTGATCAAATATCACTTCCACTCTAGCAGCAGGGCTGGCTTGCACAGCATGTCGATCCTCCTCAATCAATGAGTGAGGGCATTCCATTTCCTTCATTTATGGATACATTTAAATAAGTGAGACAGTTATAATAACCAAGTTAAATAGCATCAAAATTAAAAACAGTCAACATATGGCATAACCTACAATGCCCTTGTTTCTTGCACAACTGATAAGATCCCTTGAAATTCAACTGATGTCACAGCGGGCAGAGAAGTTGACTACAATCCAACGTTCAATTTTTTTTGGATCCAGAAGTCTCTGCAAAGGAAAAAGAAAAATAAACATAAACTGTTAAATCAAGTGCTATAGGAAAGCAAACAGAAACAAAACAAACTCTGAAGCACAGAGCTGCTATCAATTAAGATTGAGACAAAAGAAAAATTAACTGTAACATAAAAAACAAAGGATAGACAGAAAATCTCTCTCAATGTACCTTGTTCTTAAAGTTCCATCGTCCATTTCGTGGGATACAACCCTCATGATTACCAACCTTCAACTGTTAAAGAAAATAGAAAACTCGTTATAATGAACCCACTAAACACCTCAAAAGTAGGGTAGGATTTCTTGCTCTTTTTCTTTCTCCTTGACATAAAGTAATAATACATACCCTTGGGGTCTCAAGCACACGGCCATCAACTTCAGTCAATTGCTTTTCAATGGAAATTCCACATGCAGACAGTACAGGATCATCATCCAAGCAGTTGCTTCTCACAACCTGCCAGATCAATGAAGTATAAAATTGTGACAGTTAAGGCACTATTACACAAATATGGATATGGCCACAAGACAAAGAAACATACATCAATCAGAGTTCGTATTCTATCCCGAGGCTTTTGCCTGGATCTTTCAACCAGGGTTGCTCTTTGATTAGAAGATAATGCTTTTGTATACCGCTGAAGTGAAACAAGTGAACAGAGCTAGAACACCAAAAAAATTAATCATCAGGATCTTAGACATGTGTGATAACTATGTAGAATGTAATGAACTAAATCGGAACTATCTATCAAGAATAAAAAATTGACAGAACTCTAGTGGTAAATAGTTAGGCCGTTTTGGTTTACCAACATCAAGGCATGGCATGCTTGCAGAATATGTAAGTTCGATGCCACAGTGTTTAGTGAAATACTCATACACTGTGATCAAAACAGTCTGCCCCTCACCAAAGTCACCATTTTTCACTTTCATTGGGAAGCTAGGAGAAATAAAAGACGGAAATAAACCAGAATTATAATTTTTTTCATGGAGACAGGAGAAAGAAAATAAGTAGAAGTTATGAAAAGGAGAGTCTCCAAGAATGAGCACACACTATTGTTCAGCACAGGGCTTCTCACTCAGACCAATTATTTTAAATTCCATATTACGGTGCATTGTTTTAATCCTCATATTCTTCAACATTCGTTTGGCCTGTAGAAATTTACACTAAGTTTAATTTTCAAGAAAACAAGTAATGGAGAATACGGTTTTGATGTTTAGTCATTTCTTACCTTTGGCCAGAAATTATCATCATTTACATTCAGGTTGAGTTTTAGAAAATCAAACACTGGTCCAGGCTTTAGAATCATTGTAGTAGATACATCTGCAGCAAAGGTTTAAAGATGGAAATGTTAAAAAACAAAGTGATGACGAGATCAAAGTTTAGATAGAATGAATAAAATATACCCATATTCAGAGACAAGGCCCCTTGAGTGGGACGAAAACTGGAATGGAAGCCCTGCAGGCCCAATACCCCTCCTCCCACATCAACATAATTATTCGAATCGTCTCGAAAGAAGGACTGCCTCACCAAAAGGCACCCCCTAAAATTCAACATAGTGGTTCAAATGAGACAGGACCAGCAATACAAACAGATAACACAAGACAGACACATATGGAGTGATGAAAATGGTTAAGATTAATATTTAGAGTAAATGAAATCATAGGAAAGAAAATTAAATACCGGTTAGCAGCTTGCTGCCTCAGAATGATGTCAAGCACTCTCAATGTGTCCTGAATGCGATTATCTGACTCAACTCCCTTGAAGGCAAGAGATACTGACTTCAAAGGTATTTTAGCAGAAAAGCTTAGTTCTACGTTGTAAGTCTTTGACCGGAAAGAATGCTTTGTCCGCTTACCAGTCGTAACAGGGCTCCCATCACCATCAAGACTCCTGCTTTCACTACCAGACAGTGAGTGATTGCCACAACAAATTTAATATCTAGATTCTAACATATTCAAAAGCTAAAATCAGTAAAGAGGTGTAAATGAATATACCGTTTTGCAAACGACTCCTCTAGCACTATGGTAAATTCAAACATGTTCTGTGGCAAAGGACCCACATTGTACAAACTCTTCTCACGATCATATGCAAACCTTTTGCCAGCTTGTTCGGAGGAGTATGTTTGGTAAAGCTTATCAACAAGTTTTCTCCCAATTCCCTTGCTTTCAATAACTGTATTATCTTCTGAAGAAATTGTAACCTGCAAGTGTGTGTTAGAGAACATTCATCCTTAAAAGTGAACTTCCAGAAAAACAGAATGGAAACACAAAATAAACCCACGGTATACTGGTAAAATACTGCATCTGTGGCATTGACAGAAACTTTGAAGTGATTGGCGAGCAGGGATATTTTTTGTCCACTCGTCCCAACCCCAGGTCTACTGGTAATAGAATACTTGGGAGGCTTCATGCACTCTGGCTTCATATTGGATGGTACTGTTGAAGGTGATGGGGGCAGAGATGGGGATTTACCTGCTTCTTCAGTACCTCCTGCTTTCTCTATCTTGTAACTGACCAACAACAACATTAGTACTACATTAATAGTTAAGTAAGACCACTAATTACCAAACATAGTAAACATGCAAACAACTAAAATTTATTATACTACACAAACCCTATGGGATGGTGACATTTGGGAATCTCCGCAAGAACACAATGTTCTAAAGTAAGCACTTTCATTGAATCGATGAATGGCTTCAAACAGATAATGGGAACTTCTGCTTTCTTGCCATATAATACATTAATGTCATCCATTCTCTAGTAAGAAATCCACAGCATAAAATTCTTCCTTCAAATGAAAAAAAAAAAAAGAAGAAACTGTATAAACAAACATAGAAAACAAATGGTAAATAAAAACTGTATATGAGAGATTAGTTGCCCAAGATTACAAAATTTCAGAAACAGCATATAAGATTAGATACAGATGATGACCAATATAAAATCATATAAAAAATTTTTTATGACAAGGCAATGAAATTTTGTGAAAAGGAAGGCAACATTGTTAATAGAAACCAAAGACAAGCTTGAATATTTATCTATGAAAGGCAAATAAAAGAAACTGACAGTAAATATAATACCAAACTGAGTTTGGCAGGGTGAAGCAGAGGAGCTTTTGCCACCTCCCTCACCCCTTCTCCCCCAGCTTAATTAGGCTACTTTAAATCATAATTCTGAGAACTTTGAACAAAGAACATCATATAAATGAACATCAAATGATTTTCCCAATTCAAATATCATCACAGATTAGTAAAATGTCACCAGCAATTCTGATAAGATGAAAAACCAAAAAGAAAGATAGAACTACAAGATAGACCATCAATAAACAACTAAAATCATACTTTCTTCTAAAACCAAAAAAAAAAATCTCAAAAAAAAAAAAAAACTTTTATGGAAAATCTTTTAAGGGAACACAAAACCGTTAAAGACCAAGACAACAAAAAAAATTCAAATGATGAATTTAAGAAGAAAAATACTTTTTTTTTCAAAATATTAAATATCTTCAATGAAAAAAAAAACGATAAAAATGCTCAAACAAATAAATCTAGCATTCATCTTAGCAGCACTCTCATTCAGTTGCTCTAGACTCGACAGCAGGGGGTGAAACAAGGACAACACAGAGCAGAGATTTGTTTAACGAAATACAGTTTATTTTATCCAATAACAACAGATTAAGAGATTCTTTTGATGGAATATTTTGGTTTCTTTTTAGTACAGATTAACAATACCATTCTAAAATCTTTAGAAAAAGGAATTTAGAACAAAAAAAAAAGTCGAAATCACTTTAACGATGATTTAAAATAGCGAAAATCAAACGGCATTGTCGAAGAAAATAGCTTCCTGAAGGAGTTTAACTTTTGAACAACAAAATAGAATTAAAATATAAAAAAAAGAAAAAAAATATAGTAATAGGTTTAGCGATCCCTCAAAAAAAAAAAAAGTGATAAACCGATAGTTCAAAATATATCTTTTTTTGTAAAAATTATCTCAAATTAACCAATAAAGTAAATGAAACAAAGAAAAAGTTTCAGATTAACCAGAAAAGTGAAAATAAAACAGAAAATCACTTTATAGCCTACAGAGAAACAAAGGTAAAATTTAAAGCAGAAAATGAAAGATTGAGGGAAACCCATAAAAAAAGATAAACACAAATAAAAAACACCAAAAAAAAAAACAATTATCAAAGTAGCAGAAAACAATGCAGCTTAAAAAATGGGCATAAAAGAAATACTCTAAAACAGAAAGAAAAAGCATTATTGTAATTTATCTTAAATCTCAGAATCTCACATTAAAAGTTAAGTAAGTTTGAATTTGTCTTGTATCCCACATCGGGAGTTTAGTAAAGATATAAAAGGTTTCACCCTTATAAATAAGATGTTTTGATTTTAGTTTAGTAACTCCAGAGAGTTAGATACCAAGAGAATAGTTAAGTGAGTAGGTTATTAAAGAGTGTAATTGGGTTTTGGGTTAAGTTTTGAGTAAGGAGTTTTATGAGACTTTTCTCATTCTAAAAGTCTCACAATTGTAAAGATTTATTTGATAGTGGATTGTGTTTGGAGTAGGCCATTTTGAGTTGGGTCAAACCAAATATATTTGTGTGTTCTTATTCTTGATTTGAGCTTGCTATTTTGTGTGTGGTTGCTGCGCGTGGGTATTGTGGTATTTCCCAGCAAGTGGTATCAGAGCTGAAGGTTTGAAACGTGAGAAGAGTTAAAGATTCAAGATGTGAGAAGAGTTGAAGATTTAAGATGTGGGAAGAGCCGATGGTTCGAAACATGGGAAGAGTTGACAGTTCGAGATATGGGAAGAGCTTGGTTTGAGACATGGGAAGAAGTAAGCTTAAAAGAGCTCAATTCAAGAGAAGAGTTCGAGTTCAAGTTTTGAAGATTGAGGATTGGTTTGTATGAAGCGTGAAGACACAAGAGAAGAGAAGATGATTGTAAGACTTCCATTGCAGGTGGAGCCAAGCATGTCTAGCATGGAGACAGATGATTGATGGAATTTGAGTCAAGGTGGAGATTGTTAGGAATATTGACTCAAATATCATAAGAAATTTGTTTGAGATTTGTTGGAGATTTGTTTGAGATTTGTCAGATATTGCTTGATGGACAAGAAGACTTACAAAAGAAGAATTCCAAGAGAAAGAGGGTTCTTAATAGGTAAGTTTGACTTGCAAGAGAAGAATTCTAAAAGGAAAGGGATTCTTAATAGGTAAATTTGACTTACAGGAGAAGAATTCTAAGAGGAGAGAGATTCTTAATGGGCAAGTTTGTATGGTTATAAATAGGTGAAGTCTTTATAGGGTTAGGTATGAGAAAAAGATGTAAGAGAGTTATAGGGTTTTGTGGGATAGACACTCCATAGGAGTATTAGGGCTCTACGTCTTATGAGTGTGTATGTTTGTTTGTGAGTGGACTAGAGGAGATTGAGAGGGTCCACATAGGTATGATGTATGGAAACATATGGGTATGTGTTTGGTTGTGTTGAAAAGGTGCACAAGAGTTTGGGTTTGTATTTGTTTGGGTAGAGAATACTTCATAGGACTAGAGGAGATTGAGAGTGTCTTATGAGTATTGATTGTTGAGTGGGGTTGATGATATGATGTATGTTTGTAATTCTCTACAACTAGTGGATCTTGTTTCTCATCCGTGGATGTAGGTCAGTTGGACCGAACCACGTTAAATTATTATCTCTTATGTGTTTGATTTATTGCTTGATTTCGCTTCCGCTGGTGTGATTGGATTGGTTCTTATCCGTGGATGTAGGTCAGTTGGACCGAATCACGTTAAATTATTATCTCTTGTGTGTTTGATTATTGTTTGATTTTGCTTTCGCTAGTGTGATTGGATTGGAGGCTTTTAGCCCAATAAATGGTATCAAAGCTGTGGTGTTCCCCAACAAATGGTATCAGAGCTGTGGTGTTTTCAAACAAGTGGTATCAGAGCGAGGTTCAAGGTTCGAGGTTTAAGGTTCGTGGGCCCAAGAGATCGTGAAACAGTGTTTGAAGATGTCTGAAGAATGTATGTCTGGTATGTCTATGCCTAAGTTTGAGATTCCGTTATTTGATGGAAAGAGTAATTTTATGTTATGGCAAAGTACAATTCAAGATCTGTTAGTACAACAAGGGTTGGATCAAGCATTAGAGAGTAGTAAGCCTGAGGGAATGTCTGATCCTAATTGGAATAGGATTCAGAAGAAGGCTGTTGTACTATTAGATTGGCGTTAGCTCCAGAAGTAAAGTACAGTGTGTTGACTGAGAGTACTCCGAAGAGTTTGTGGGATAAGCTTGAAGGTATTTATGTTTCAAAGTCGTTGACTAATAGATTATGTTTAAAGATGGATTTGTATTCTCTGAAGATGGAAGAATGTATGAATCTTCATAATCACCTGAATGAGTTTAATAAATTGGTTTCTCAATTGTTAGCGATTTCTGTTGATGAGTTAAAAGATGAAGAGAAGACTTTAATTTTGTTGTCATCTTTGCCCAAGTCTTATAGGCCTTTAGTTCAGACTGTGTTGGTAGGCAGGTCTACTTTGAAGTGGATGATGTGACTGTCCTATTGCGTGAGAATGAAAGGTTTATGGGGAGCTCAGAACTCATCACCTGAGGGGAGTACACTAGCTGTAGAAGATTTTGATAGAGGGAGGACTCAAAAGAGGATTGATGGATCAAGATGGAGATCTAAGTCAAGAGACAGATATTACAGTGATGTAGAATGTTATTATTGCGGTGAGAAGGACATATCCAAGTGCGCTGCAGGAAGCTGAGAAGGGATATGACTGCTTTCAAAAGGGCGAATGATGAGAAGAAATCAGATGAAGAAAAGAGTGATACTGCTGCTATCGTGTCTGATGATGATGATATTGTTTTGACAACTTGTGTGGATGAGACCCAGACTTTGAAAAGTGATAAATGTGGGTTTTAGATTCAGCTGCTACAGTTCATGTTTACAATGATAGGAGCTGCTTTGTGGAGTTGAATGAGAATGAAAAGTATGGGGATATTGTGGTTGCTAACAAAGAAAAGGTGCAGATTCAAGGCATTGGGAGTGTTCGCCTTAGATCTCACAATGGTGTTATTAGGACACTTCGTCATGTAAGGTATGTACCAAATTGTCACTACAATTTGATTGCTTTGGGTGAGTTAGCTTCTCGGGGGTACACATTTTATGGTAGTAATGATTGGTTGAAAGTGTATAAGAATGATAGTGTGATTCTACAAAGGAATAGGGTCAATCACTTGTACATGTTTGATGGAGGCTCAGTTGCTGGAATGCCTGTGATGAAAGAAAAAAAGAAAGGTAAGCATGTTAGCTTTGCATGTGATGAAAGAAAAAAAGAAAGGTAAACATGTTAACTTTGCAGATATTGTTGAAGTGTTTGGAGATTCAAGTCAAAGAAGGATTTGTTGGGATTTGCCTTTAATCTCATAATCCCACATCGAAAGTTAAGTAAGTTCATCGAAAGTTAAGTAAGTTTGAATTTATCTTGTATCCTACATCGGGAGTTTAGTAAAGGTATAAAGGGTTTCACCCTTATAAATAAGATGTTTTGATTTTAGTTTAGTAACTCCAGAGAGTTAGGCACCAAGAGAATAGCTAAGTGAGTAGGCTATTAAAGGGTGTAATTGGGTTTTGATAAGTGAGTAGGCTATTAAAGGGTGTAATTGGGTTTTGGGTTAAGTTTTGAGTAAGGAGTTTTAAGAGACTTTTCTCATTTTAAAAGTCTTACAATTGTAAAGATTTATTTGATAGTGGATTGTGTTTGGAGTATGCCATTTTGAGTTGAGCCAAACCAAATATATTTGTGTGTTCTTATTCTTGATTTGAGCTTACTATTTTGTGTGTGGTTGCTGCGCGTGGGTATTGTGGTATTTTCCAACAAGCATAAACCAAAAAAATCCAAGCAAACAAAGAAACAAGAAAAAGAAAACACGAAGGTTGACGATCAACGATGATCCAAAAGAGAAAACCACGCAAAATCATACCGTAAAGATAGATTTCTAGGGGTTTTAGGGGAAAAAAGAAGGGAGAAGAAGCTGGAGTGTCGGGTCTCTGCCAGTGAAAATGGAAAGACGATGGAGGGAAAGACTATCCGCTTAACCGAAAATAATTATATTTCTGCCCCTAATAATATTTTATATAGGAACTGCACTAAACTGAAGGGTTTTTTAGTATAAAGCCATTAACACTTTGGTTTAAATATTTGGAATGATCTCGACCGTCTGGGTCAAGGTTGATTTGACTGATCAGATCTTCTCCATGGAGCAAGTAATTCTCCTAATTTTCTTAGTGAAGCTTGTAGAACAATCCTTGTGGAATCCTAATAGCTAATGAGATCAGATCCTTGATTTTGATTGGTTTAAAGAAGGTTTAATGATGAACGAAAATTAACGATCGAGATTTACCTGATCTCTTCCGAAGAGAAATCGAAAATACAAAATTTGATGACCATTGGCCGAAGTGACAATGAGGCGCGTGGCTAACTGTCACTTAAATTAGGGATTAGCAATAGAAATTCGACTTAATCACTCTCTCTTGAAAAATAATCAAAATCAGTGGCGTAAAATGATACACAGTAATTGTAAGTTAATTAATTTTGATATAATTTAAATTTAATTAGATCATTGTCAAAATAAGTTTGAATAATTTAATTCATTAAATTAGTTAAATTTAAATATTTTAATGTCAAATTCAAATAGTTTGTGATTAATCAAATTTTAATATTTTAATATATTTTTTATTATTTCAATTAAAAAATTTTATTTTTCTTTTTACATATATATATAAATTTATGTTTGAATTCAATTCAAACAATAATAATTAAATTTGAAATTGAGTATACAAATCAAAATTTTTTTATTTTTTAAATAAATTTAATCAAGTAAACTTAAATAATTCGATTTTATTTTAATTAAAACTTGATTCGAATTTTGAGTAATGACATTTGAGTTGAGCTTAAGACGAGCTTCTCACTTTATAGGTTAGGAGTATTTATTTTGTCAAATTAATTAATTTTGAATCGAATTATTCAAAATTAAATTAATCAAATTATATTATTTTATTTTTGTTAATTAAATAAAATATATTAATTTAAAAAATTAACCAAATTATCCTTCACCGTTCAGTCCTGTCTTTGTTTAATTATCCTGACATAAATATTTGTATCCACTCTTCACTGTGTAGATGCTCCTCTATCATAGTGCCATACTAGCGTGTCTTTTGCTCTCGTCCTACTTAACTGGAATCATGCTTATGGATAAAGCTTCTTCAGCCAAAAACAGATCCTGGAGAACTTGCACTTTTCATTGCTTGGCCCGTTCGTCGATCAACTCTTTAACCAAGCTGTCATTTGCTCCCCTTCTTCTGTTTGACTGAGGTATAAAATCTAGTGAGCTCGCCACATTTATCCTTTCAGATCTTAACTGAATGACCATTTCCAATTCTCCACCATGTGCCTTGTCTAATGATGGCCAAGGAAGCCCATATGCTTCTCCAGGTTAGCGAGGGATTTTTACCCAGATCACAATCTAGTATGGAATTGCATGGAAAGTATTTTGTTTTCAAAATCGCATAAGCCAGGGTATTGGTGTTGTGGAGTAATATATCCACCATTGTTTTGCTAGTAACGCAATGTTGAATATTTGCATATTCTGAAAGCCCATACCCCCTACATTTTTCAATTTGCACATGTTGTCCCAGTTGATCCAATGGATTCCTTTCCTGTTTTTAATTTGTTTCCACCAAAAACTCCTTATCATGCCATTCAGGTCATTGCACAGAGCCTTTGGTAGCATGAAGTAGGTTATAGTATATTTCGGTATTGCTTGTATCACTACCTTGAAAAAAATCTCCTTTCCTTCTTAAGATAGGGTCCTGTTGCTTCATCTACTCAATCTTATCCTAACCTTGTCTTTTATTTCCCTAAAGGCCCACCTGCGATTTTTTCCAACCAGCGAAGGTAATCCCAGGTATTTTTCTGGTCTGCTGGTGATGTCAATGTTGAGAATCTCCTTGATTTTCTGCCTTGGTTTTTTGGAACATTTTTGCTAAAAAATATGGTCGATTTATCAAAGTTGATGCATTGTCTGGAGCTATCTTCGTATCTCTTTAAAACGTGTTCCACCATCTCTCTTTTTTTCCTATTTTACTTTAACAAATAGTAGACTGTTATCAGCGAAGAATAAGTGAGTAGCTTTCGAACCATTTCTGCGAGCTTGCAAATCATATATCAACCTTGACTCTTGGGCCTTTGAAAGGAGATCTGAAAGACCTTCAGTGCAAAACAGGAATAAATAGGGGGAAAGAGGATCTCTTTGGCGAAGACCTCTTTCTGGTTTGAAACTGTCAGTAATGCAACCATTAATCACCAAAGAATATGAAACTGATGTTACACAGCGCATAACTAAATTAATCCATCTAGCATGAAAACCTAGTCTACCCATGATGCGCTCCAAAATATTCCACTCTACCCGATCATATGCCTTGCTCATATCCATCTTAAGAGCATAAAAACCATCTCTGCCTCCCTTTTTTCTTTATAAAGTATGAACCATTTTATAAGCAATAATTACATTATCAGAGATTAACCGGTTTGGAATGAAAGCACACTAAGGTTCGTTAATGCAACTAAGAATGACGGTTTTTAGCCTGTTCAATACGACTTTTGCTACTATTTTTTACATAACATTGCACAAGCTGATGGGTCTAAATTGGGTTACTAACTCTGGGTCTTTCACTTTAGGAATAAGTACTATATGGGTTTTGTTAATGTCCTCAATATTAGACCTACCATTCTGACAATCAAGGCAATATTTGGTGACATTCCTACCCACAATGTTCTAAAATTTTTGGTAAAAAATAGCAAGCATACCGTCAGGTCCGGGAGCTTTAGTGGGGTGCATTTGTTTGATGGCCATTTGAATTTCTTCCTCCTTAAATTCTGACAGAAGTTGGCTATTCATCTCATCCGATATTCGGGATTCGATTGCCTCAAGAACATCTTCAAAATGGTTTGTTCTTTATGATTGAAATAGGTTCTTAAAGTAGCCAGTGACAATGTCCATTATTTCATGTTCTTCATGGGTGTGCTCTCCATCCTCATTTTTAATCCTACTTATGCAATTTCTTTTTTTCCTTTTAGAAGCCTGAGCATGGAAAAAAGGTTTTATTCTTATCCGTGTGCCTTAACCAATTAATTCTTGATCTTTGCATCCAAAATAATTCCTATTTTCCATTAGTTCATTCAATTCCTCTTTCATGCATCTTTCTGCTTCTAGTAAGCTATCATTAATGCTCTGCGTACGTAGCTCATGGAACTTCCCTTTCAACTCATTAATACGACACCTCATGCCCTTGAATTTCCTTGCATGCCACATGCTCAAACTTGCTTCTACATAGGTGACCTTTTCGGTCAGGACGGCCATGGTCCCATCACTCCACACATCCTCCACCAATTTTTTGCATTCCGGTTCCTGCACCCACATTGCCCCGAAGCGGAACTTCTTTCTTTTTATTCTCTGCTGTGTGGATTTCCTTCCATCCATAATGGCCACAATTGGGTAGTGATCAGAAATATGCGACAGCAAGTGCTTCACTTCCACAAGTGGAAATTGGTCCCTCCAAGTTTCAGTGGCAACCCCTCGGTCAAGTTGTTCCTTTATGGTGTTTGAAACTGTCCTACCTTTTTCCCATGTAAACCATGCACCGGTAAAACCAATGTCCTCAAGCCCACAGTCCTCTAATATGCTTCCCTGAATGCATGCATTTGGGTTTCTCGTCGTTCACGACCACCGTCTTTTTCATGAGCCCACATGATTTCATTAAAGTCTCCAATGCAAAGCCACGGTAAATTACTATTCCTCGCTTAATCCTTTAGCAGTAACCATGACTCATGTCTCCTCTTATTGTCTGGTTCTCCATAAAATCCCGTGAATCTCCATTTTTCTGCTTCCTTTGGCTCAGTAACCTCCAAGTCGATGTGATTATTTGAGAAGTTTCGAAGTGTTAGTGAAACCTCTTCTTTCCATAACAATGCAAGCCCTCCACTTCTACCCTCAGCATTTATTTCGAAGCGTGATTGCATGGTTTTCAAACTTTATAATCACTGCTTCCTGCCCATTCTCCATTTTTCTTTTACCAGTTTCACATTTTCTTTCTGTTTGCCCATTTGGATTATGCCTTGCTAGCTTCTTCCGCTTATGCTTTCCTTCATTCTTTTGATCTGTTTTTCTTTCCATTGTCCATTCAATGCTACTTACCCCCTGTTCTACAACATTTGATGTCTTGTCCACGTGATAAACTGCTTCTTTAGGCCTTTGATCCACCTCATACCTTTTTCCTTATCTAACTAGACCCTTGGTTCAGTTGGTCTGTCATTAAACTTACCAAGCTCGGTACTCACGTTGGTCGTAGCTGCAATCTTCGTGTGGGCCCCCTTATCGGTAAATGTTTTTTCCTTATTTTTTTCCCCTAATAATTCTTGAAGATTGCGTCATTGAAAAGATAATTTTCAATCCCTTCCAATTCGCCTTTATCCTTGCTTCTTGCCCTTGATTTTTTCCCATCGTCCAAAATTCTTCCATTTTCCATGTATAGTTTCTCCTTCATTTTCCCTTCACGTGTCGGCCCTAGCAATTGGCTGCTACAAATCCCCAGCCTGTCATGCTCCCCCTTGTCACGTGGCCCATCATCACATCGAGCTGGTATGTTATACATGGTGGACGTTCTTCCCATTCCTTTAATTTTGGCTTTCAGTGGTGATGCACGCATCCAGTCACCATACTGTCTCACTTGTTGGTTCTCAACTCCAGTAGAAAATATTTATTTCTAGATTAAATTAAATTAAAGATAATTTCTTTAATTAAAAAAACACAAATATTATATCTATAATTGAGCATTTAACAATATGGGTAAAAATAAGGCTACATTTGAATGCTTAATTGGTACATTGGGGTGTGGTTGTCACCTCTAACTACACCCAGCACCCATTTGGATCATTGACACGGTGAAAACATTTGATCGTTGCATAATTGTCCTTTTGCTTGGATTGTAGCTTGAGAATGAATACATTATTTGTAATAATAGATATATTTTATTATAATTTAAAAATCTTTTATGAGATTAATTCTTTGTAATAAAATTACACGTGTTTTCCAATTGATTCAGGGTCTTTAAAAAAAAAATTCAGGTTTGCCATCACATAAATAGTAGAACATGAATGCCATTATGCTGAAACAAAAAAGAAAAAAAAATAGAACATGAATGCTTGAATATGACCTACAATAGATTCCAAAAGAATAATTTATTTTACAATCAATACCTGAAAATGCGAGTATTTTCAACATTTCCCTAGTTATAAAAAATGCAAACTATTTGAGGTTAAAAAAGCCAGCATCCCCTCTTTCTAAACTAATGTCAAATGGAGAATAAGCTTATTTTAAGTTATAAGTAGCATTTAGGGGGATAATAATTTGAATCAGATTTAATTTAATTTAATTTTCTTAGATAATGCATAATATTATATATTTTTAAATTTTAATTCAAATTCGAATTGACTTTTCATTTTATCTAAATTAAATTTTATTAATTTGATTTAGTTTATTAGGTTTTAAAATCTATTTTTTATATATTATTTTAATATAAAATTTTAATATATTTAAATATATTTAGATATAAAATAATTTTTTAAATTTATAAAAATTTAAAATATATATAATTAATAAAAATATATAATTTGATTCAATTTTTTTTTATTTTTCACTTTCTGATAAAAAATTTGATATAAACCTAATATATACATTTAATATTTAAACTTAATTTAAATCAAATAAGAAAAAAAAATCCAAATGAACTGAATATTTCAATTTTAAATTGATTTTTTATTTCTTCAATTTTTTTCTCATCCCTAATAATATCACTAATTGGATTTATTCCATTTTATAGTGGAAGCTATTTTAGCTTGAAAATAAAGTTGGCAGCCTAACTCGAGCCCGACGGGTTCGACCCGACTCGACCTTATAAGGTCAATTTTTTTTTAAATAGGATTTCGAGTCAAGTATTATTAAGAAAAAATCGAGATCAGGTCAATTCGGATTTTAGGTAAACCAGACTCGATATTATATTAAGAATTATTTTTTAATTATTATATATATATATAATTATATTTAAAAATAATATTTTATTAATTTCAGGTCGGATTGGGTTCAAGTTTATAATTATAAAGTCAGGTCGGGTTCGAGGTAAGCAAAAACCTACCCCGACTCGACTCGTTGCCAACCTTACTTGAAAATGAAATATATAGGCAATATATGTATTAACTAATTGAAAATAAATCTACTCAAGAATTGGGTTACCCACTCAGTCTGAAGGCCCGCCTAAATTTTAAGAAAATTTGAATAAAAAAATTAAAACTTACTAAAAGAGTTTGGGCACAATTTTTAAATTTGTTTAAATTTTGGACCGATCTTTGACAAAATATTTAAAGTCCGAGCTTAACCGGCTCGACCCAAATTCACATATATGTAAATTTTTTATTTTTATTTATGTGAATTATATTAAATTAATTCACCTATATAAAAAAATAAAATAAAAATTATATGTATTTTATTAAATTTTTTATTTTTATGTAATTTTTATTTTTTTTATATATGTGAATTAAATATAATTTCATTAAACTTAATTTAATAACACTTTTTTTATTTTGTAAATTAAGTTTAATGGATGGGTTTAGGATTTATTTTTTTTATTTAGGTCGAATTTAAAAAAAATTTTGAAACTTGAAAGTTAAGGTCAAATCGAATTTGAACAAGCATATAAATTATTAATATCAAGTATAAGCCTAACATAACCTATGAACACCTTTAGTTTGGAAGGTTTATTTAATAATATGATACACATGCATACATTTCAAGAGGCAATATACATGGTTAAAATTTGAGACTCAGATTTCTTGAATATCTTAAATTTGAACATAAGGATGGATGTAATTTATAAAATGGAAAACATCTTTACTTTTTAATCTAAAATTATATGTAAAAATATACATTACATCATCCAATATATAAAAATAAAATAGTGAAATGTTAAATATTTTCTAATAATTATTAAACAAACATATAAATCAATACAATATTTATAATTAATTAATAACTTACTGTTAAAAGAATCCTTAAGCGAATCATCACTTGGCACATGTCATTTTGGACAAAAAAAGAAATATTTTGATTGGGAAGGATATTAAAAGGTTTTACTTATTAGGAATTGAATTAAAAAATATTAATAAAGATAGACATGTAAATAATGCTAATGCAAGGGAGTTTCTTTGAACCCTAAGGTTTTGTAAAAAGAGTTTTTCAAAGTCTTGTTAGTATACAAGAGTTCCCAGTTTCAATTTAGTAGGGTAGACTTTGATTTAGTAGGAAGAGTCTAGTGAAAATGGTGAGGAGTGCAACTTGGTAATGGTAGAAGAGTTGGAAAAAAACTGGTCAAAGCTAAAACTCATTGACAAAAGAATGCAATCCTTTGAAGGCTTTCTGGCTCGTGGGGAAACTCTTAACTACATAGTATCATAATGATTTTGGAACCATTAGATGAAAAGATTTTAAAATCGAAGAAAATAAGGGGAGTTGTCACCAATCTTTTTTAGGGTATGATTGACCACCTAAAATTTTATTTTTTTAATAAAGCAATAAAGTGGGTTTAAAATTAATCAAAAAGATAATTTGAGTTTGCGAAAACAAAAGTGGATTTGAGAGTTGGTTATACATGGAAAAGATTAACACCTTTATAGCGCCTATGAAAATTAGTACTAGTTGATCATGCCTTATATTCGGGGTTGGATAAAATAGTTTCAATTTGAAATTTAATAAAAATATCCTTCATTTTTTGAAAAAGAAAATCAATGGTGTTAGTCCTTTATTTAGGAATATTGCAAAAAATATTTAACTTAAAAAATTACCTTAAAATCCTCTAATATCTAACAAAATTTACATATAGTTCTTTTCACCTAAGATTTATTATAACATTATTTAAAAGTAAAAATAATATTTTTTACAGATGATAATTATTGGTGTCTCTTCAATATCTAGGTAAAGTACTAAAAATTATTTTTCTTAGAATGTTAATTTAGTTTTATTAAAAAATCTAGGTTTTTTTAATAATATTTTTCATAAAAAAAATTTACGTAAAAAAAAAAAACTAATGGTTCTACAATTAATTAAAAATGATAGTAAAAGGCATAAACACCTGAATGAATGCAAGTAATAATAAATAAATACGTATATGCTAATGGATGATATGCATGAGGATGAAATGCCATTTTAAAATTAGGTTCTTAAATATAATAAGACCACCCGAGCTTTTTAACTTCTTGGTAGAGTTTAGATACAACGATTCATATTTAAAATCTCATTTTTTTATTTTTTTTATTTAATATCATTATTATTATGGGTTAAGGACTCATATAAAAAGACTTAATGAAATAAAATTTCATAAATACACATCTTCTAAGTGATATTCAGAAGAATAATTACTTTACATGAGGTTTTTAGGGCATATCTTTAGAATTTTAGGATGGTTTTGGGTATGAGTTTAGGTCGAGACTTTAAGGTTTGAATGATTTTCGAGTGATAATTTGGGATTGCAATTCGAATTTACGGGTTAGGTTGAATTTAGGGTCTTGGTAAATTTTTAAGATTTAGGGTCTCGTTTTAAGGTTTCAAAGCTTTAGGGTTTTAGTTTCGGGATTTCAAGGTTTTAGAGTTTAGGGTTTTTGGGTTTTGAGTTTTAGGATTTAGGGTTTTGAAAGTTTAGGCCTTAGGGTTTTAAGGGTTTTGAAGTTTTAGGGTTTTGAGTATTTTGAGGGTTTTAGGGTTTTTGGGCTTTAGGGTTTTGAGATTTTAAGATTTAGGGTTTTAAAGGCTTAAGGTTTTGATTTTAAAGTTTTATGATTTTAAGGTTTCAAAGTTTTAAGGTTTTGACTTTTTTTGTGAGAAAAATAGAGATTATCGATAACTTGAACTTTTTCAATTATTCCCAACATATAAGTGAACTTTTGCAGCAAGTTTGGTTTTTGTAATTCCCCATTTTCTTTGATAATTTTATATCGATACAACACGAAGCAAATAAATTATGCACATGAAAGCTAAAAATTAGAACAAGCAATTTAATTAATTTTTTATATATTTTATTCTTATTTCTTTTTTTTTTATCAATTCCCTTTTAAAACAAAAACTAAAAGGAAAGAAATTTTATTTATAATTTTTGGTTTACGCAGAAAAAATTTTATTATTTTAAAATTTTATTATTAATTAATTAATTTTTTAAAAATTTTTAATTCCCTAACGTTTAAGCAAAATTAAATTTTTTAAACACAAATTTAAATTCTTTTCAACATTTAGGCAAATTCTCTAAAATCATTTTTTTAATTATTATTTATTTACAAATAATACATTGCATTTTTATTTCTAAATAATAACTATTCCATTAACAAAAATTATATATATATATATGAAAATATAACATTAATACAAGCACCGGAATCTTTAATTCTTGAAGTATACATTTCTTCACCACACTCATATATATATATATATATATACATATAAAAATATATATATGCATATATACATGTATGTGAAAAGGATAAAAAAAACAAAACAAGTAATAAAAAGCTCATAGAAAAGAGATTATATCCAATGAATCTAAATGCCAAAGCCTAGAATCAATCATCCACTAAGGCAATGAAATAAATCTTCATGGCCCAAAAAAGAGATATGGTTGGGGCAACCAGTTTGGTCTTTGTAGCAACGGGCCAGTCTAGCCTGGTCGGGTGACCCGATTCTTTTATTTTTATGCTATAAATTCTTAATTTATTTTTATGCATTTCCTTCTTCCTTTTAACAAAAAAAAGCTTTCTAACTCTTTAAAAAACAAAGTCAACCCCCCTTCAAACCCGCTTCCCAGCGAAGACCTGCCATTGTCGCCATCTGTCTGTCATTGATTGGTGGCCTTTCTGCCCCAAATTTGAGCTATTTCTTCCTCTCTTTGTCCTCTTCATGGATCCGGGCTCTATTTTGCATAAAGCTAAATGGATTGTCCTACATCTACAACCAAAGTTCGGGGCATCTCACCCTCTTTTCACCACATCCTACCTGTCGATTTGGCTAATTTTTTAGTATGTTCCTTCCGTTCCTCTCCTTTTCATCTTTACTAGTTCGGATCATCCCTAAAAGTTCGTGCCACCACGAACCACTACTGGCATTGCTGTTACTCCTACTGCCATTTATAACCCAGGAAATGACCCCTTTTCTTCCTTCTTTCACACTCGAACTGAAACCCTCATAGAAACTTTCAAACTTAACGGATTCTAAAAAAAAAAATCGAAATAGCCCATCCATTTATGCTATTTTACTTTTTGGTTTTGTGTTGCTACTAGATTTTTATGGTTGTTGGTTGTATTTTTGTTTATTTTGCAGTGGTTATTTAGATGGAAATGGTGCTTGGTAGAGGATTTCGTGGGTAATGACAGTGGGGGGTTTGAGGCTGTGGGTGTCTCAAGTTGGTGGGAAGTGGTGAATGTGAGATGGTTTTGGTGGAGTTTGGAGCTGAATAGTGGTGGCAATTGGGGTGAGTATGGCAGTTAAGAGAGTTCTTTTTCTTTTTGGTGTTGTGTATGTTTTGTGCGATGTGTTAATAATGTGGTGGTGGTCGGTGGGGGTGTGTGAATGCCATGAATGATATGTGCTAGGAGCTGTGGAAGATGGTTATGTCAGGCTAAGCTGAAAATGGTGGTATGCTTGTTGTGTTACTGGACAAGCGATGGCAAGATGTTAGTCGGTAGGGGGTCATACCTTGGTGGGCATATGGTTTGCTTGGTTTAGGGGTATGGTTCTAGGTGTAGGAGCTGCGTCGGGTGCGTGCAGGGGTCGAGGATGAGTAGTATTCAAAAATGTAAAAGTGGAGGGCCTTGGGTAATGTCTATGTTTAGGATTTTGGTGTTTCGTGGGTGGCAGCTGTAGGCTGGGTTGGGTTTATTTGGCTAGGATTTCTTTTTAATAGATGAATGGTTTTTAGGGAAAATTCTCTCCTTCTCAGTTCTCATATGAGATGCTTTTTGAGTGTTGTTGCAGCAGTTATTGCTACATTTCGGGAGATGTAGCATGCTGCATTTTGGGCTAATTGTCTTTGCTGGATTCATATCGAAAGTGAATAGGGGTAAAATATGGGAAAGGATAGAGGATAGCTGGAAATGGAACTTAGCAGTGCTAATTTTGGGGTAGAGAGAAAGCAAAGGGGAAAAGTCCTGGCAACTAAAATTCAACCATTCATTCTCACCTTGCATTTTTTTTTGTGTATTTGATATTTTGCCTTCTTTTTTTTTTGTAATTTATCAATCAATAAAAGTAATTGAATATAAATATATATACATAAATAAATTTAAGCTTTAAAAATCAAATATTGAATTTCCAATTTTAGACTTTAAATTTAATCTTGGATTTTGGGTTTTTGAGCTCATATAACCTAATTTCAAATTAATCTAAACTGAATCGAATTTGATTATCCCGTACAAAAACAGTCCAAAAATAAATAATCCAAACCACAATTCAAATGAGTCTAATTAAAACACTTAAATTGGCTTGAATCAAAATAATTAAATTATTTTTTTTATCGAACAAGCTCGAATTGATCAAACAAATTAAATGTCTACACACAGGTGTTTAACAGAGATGCAATGACAAACACATTTGAATGATATGGAAGTTGTTAAAGGAAATGACTGTGATGATCTTGGAGCCAAACTTATTTATATTTAAGTTTGGATCAAAGCATCATAAAAAGGAGAGTTCTCGAGAGGTCGTCTTGGTCGTTTGAAAAAAACCCATTGGTTTTTAAGGAATATAATGGCGATCTTTGGCCAACAGATTATATTTTTGATAAAGTTGATATTTGGATCAGGGTTTATGGGTTGGCATTTAGAATGGTAACCAAAGAAATGGTAGAAAAGATTGGATCAAAGTTGGGAGTCTTGAAGAGAGTGGATACTAATAGTTTGTGTTCAACAAGAAGAATTTCTCTCAGAATTTGAATGGAAATTGACATAACAAAACCTTTGAGAAGATGCATTTCAATGTAGAAGAGATGGGCAAGAAGGCTTGTGGGGGCAGTTAAAGTAAAAACGCCTGTCTAATTTTTGTTATATGTGTCAGAAGTTGGGACATATAAAAGTGGAATGTGGAATGAAAAAAGAGTTAGGAGCGAAGAACGATGAGAGGCAGTACGACGATGGCTAAGAGCCTCACCAATTAAAAGAGGAAATATGGCCAACATGACCAGCCATCAACACAAAGTACAACATTAGAATGATGAAGAAGCTGGCCTGGATGATAAAACCAATAATAGTGATCAGGGTAAGGTGTGGAAAATAGTACATTAAGTTTAGCATCTTTGATGATTGGAAGACAGGCAGCAAACATGATAGAGGAGGTGGAACTAATAAATAAGGTAGCAAAAATAGGAAATAGCAAAATTTTGGGGATTGAAACGTATGGAGGAAAAGATTCAAGGAAAGAAGGCGAGAATCACAGGTCGGAGGAAAATCAAGAAATGGATAGTTTGCTCGAGTCAACTGATTACAATGTGGAAAAGCTTGCAAAAGAGATCCCACCGAATAAAGTAATGCACTACATGAGACATGACGTGAATGAATGGATTTTGCATGAAACAGAGATAGGGCCCAAAAAATTAGGGAATGAGGTGGTTGACTTTGGTGACGTGAGAGATGACTTGGAAACCAGTTGTAATGATGAACCGACAAAGAAAAAATTTATAAGGAATACCTAGAAGAAAAAAGCACAAGCACAGTATGCTGGAATTACGAATGTAAACGGTACCATAACGGAAAAGATGAAGTTTCATGACACAGGAAAGGATTCTATGGAAATTGATCAGTTTGCAAAGAAAAATAAAGAGGAGTGGGGAGGAACCAAAGAATTTTATTCAACGACAGTGACTAAAACACAGTCCTGCAGAGAATAATAAGGTGTATACCATGAAATTTGTTTTGTTAGGTCTGAAGCAATAAACACAACAACGTAAAAATAATATATCGTAATAAACTTACATCAATAAATAATAATTAATAATAAAAAATATATAAAAAATAAAGTTTATTAAAATTTACGCGAAAATTCTTTCAGTGTAAAGAACAAAATCACGGACTACTAGTAAAATCTTCACTATCAAATAATGGATATACAAAGTTTTTCTCTAGCTAAAACTAAAGCTAATCAACAACTAAAGAGACAATTAAAGAAATCTCACCAAATAAGTGACTCAACAAATACACTTTGATTTGTTCCTAGAGAGTTTCAAACCCGATCTTCACTATTCAAAATGTAAAATTCTAAATTATAAACCTACTGACAAAGTTTCAGTTTAATCGAATCACGGATCAACTTTCGTTTAACTAACTCTCCCTTATTTTTTTTCTCCTTATTTTTCTTGGCTTTTTCTCTTTTCTCTTCTTGATTTGCAATACCATCTTAAAACAACCCCACCTCTCTTTATTAAGTAGCTATGGCTCTGTGTAAAATGAAAGACCAAGCTTATGACCTTTGATTGGTCCAAAACCAATTACATGGGGTTGGACCCCATTTTCCTAACAATCTCTCCTTCCAGCCCCATTAGGAAGAGATTTATTACCATAGTAGTTTTATTTGGAACCTACCTTGGTCAAGGAACTCATTTCGGTCAAGTTACTGCAGAGCTCAAGCTTCTCCCTGGGAAGTATCTTAGTCAACATATCTATTATATTCTCATCAATATGGACTTTTCTTAACAACATCTACTATTCCTCAATCACTGAATGTAACCAGTGATATCTAATATCAATGTGCTTTGTTCTAGCATGGTACGTGGCATTCTTACTTAAATCTAAAGTACTTTGGCTATTATAAAATATCACATACACTTTTCTGATTCAACCCCAATTCAAGAAAAAAATATTTCATCTAAAGCATTTCTTTACCTGCTTTAGTTGCTGCAATATACTCAGCCTTTGTAGTTAACAAAGCAACACATTTTTACAACTTAAACTACTAAGACACAGCTCCTCCTACAAAAGTAAACAAATATCTTGAATTAGATTTTTTACTATTAAGATCACCTATCATGTAAGCATTAGTGAACCCTTCTAAAACTGGTTGTGAAACTCCATAACTCAAGGATATTTTTTAGGTGTTCCTTAAATATCTGAAAATCTATTTTATTGCTTCTCAGTGAACTTTTCTCGGATTAAAAAAAAATCTGCTTACTACACTAATTGCATAAACAATATCAGGCCGTGTACAAACTATAATATACATTAAATAACTAACTGCAAAAGAATAAGAAATACTGGATATAGCTAGTTGCTCTTTTTTAGACACCGGACAAGATTTCTTACTCAGATGAAATAGTTGGCAAGTGGACTACTAACTGATTTAACATGTTGCATATTGAATCTACTATACACCCGTTCAACATACTTTTTTTTGTGACAATCATAGTTTTTCAGCTCTCTTATCCCGAATAATGTTCATATCGAGAATCTGCTTTGCTGGACCTAAATCTTTCATGTCAAAAGATTTAGACAATTATTCTTTCAACCTACAAATCATACCAGCATCTTGTCCCACAATTAATATATCATCAACATATAATAAGAGAATAATGAAATTACCATCAGAAAATTTTTTGACATACACATAAGGATCCGTTACTGTTCTTTTTAATTGTGATTCACCATAAAAGAATCAAACTTTTTGTACCATTGTCATGGAGCTTGTTTCAAGCTATACAAGTTTTTTTTCAGTTTGTAAACTAAATGTTCTTTCTTTTTTTACTTCAAAACCTTTAGGCTGATTCATATAAATATTTTTTTATAAGTCATCATGGAAGAATGCAGTTTTGACATCAAGTTGCTCAAGCTCAAGATTCAAACTAGCTGCTAATCTTAGTATCACTCGAATGGAATAATTTTCATAACTGAAAAGAAGATCTCATCAAAATCAATGCCTGATTTTTGAAAAAAACTTTTTACCACCAATCGAGTTTTATACCTCACTAGTTTGTCACCATCTTTTTTCAACTTGAACACCCATTTATTTTTTAACAGCCTTTTCCTTTTGAAAGTTTAACAATATCATACGTATCATTTTTTCACAATGACTCTATGTCTTCTTTTATTGTTTTAACTAGTGCTCTATATCCGAAGTAGTCTATACCTCTTGAAAGCTTTCTAGCTCTCCCTCATTAGTAACTAAAATAAAATTTGAACTTAGATACCTGGTAATGACTTATGCTCTCTAGTAGATCTTCTAGGCTGAAACTCTACACCACTTGATGACAAAGGTAGCTTTTCTTGCTCAACACTCTCAAGTAGAAAAGGTTACTCCCTCTACTTAAAATTGATTGCATTTGGCTCATCACTAACTATGGCTGGCTCATTCATATCCTCAAGTTCTATTTTTTGTTCATTGTCACCATCTGTGGCTTTTTCATTTGAAACCTCTATTAGTGTTGAAACATCACACTCAACAGTAACTTGTATAGTCTTATTATTTTTCTCAAGATCTATTATGATTTTTTTTTCATGAAAGATCATATCTTTATTTTTTACTATCTTTCTCTTCACTGGATCTCATACTCTGTAGTTAAATTTTTTATCACCATATTTTACAAACATACATTATGTGGCTTTACTGTCAAGCTTTGACCTTTATTTTTTTGGCACATGTATGAGTGTTTTACACTCGAAAACTTTCAAATGAGAGTATGAAGCATCTTTCTCTATCCACACTCTTTTTGAAATGTTGAAGCCCAAAAGAATTGAAGGTGATCTATTAAACAAATAACAAGCTGTGTTGACTACTTCACTCTAAATGGCTTTGGTAATTTTGCCATCCGCAATATATATTTGACTTTTTTCATAATGGTACGATTCATCCTTTTAGCTACAACATTATGTTACGATGTTCCAGGTTTTATCATCTCATGCTCGATCCCATGCTTTAAACAATACTCTTCAAAGTTTTTATATGTGTATTTTCTACCATTATCAGTCTGAATATACTTCAAAGGTAACCCTATCATCCTTTTCACCAAAGTATAAAATTTTTGAAAATACTGTAATACTTAACTTTTATTTTTCAACATATACACCCAAATCTTATGTGAAACATCATTAATAACAGTAACAAAATACCTGTTATCATCTAATGACTCAACCTCAATAGGACCACATACGTTAGAATAACATAATTCAAATCTATTTTCTTTTCTTTAAGAACTCTTATGAAAAAAAACTTTATGATACTTATCAAACAAATAATATCACATGAATCAAGAGATATACTTTTGGTTAAAGGAATGAGAGACTACCTTGCCAAAACTTATAACCCTTTTTTCGCTCATGTGTGCCAGCTTCTTATGCCACAAGTTTGCTGAAGCATCATCCTCAATGGCATTTACCTGGTTACCATTCAATTATATCCATATTTTATATATTATGCAGCCTAGTTTTATCCTTACAACTATCATAGATCCTTTGAGAAGCTTTCATTGCTCATTCTTTTATCGACTCTCATATCCCTCATTATCAAGGACATTAATAGCAAGTAAATTCATTTTCATATTTGAAATGTGTCTGACATCCCTCAAAGTCAACATGCAACCTGTACTAGTTTATATAACAATGTCACTAATCCCAACAATCTGCGATATATTCTTATTTCTCATCTTAGTGCAACCAAAGTCTTCTGCTTATAAGTTGTAAACAACTCTTTCTTAGAAATACAATAATATGTCATTTCTGTGTCAATATCCACTCAATGTCGGATCACCAATATGATTATAATTACCATGTATATAAATCATAGTAACTGAATCACTATCTGAATTCACTGCTGTAATATTACCGTCATTTGAACTCTTACCTTTCTCATCTTTTCACTTTTGCTTCAAGATTTTACAGTATCATTTTATATGACCTATTTTACCATAATGAAAACACTTCACTTTATCTCTGGATTTAGATCTATGTTTAAACTTACTACGAACTCTTGAGTTCTGACCTCTGTCGATGTTTTTACCTTTATTCTTTGTGACCAGAGCTTGATTCTCAGGATCTATATTTTTTCACCTTGCTTTTTTATTAAGCACACTATCCTTTACCATTTCCAATATCACATTGTAATTAAGAGTTGAATTAAAAACAGTCACAACTAGAGTATTCCAGTTATCTGACAATGAACCTAAAAAAAATAACGCCTTTATTTCATCATCCATCTTAAGCTCCATATTAGTTATCCGATTAAATATATCTTGAAAATCATTCAAGTGTTCTGTAATTGATTATCAATTCATGTATTGTAAAATTATAAGCTTTTTAACAAGCATAACTTTATTTATACTTATTTTTTTCTCATACAATGCTGCCATTTTTTTCAAATAATATGAGCATCTACCTCCTGCACTATATGATAAAACCTGCTGATATCAATCCATTTTCTGATTGTAGCCAGCGTCTTTCTACCTAACTTCTTTCAGCTTTCATCTTTTATATATGCTGGTTTAGTTGAATTACCCAATACTAACTCATACAAATCTTTACAGTATAGATGATCCTTCATCATAGGCTTTCAAATTGAATAATTTGATGTTGTCAATTTTATCATAGAACCTGTATCACCCTCCATGATCTCTTTATATCCTGGGTTGCTTCTGTATCGATGCCTCAAAATAACCTTTGCTCTGATACCACTTGTTGGACCTGAAGCAATAAACATAATAACGTAAAAGTAATATATCGTAATAAACCCACAGCAATAGACAACAATCAATAATAAAAAAACGTAAGAAAAATAAAGCACACTAAGATTTACGTGAAAAACCCTTCAGTGTAAAGAGAAAAATCACAGACCACTAGAAAAATCTCTACTATCAAATAATGGATATACAAAATTCTTTTCTAGCTAAAACTAGAGCTAATAACAACTAGATAGATGATTGGAGAAATCTCACCAAATAAGTGACTCAATAAATACACCCTGAATTTGTTCATAAAGAGATTCAAACTCAATCTTCACTGTTCAAAATGTAGAACTCTAAATCATAAATCTGTTGACAAAGTTTTAGCTTAATCGAACTACGGATCCACTTCCATTCAACTAGCTCTCCTTTCTTATTTTTCTTTCTATTTTTCTTGGTTTTTTCTTATTTCTTTTTTTGGTTTGCGACACCATCTTAAAACAATCTCACCTTTTTTTATTAAGAAGCTAGGACTTTATATAAAAAGAAAAACTAAAGCTCATGACCTTTGATTGATCCAAAATCAATTATATGAGGTCGGACCCATTTTCCTAACAAAACTATCATGGGCTTGGGAGCCCACTTGCAATTCGAGCCTTTTGTGGGATAGTGAAAAGCCAAGATTAAAACTGGACAGAATAAAAAGTATGTGCTGAATGCATGGATGTTTTAGGGTGGATTCGATTGGGAGTAGTTGAGGGTTGGCAATTTTCTGGAAGGATGATATTGATCTCAAGATACTCAGTTACTTAAGGAACCATATTGATACGAAAGTGAAGGAAAAAACAGGAAAGACCCGTTGGAGATTGATAGGATTTTATGGCGAACCGGATGTTAGGCTTCGACATGAATCATGGATGTTGTTACAAAGTTTAGCTAGGCAAGATGATGGGCTGTGGCTATGCATAGGAGATTTTAACAAACTGCTATGGAACCGCGAAAAGTCAGGCAAAAACATGCGCAACGAGAATCAGATGGCAGCATTTAGAAAGGCACTGGAAGTTTATGGGTTAGACGATCTAGGATATATTGGCTAATGGTACACATGGGAGAGGGGGAGGATACAGGAAACTAATATTCGAGAAAGGTTGGATTGTGGATTAAGAAACAAGTTATGGTATGACCAATTCTAAGATCATGAAATATAGCATTTGCAAGCGTCGATCTCTGATCATATCCCTATTATGGCAAGCACAAAAAAGAAAAAAAGGGCTTGGGACTAACAGAGTAAATAAGAGAAGGATAAGGTTCGAAGCTATGTGGATGAAAGAAGAGGCTTGCGAGGGAAGGGCGAAAATAGCATGGGAAAATACAAGTTCTTTCCATCTAACCGAAAAACTGGCAAGGGTTAGTGAGGCTGTCAGATAGTGGAATGGTTCTAGCTATGGAGACTTAAATAAGATAATTGCACATCTAAAATATGAGCTAAAGCAACCAAGTGTGGAGCCCCCAACTACAAGAAATTTGGATTGGGCAAATAGTGCAAGGGAAAAGCTTAATAGCTGGCTTGAAAAGGAAGAGGCTTATTGGAAACTAAGGTCGATACAATGGCTTAAAGAAGAGGATATGAATATGGGGTTTTTTCAGACCAGTGCTTCATCCAAGAAAAAGACAAATTTGATCATGGATTTAATGGATGAAAATGACGATTGGTGTGAAGAAAAAGATCGCATTGCACGAATAGCTATTGGATATTTCAAAGGGCTTTTCAAGTCTGATAATGCATCAAACTTTGATGATGTACTGGGAATTGTGGAACCTTGCATTACTGATGAGATGAATAAACTCTTTATTGCAAAATTCAACGAAGAGGAAATCCACAAAGCGGTCAAACAAATGAGTCTAAACAGACTTGGTCCTGACGGTATGTTTATTTTATTTTTTCATAAATATTGGCATGTTGTAGGAAGAGATGTAACCAGTTTTTGTTTGTCTTGTCTTAAGGGGAAATGAACTTATCTGAGATTAATCGAACAAATATTGTCTTAATTCCCAAGATTAAGGAACCCAAATACATATCCCAATTTAGGCCTATCGGCTTATGCAATGTGATCTATAAAATCATCTCTAAAGTTTAGTTGTTGGGCTTAAGATTATTCTCCCTTACTGTATTAGTGAAACACAGAGTGCCTTTGTTCTTGGTAGATTAATTTCTGATAACATTTTAGCTGCCTATGAACTTACACATCATTTGAAGAATAAGAAACATGGGAGAAAGGGTTTCTTTGCTTTAAAGCTCGATATGAGCAAGGCATATGACCGGGTGGAGTGAGTTTCTTAAGAGGCAACAATGGACAGGATGGGGTTTCATTCTAGGTGGATCACTAGTAATGAATTGTGTGAAATCTGTCTCATGTTATTTGTGGTAAATGGAGGGCTCACTAATGAAATATTTCCTGAGAGGGGCTTCTGTTAAAGGTCTTTATGCCATTTTAAAGAAATGCTAGGATCAGGATTGCTACATGGAGTACAGACAAGTCAAAATGGACCTCGAGTTAATCATTTGTTCTTTGTGGATGACAGCCTCCTATTCGTAATGGCTAATAAAGATGAGAGCGAGAAATTGATGGATGTTCTAAAGTGATATGAAGAGAGCTTGCGTCAAAAAAATATATCTCGACAAATTAACCATTTTCTTTAGTAGCAACATCGGAGAAGAACAAAGGGAGGAGATCAAGAGCATGTTTAGAGTGAATGAGACAATAAATGTAGAAAAGTACTTAGGTTTGCCTGCAATGGAGAGGAGAGATAGGAGAATGGCTTTTAGGGACCTAAAGGACCGAATAAGGCAAGGATGAATGGAAGATGTCAGAGATTGCTTTCACTAAGAGGAAAGGAGGTCTTCATAAAATCCAGTCTTCAATCAATTCCTACCTATACAATGAGCTGCTCTCTTCTTCCAAAAACACTGAGAGAAGAGATTACTAGACTGTTCAATAATTATTAGTGGAAAAACAATAAGGAGTCAAGAGGAATACATTGGCAGAATTGGAATGAAATGACAAAGGTAAAAAAAGAGAGAGGTATGGGCTTTAGAGAGATGGGGGAGTTCAACAAGGCTCATTTAGCAAAACAAGGGTAGATGATTCTAACAAATCCTGACACTCTAGCTCATAGAATCTTGAAAGACAAATACTTCCCAAATGTTTCTTTTCTTGACTCCAATATAGGATCACACCCCTCATTCACGTGGACTAGCATATCGACAACTAAGGCAGTTTTACAGTAAGGCCTAAGGTGGCGAATGGGTAATGGTTGATCAATTAGAGTTTGGACTAATAAGTGGATTCTAGCCTCCCCTATGTTTACGCCTCAATCACTTAGAAACCATAACGATTAGACAACACTGGTAGACTTAATTGAGGAGAATATCTGCATGTGGAAATGGAACGCGATACACTATGTTTTCAAGAGAGGAAGCAGAAGCAATATGTGCGATCCCCTTTAGCAAACTAGACAAGCCGAACACTTTAGTGTGGCATTTTGATAATAAGGGAGAGTATACAGTGCGAAGTGATTACAAGCTGTTGTGTAAACTGTCACTGGAGGATCGATTTGCAGAAGAAAACAACGAAGACATAAAGGGAAGGCAGAAAGTATGGACAATGATTTGGGATGCACAAGTGCTAACAAAAATTAAGGTTATAACATGAGAAGTGGGGAAGGGTTTTCTTCTTGTAATGACAAACCTGGCAAAGAGGAGAATACCAGTGGAGGTTATGTGCCAGAGGTGCAATCAAAACCTTGTAACAATCCTACCTGCAGTAAAAGCGTGTCATTGGGCAAAAGGAGGAGGCTGGGAAAAATTAAGTTTCCAGTGGAGCGGGGAAGAAAATGGAAATTGTTTGTATTGGTTCTCCGAGGTAATCCCTAATGCCACGAGCGAGAAACTGCAGATTTTCATGGTTGGGCTGTGGACAATTTGGAATGCTAGGAACCATGAATACCATGGGGAAAAGAGGAGGGAACCACAAAATGCACATACCTTTACAAGGAAGTCGGTGGAGGAATTTAACAGGGTACACTAGAAATAAATGGGAATGAGTATTGTGGAAACAGGGCATTGGAGACCTTCTAGAAGAGGTACCACCAAAGTGAATTTTGATGGAGCCGTGGATAAGGCAAAAAGGAAATGAGGGATAGGGGTGATTATTAAGGACAAGGAAGGTAAAGTACTGGGAGCCCATAGTGATAGATTACCTTGGATGACAGACTCTTTCGCAGTGGAAGCTGTAGCAGCAGTGCGTGCCATGGATTTTGCAAAGGAGATGGGAATAAGAAACGTTGAGCTCGAAGGAGATGCATTGAGGATCATCAACAAGCTCCGATCATGGACTAAAGATATGTTCCTATAGGATTAATAATTGAAGAAGCAAAACAGAAAACGGGAGAATTGCATGGATGTAAAGCACAACATATTAGAAGAACAGGAAATGCCACTGCACACAGATTGGTAGTACATGGATTGGAGTTAGATGAAGAATTGTACTGGGTTGAGGACTACGCTGCTTTCATGCATGAGATTATTGTAACTAATTCAAATATGAATTATGAGTAAATGAATATGCATTTTCTTTTAAAAAAATGCAATATAAAAATAAAATTAGAATAAAATTGAAAATTATGGAATATTAGAAGTCAAATATGTGTGTCTTTCTTATAAGTGAAACTTAATTACAACTTTTTGTTGACAAGTATTTTGAGATATACATGGATTTGAGAATAATTTAGTATTTTGATAATAGTAAATAATAATTTTTTTGTAATCTTTTAAGATTATTAGATTAAATTATTAAATCTTTTAATATTAATAAGAACTTTTAATTTGTTAAGATTGTTAATGTGATTGAACTATTATATTATATGCTAACTTTTATCAAAATTTTTAATTAATATTCAATAATTATTAAATTTAACTGAGCAATTTTGATATTTTGAAAAGAGTACATTTTTTTTGTAATTTTTTTAAATTTTTAATAAAATTGAATTATTAAAAGTTCTTAATATTATTACAAGCTTTTAATTTTTTAAGATTGGTAGCCGGATTGAATATCAACTATATATCAACTTTTATAAAAGTTTTTTAATATTTAATAATTATCAAATTTAAGTGAGTAATTTTAATTTTGACAATAATAAATATTTTTGTTTTTCTTTTTAACTTTTAAAGGTTATTAATGAGATTATATTATTAAAAACTCTTAATATTTGCTAAGAGTTTTTAATTTTTCGAGATTAATAGTGGTATTAAAATATTGCATGATATATAAATATTTACTAAATTTTCTATTAACGAAATATTATATAGATCTTGAAACGAAGCGCAAAAAATTATACTAGTAATGTAAAAAATGAAAGATGAAATGTTTAAAAAATTCAACACATAATTATTAGAGTTTGATTTTATAAATAAAATATTTTTTAATTATATATGCATAACTAAAGAATTAACACATAATTCTTCTAAGTAATTTTAAAAAATTTTTAATATATCAATATGTATCATCATCTTATTATCTTTAATTTTAAAATCTAAAAATTTCATTAACAAATTTTTTTTATTTATTAAATAAACACATAAAAAAAACCTCCACTTAAATATTGATAGTGTCTGCATTTTTTTTTAATTTAAATTTTACCCACAACAGGAACAAAGCGGCAGGCGCTACAGCAAACACATCCAACAGTAAGAACCAAACGGTCCATAAAACCGAGTGATTGCGTGGTCTATTTTTACCCTCACAAAGCCCATGGTGGGTCCCTCTCCTTTTCCCCCCCCCTCTCCATTTTCCCTTTTATCGCCAACGCAAGCAAAACCAAAATGTAATACCAAGAAAACGGTAATTAAAACCATGGAAGAAGTCTCAACTGGGACCGAGCCTCGAGTGCCGGCGGCGAAGCCGGACTCTAAGCCATCTTCCTTCGAAGAAGTTCCGCTCCCTCTAGAAGCAGCCGCCACCGCCTCCGCCCCTGCTGCTACTGTTGCCGACGTTGCGGAGATGGACAAGGATTTGTTGTGTCCGATTTGTATGCAAATAATTAAGGACGCATTTCTAACAGCTTGCGGCCACAGCTTTTGCTATATGTGTATTATTACTCATCTTCGAAATAAGAGCGATTGCCCTTGCTGCTCTCAATTTCTCACAAATAATCAGCTTTTCCCTAACTTTTTGCTCGATAAGGTTGGTTTGATTTCCTTTTCTTAGCTCCGACTTTCCATTTAATTCTGTTCCGAAAAGAAATAATAGAATCAATTTCAAAATTATGGTTTTCTAAGCTTCTGTGTATATGATTTATTGAAAATATGGCTTGACTTAGATATGATTGGAATCGTCTATTTACTAGAACGCACCAGCCGTTTTAGATGTCTCGGCTCTTGAAGACTGAAGTGTTGTATCTACTGAAGAACTCTTGTTGTACGATTCATAGTTTTATAATTATTTTTGCCCACAGTTTCTCTCTTCTGTCTTATAATTATTTTTCAATGCTTTCTCTGTGTATAAAACTGGCTTGATGCTTTTAGCATTTTATGTACCCAGTAGTTGGGGCTGCAAAGTCTTATCAATTTTTTTTTTTGGAATTTCATATTCCATGATATTCAATTTCTTAGTGTAAAATGCTTAACATTGAACATTTGAAAATTTAGAATACCAGAATAAATGTGGAAACCTTGTCTTGGTTTCATTCCGGCCATCTTAATTGGCTGCATGGTTTCATAAATATTGTAGTTGTGATCGTGTAACTTTAAGATAATTTGTATCTTGAAATGGTCTACTTCTACTCCGGAATGCAGCTTATGGTTACGATTTCTCTGTGCCACATTTGTAGCTTTTGAAGAAGACTTCAGCTCGTCAAATATCAAAAACTGCATCCCCTGTGGAACAGTTTTGTCAGGCGTTACAACAGGTTTGTTACCATTCAACCAGTTTCCTTAATAGTATTTACCATTCAACCAAAATCTTGCTGGTTTAGATTGTTCCAAAGCTGAATTTATTTCATGTTCTGACATAGCTTTAATCATCATATTTTAATGTTAGTGACACATTCTTTCCACATAAGACTCTGAATTGGTGACAGTGGATGGAAATATGCTAGTTGTAGGACAAAATTATTTGTAAGACTTTATTTTATATTTTATGGGTTTAATTGTAATTTTGACATACAGTTAGGGTGTTTAGATTGTTTAGGTTATTTTATACTAATTAGTATTAATTTATTTTCCAAGTATTAGAATTTAAGGGTTATATAAGGTATTTTGTGTTCTATTGGGGTTTAGGGTTTAGTTGAGATTTGTATATTAGATATTTAAGAATTTTTTATTAACATTTTAGATTGTTTCTTGATTTTTTTTTTTTTTATTTCAAAGTATTTGTTCTACATCAATGGGTTTGTGTCTCACAATTATTCTTACTTTCTCTTGCTAAAGAAGTATTTGTCGATTAAGAGCCACTTTTCTTAATCAACCATACTGGTAAATGATAGTCAATTCATGTTTATATTTAAAGTATTATCTTTGTTGATAGCAGTCAATATAAAATTGATGGGATGATATATTTATATATTGAGGAACTCATGCATTTGTGAATCTAATCCAAGTTTCTGGGGGAGGGGAGGGGGGGTTATTTGCAAATTATGTCTCTCTCACACACACTTATGCTCACACCCAACAATAAAATGCATCTTGAGTGCTGCTTTTCTTACCATCTTTTTGGAATGACATGCACAAAGAAGGCTTGCCAAAGTAAGTGCATTAGTTGATTCATTAACTTGCTCTTTCATTCCTTTCAATTTAGTGCTTTACTTGCAGTACATGTACTTATGTTGTGTTTGCTAGGCATAGTGATGCAAGAGGGTAGGAAAAAAATTATCTTATACCATGTTTGGTCGTTATTGAAGTAGCAAATATATAGCAGTTATTAGATAACTATGTTTATAGTTTGAAACTTCTAATTAGATTTTGTTTTCAATTTTTCCTAATTGTTTTACATGTTCAATTTTTTTCCTAATTGTCTTCTTCAAATGGAGCAGTAGGAGATGATCTCTTAGTTTCTTATATTTAAGCATTTTTTCCCAACTAAATATGATTCTTTTGTGTTCTGGAATCAGGGTTATGAAATTACAATTAAGGAACTGGACAACCTTTTGTCTCTCCTTGCAGAGAAGAAAAGAAAAATGGAACAGGAAGAAGCTGAGAGAAATATGCAAATACTGTTGGATTTCTTACACTGCTTACGGAAGCAAAAAGTTGATGAGCTGAATGAGGTTGTTTACTTGTTCTTTAAGCCACATTTTATTTCTTTTTACTAATTTTTGTGCCATCATCCTGTTCTACCCAATTCTTGCTTCAATTTGAGTGATCAAATGTTGTGTGCCTTGTTTTCTTCCCTTTTCATATATATTTCAGAGTTGTGATATTTGTTCCTCAGTAGCTCTTGCGTATTCCCTTGGCTTTGAAATTAGTTTTCTCTAAGTTTAATTTAACAATTCGGTGCACACATATTGGTACAAATAGCTACATTAATTGATGATTTCTTTTTATCTTTTTTTACTAAAAGGATTCTTTTCTTTTTTGTAGGTACAAGCTGATCTTCAGTTTATTAAAGAGGACCTAAATTCTGTTGAGAGACATAGAATAGATTTGTATCGTGCAAGAGATAGATACTCCATGAAATTGCGGATGCTTGGAGATGATTCTAGCACAAGAAAGCCATGGTCTTCATCCGTAGACAGGAACAGTAGTGGAATTGTCTCTAGTTCTCTTAATGTCAGAGGAGGGATGTCTGCAGGGAATCTTCAAAACAAGAAAATAGATGTAAAGGCACAGGTGAGTGGCCATGGTCCTCAGAGAAAAGATGCCTTAAGTGGAGCAGACTCACAAGGTTTCAATCAATCAGGTCTCACTGTTGCAAGAAAAAAGCGGGTTCATGCCCAGGTTTGTGATTTTAGAAGGTTTGAGTGGCAAATTTTTGTTTGATATGTGTTTTAATCTTATATAGTTGTCAATAGTGAGAAATGAGTTTAAGACACAAGTTCCACTCGGTCAGTGCAGAAATTTAAAATAAAAAAGGGCCAAAAACCTACTAATCATTAACATTAACACTTCTGCTCGGCTTGATTAAACCTTATCTAAACCAGTTGGAATTTGCTGCATGTATTTTTCTGTTGCCGCACAGAGCACAGTGAATCACAAAAAAAGACCGCTGTGGCCATACTTTAATAGCACCTTTCTTACAGTTGGGACTTGTATGATTGGTTTGTGACAGCATGTTACAATATCATGGATATGTGGCTTGCCATTTACAGATAGATGCTCAAGCTAGCAACCTTGCAGGATTAGATTTGGAGAACGGTTTGCCATTGAGTGGTTTTGTTGTCAATAGGTTGAGCCTGACAATTGGCAGAATTAACTTCAACCCTCTGGAACAAGTGTTCTAATTGGTTTATTGCGCTTTCGACTTTTGTCTGGAGATGTCATTTATAGTTGACTCTGCTCAAATCAATAAAATATTATTGATTCATTATTTTTTTCATGCCTAAATTCAGTTTCATTTTTCACCTTTGGTTACAGTTCAATGACCTACAAGAGTGTTACCTGCAAAAGCGACGTCAGTTTGCAAACCAACTGCATATTAAGCAAGAAAGTGATAAAAATGTCATTCATAGAGAGGGTTATAATGCAGGTCTTGCGGATTTTCAGTCTGTACTGAGTACTTTTACCCAATACAGGTATCAATATCAATTTTCAATTCTGCAGTGGATAAGTTGATATTAACACCTTCCATCCCTTTTTCTCTCTTTTTCCTTTCCTCTTTGTAGATGCAATTTATCATCAGTTTTCTTTTTGATTTCTATCTACCAGTCGACTTAGAGTCATTGCTGAGCTGAGGCTTGGAGATCTCTTTCATTCAGCCAATATAGTATCAAGGTGAATAATTTATACTGCATATGAATGTTGGTTATATTGATTTGAAATTGTAGAACAATGTATTTTTCTGTTATGCTGCACATTGCTGTTAAAAATGGAATTGAATATCAAGTTTGTCCATAATAGGATTTGTCACTTTTGTTTAATACTAGTAAAAGTTTCAAATCAAACTGATTTTGATCAGCTTTTCGGAAATCAGTACTTAATTTAACTGAAACTGCTCACTAACATGTGAAGCTCACTAATCAATGATTTGATTCACTTTTTTCTGAACAACTTTTATTTGTTTGTATCTTTTACATATTATTATGTAATCTGGATGTGTAAAATTTGGTACCAAAGTAGAACTATGTAGGGTTAATTATTTATTTGACCCTGTACTGTCACTTTTGTCAGTTTGGAACTTAAAGAATAAAAATTCACAATTAAGCACCTAAACTTACATTCTGTCAATTATTTTGGCTCTTTGGATTAACACCGTTAGTCAACTTGTTAATGTGGCATGACCAACCTATAAAATCATGACACATTATAAAAAGGTTAAATCATTGATGGATCCATCGCCATGTTAGAATGAAGAGAAAAGATTTCAAAGAAAGGATTTTTTTATTTTTTTCCAAAAAAAGAAAAATATGAAAAATTTTATAAAAATTACAAAAAATTCAAAATAAAAAGAAAATAAATAAAAGTTGGAAAAAATAAAAAATGTTTAAAAATATGAAAAATACAAAAAACAATTCAAAATTAAAATGCTTAAAATTTTGGGATTTTTAAAAATTCAAAATATTGAAAACTTAAAAAATAAAAAAATTAGGAAATGATTTTTTATAAAAAAATTAAAATTAATGCTTTAAAAAATTCTAGAAATTTTCTTAAAAAATTCAAAATATTGAAAACTTTTAAAAAATTAAAATGTGATTTTTAAAAAAAATAAAAATTCATAAAAAAAGAAAAATTTTAAAAAAAATGATAAGAGGGAATTATGGAGAGGGGGAGGAAGGGAAGCAGAAGAGAAGGAGAGGGGATGGGGAAGATGGGTCTTGATCGGCCTAGGTTGGTCGATAGGCACCAACTGCAGCACCCCTTCCCCTCCCTCTCTGTCTCTCCCCAATTTAACTTTTTTTTTTCAAAAATAAAAAATCCAAATAATTTTTTCTGATTTTCCTTTTTATATTTTAATTTTAAAAATGAAATGGCATTTTTTTTGCCATGTGTCATTATTTTATTGGGTGATCTTGCCGCACCAACCAATTGATCGATGATGTTAGTCCTAAGGACCAAAGTGCTTGACATAATATAAGTTCAGGTATCTAATTGCGAATTTTTATTCTCTACTTACCAATATTAAAAAACTGACATATTATAGGGCCAAATGAGTATTTAACCAAACCATATTGTCTAGAATGTATAAATGATCATCAAGCTGAAACTATAAGTAATCATCAAGCTGAAGCTATGTGCTTGTTTTATGGGTCCAACACTCCTCCTTTCCCTTTCCCTTCTTCAAACACTGTCATGTGCTTTTAAGAAAATCATTCATCAACAATAGAGTGGATCAATTTTGTGCCATTTTTTTTCTCTTTACTGCAATTTCTCTCCATGATGATCCTAACAGAGCACATTCCACTTCTAAGTTCTACCAGGCCATGAAGTAGATTTATATAATATTCAATGCATAATATGTTTTGCTTTTCCAAAAGTATAATGATTAATCTGGCAGAACAGCTATAAAGTAAAGCTGCATTATTCATATCTTCACTTTCTTTCCAAGTTCAAATTATGATTTGTATGTATAAATTCCCTTTTGTAACATTTTTCTTCTTTACAAATAGGAATATGATCACAATTACATAGGATTATGTTTTGTACAACAGTCCTTTCTGATAGAAAATGATCCTAAGATCCTGAATGGGTCCTGGTCAGGATCACAAATCCCAAGTTTGTTTAGAAAGAGCAGATTTTTAATTGTATTAATGTCTGCATTTTCTCTGTATGATAATAATTGATAGAGCCCTCATTGGCTGCTGAGCCAAGATCTTGTGCGTTGGAAGTTTGGAAATTGCAATTCACGACCATGGACCAGAATCCAAAATACGTGTATATAGTTATTATGTCTACGAAGAGCTGGCAGTAATCCATGCTACCTCTTGTTAGACTTAAGGAAATTGATGGGGTAATAATCTTAAGTACTATTTATGTGCCTAAAGAGGAGCACAAATGAATATTATTCATGAAAGAAAGTATCTCCAAAATACAGGCATCCCCACCCCACCCCCCCAACAAATCAGAGGCTGGCCACCATTGTTAGGGATTATCCAGGATCTTCAGAATTCATCTATTTCTCTCAGGAAAGCCTGTTTTCACTTTCACCAAAATATTGAGTTTCTGAAACAAAGCAGTGGGTATTTGCCTTCTGGATTAGGAAGCTTAGTTCTCTGTGAATCTTGTTATTTTTCTTGCAAACAAATCAACTCCTGTGTTTAGTTGCTAAAACTGTGTACATGTGCATGTGTGCATATTTTTTTTATCTTCATTCCTGATTAGGCATGCTGAAAATATTTTGAATGGATCATGGTGATTGCAGCATAGAATTTGATCGCGATGATGAGTTGTTTGCTACTGCTGGAGTGTCTCGACGCATTAAGGTTTTCGATTTCTCTATGGTAAGATCCTGAATTTCTGGCACCTTTGACAATTGGTTTTAGCTGCCATTATCGTTGGCACAATTGACAAAGAGATTGTACTATGGCATACTGCTGTTCTCCCATCCATTTTTTTTTTAAATATATATGCTGGTGTGAGCATGTTCTAGGGGATGGCTTTTCTGTACGTCTGATAACCATTTTTATTCTTGGGTAGTCTTACACCTAATGTGGTTGTTAGCTCTAGTATTGATTTGTAAAAACCTTGTTAAGGAGGCTTGTATTTTTTTTTTTAAATTGGTCATATGATAGCACTGGATCTGCACGTTGACAAAGTTCACAGTTAATAATTTGTTACTTTTCCTTTCAATCTTTAGCTATACCACCTCTCATTGACTGCATTTGTCTACCAGGTCCTAAACGAACCAGAAGATGTACACTGTCCTGTTGTGGAGATGTCCACACGTTCTAAACTTAGTTGCTTGAGTTGGAACAAGTATTCGAAGAATCATATAGCTAGTAGTGATTACGAGGGGATAGTAACCGTGTGGGATGTAACAACTTGTCAGGTAATGAGGAATTGTTATGGTTGACAATATTGTCATATACTTGGACTTTCTTGTTATATTTTTCATATCAAATGGCAGTTTTACGTGCTGATCTCATCCTTATCATTTTGTATTTCAATTATTGTTTTAATCTCTTTGGCAGAGTCTGATGGAATATGAGGAACATGAGAAACGAGCATGGAGTGTTGATTTCTCACGGACGGAACCCTCAATGCTTGTGTCTGGTAGTGATGACTGCAAGGTGTGCTAACATATCCCATATCCTGAACTGAGTGTTCTGTCTTTGCTTAAACGATTTATAATGTGTTATCATTGCATCTTTGATGGAGAGAATGAGGAGATAACCATGCATTATCTCCATGTTGGGCAGGCAATTCATGTTAGCAAGTTTTAATCTTGTTGTGTCAAGGCAAGGGTATAACAGATAAATGGGTCGACACTTACATGATACAATTAATTAATCTTGTCAAGGCTCTTGACATGAACATGATACAATTATACGAGTTAACGACATGACACTGTTAACATGTTTAACTATTATGTCTTGTACACAATACAACATAATTAATCTATTTAAATATGATTAACTTATTAACCTGTTTAAATAGGATTAACATGTTATATGTTTTAAATATTAATAATTTAATGAATAAGTTTAAATGGGTTTGAGTTATGTGGGTTAACTTGTTAATACGATTAATTAGACTTGTCTAAATGGGTTAGGCAGGTAAACCCACATAAAACACAAAATTCTTGTGGCATAAACGGTTTGATGTGAACATGATTAAAAAAAAGCCAAACCCGCTGAACTCTGGCTTGTATTCATGTATGTTAGTGGGTCATGTTCAAAATTGCCAGATCTATCTCCATCCGTGAGGATTTAAGGTTTGCTGTATGTACTGAATTTTACATTCTTTAATTGGTCTGTTATGATGTATGCTAGACCTAGGAACTGAATGGTGGTTGTTTTGGCGTTTAATATGTAATGTTTGGAAAAATCTACCTTTACTTTCCAACCATATGTCCATGTTTTTGACATTTTTATGTTATCCTATATTAAGATTTTAGGTGGCAAAGACAGAATATAATTAGGAAGATAATAGGAACAGTTTCAGCTGTTAATTATTTGGGCTTATGTTTGTGTTGTATGGCTGCATCCTAAAAAAGCTATTAAGCAATATGTAGGCTTGGCCATCTTTGTGCTGTTATTTGTATCCTGGAAATTTACAGCTCCTTTGTCCTTCCACTCAATGACTCATGGCTTATAGAAATGCAGGTGAAATGAACATCAATGTTAAAATGTGAATGTACTTGCCTGGTTGGAAATAGTACAATTTTTATTTCCTGATAGGACAAATGTTACAGTCAAGCACAATGTGCAGTTGTCTACTTCTTCTGTGCCTCAATGTTTAGTACTGATCCACCTGTATCTTAGGTTTGGTGGATAAGCTCAAATTCATAGTTTTATTTGCTTTCAGCTTTCACCATTAGTGAGGGAAAGTTCATTGTTGACTAGTCATATCATGGATGTGTTTTTTGTTAAAACCAGGTGAAAGTTTGGTGCACAAAGCAGGAGGCCAGCGTTCTTAATATTGACATGAAAGCAAATATATGTTGCGTCAAGTATAATCCTGGATCTAGCAATTACATTGCGGTATGTGCATGGAATTATATATTTTTAAAAATGTGTGCTGTAACTCCTTGCAGTTGATATGATACTTGATCATTTCAGAGCAGTTTTTGTTCTATTCTTGTATGCTAATTGCAGTGCAGTGTGATGAACCATGTCTGTTCTGAAATTCTGATGTAGACGACCATTATTCCTAGTTACTTGTGTCTGCATTTGCTTGTGTGCTGATTCATCAAATATTTTGGATTGCCTTTGGTGATGGGAAAAGCATATTGTGGATTCATTAAAGGCTTGTTTGGTTTTGAAAGAAGTTTTATGCTTTCCTTCAAGTTCTCTGATTTGCTTTTCAAAAATTTTATATAGAAAATGCAACTAATTTTGAGGTTGAAAAATATTCTTTTTGGGAGATGGAAAAGTCAACAAAAAAAGAGAAATATCTTTAGTGTAGTTTGGTTTTAATTTAATGGGAAGGCTAATAGAATTTGAAAACCATCTTTTCTAATTTTTGAAAAACTGAGAAAACGATCATTAGTTGATTCAATTTTAAAATGTATGAAAATTTGTGTTTGGCAAAAAAAGAAACTAGAAATCCTTCTAAAAATGCATTTTCTTTCCTTCTTTTTCTTTGAAATTTTTTTGGAAAATGGGAAGATTTTTCTGAAATTAAATGCACCTTTAATGTTTGTAACTGCATTGAGTAATCCTGGCATAGATTTAATTCTTCAGTATCTTAAGAAAGCTACTTTACATTCACAAGGCCAGTTTTGAAGAAGTATGTTGAAATTTGAAATCACTTTATATGCAAATTTTCCTTTAGTACTAACTGCTTTTATTAATCTTGCTCGCTTGGGCATTCTAAATTGGTACTATTTCTTTTATGTGGGAAAAAGAACTGAAAACTATGAAACTTTGTGGGCTTATGCAGGTTGGTTCGGCAGACCATCATATCCACTATTATGATTTAAGAAACATCAGTAGTCCACTTCATGTGTTCAGTGGGCACAAGAAAGCTGTTTCGTATGTGAAATTCTTGTCTGAAAATGAACTTGCTTCTGCATCTACAGACAGCACATTGAGGTTATGGGATGTAAAGGAGAATTTGCCAGTGAGTAATATTTTGATATTGGTTCAGTATTCCACAATTATGCCTTAACCCCAGATAATTTTTTTCATTTTGCTCTTATTGCTTTAAGTTCAAAAGTTCAAGTCTCTAGATTGATGCATTCAATAATAAGGCTTCTCAAAAAGCAGTGAAACTGGACCAACCACACACCGTGAGAAGTCAGTTTGAGAAATTTATAATGTAACATGTCATGAATAATTTGCTTTATATGCTTGCCTCTGAAACTTCCAAATTTCAGAGTTTCTAAACAAAATTGAACTAATTGAGTTGTGTTAAGCTATTCATAAGTATCCTGTTGCAGATTGAAATACTCGTTTCTTGTTTTATAAATCATACAGAATTTGATACTAGAAATTGAGGACAAGAATTTGAACATTGGAGGAGTTAAGAAAAGGTCTCCAACAATTAAAGATTAGTCCTTGCAGTGTTCATTTGTGATCTTTTTATCAAAGTGATGTTAATGCTTTTCTTTTTCAAATTTTCGTTTGTTTCATATTGGCTTTTTTTGTTGGGACAAGAGTGGTGAGTGCTGTTCCGAAAAGCTTCTATGGTGTTATTATGGAGTCGTAAACTAAAGCAATTTATTTTATGTAATGAATTTTGGAATAGGAAGAGTGTCTTCTGCTTAGATTGATTTAATAAACTAATTGTTTTGTATTTTGGGATCTTTTCATCTAACTCGATACCATCTGGTTCACTTGCAGCTTCATACTTTTAAAGGCCATACGAACGAGAAGAATTTCGTGGGCCTCACTGTAAACAGGGAATATATTGCATGTGGAAGTGAAACAAATGATGTCTATGTGTACCATAAGGTCAGGAACACAACAAACTGATGATCTTCATCTCTTTTAAATTCGTAGTGGAAACAAACTAAAGAGTTGGTGTCGATTTTGCAGGAAATCTCCAAACCCGTAACGTGGCATAGATTTGGTTCACAGGACATGGATGATGCAGATGAAGAAGCTGGATCACACTTCATCAGCGCGGTATGTTGGAAGAGTGATAGCCCTACAATGCTAGCTGCTAACAGCCAGGGAACAATAAAAGTGCTTGTCCTTGCGGCTTGATAAAATTGAAAAAGATTTTAAGAGATGAAAGAGAAAATTAATGGCGATGATGAAAGAGAAAATTAATGGCGATGAATCGGTCACTCCTGCCTTTACATTTTGTTTTGGTATCAATTGTATATATATCAAAAGTGAAAGTTTTTGAGGCCACTGTTCTGAAAATTCTACCGTCTGTATGACTCTAATCCCCAGGTGTCTGGCATACTGTAATGGATTCAGCTAATTAAAAGATGAATGACTTAAAATAAACATTTAGCCAATCCTAAGCTGTTATTGGCCTCGTATATAGATTTTTCAATATTAATATTAACACGATTAATGATATTGATAACGCCAATCAACATGAAATGTTGTTCACAGGCTGATAAATTTGATTGGGATGTCAAGATATGGTCTCATTATTTGGGACTAATGTACATATATTTAACAAGACGGATGAAAAGAACAGAAAGAAGTGGGAACTGACTTTTTTCTTCTGTAATTAATTTCAAATCCAAGTCTGGATCGTAGATGTTCATTTCTCAAGCAAACGGTTTTCAATTTCGTTTTGCTCTTACAAATAAACAAAACTTATTGATAAACCAAAACATGGAAGAATGTTTTACAGGTTTTTTATTTGTTGGTTTTAAATAAGGTTGTAATATCTTAAATCAAATAATATAAAAGGTTTTTATTAACGAGTAACAATTATTATTCTTTTTTATCGAGTTTTTAGTTTGGATTCCATAGGATTTTTTTGGCTCCAGTTGGTTCCATTTTGCATGCCCTTCTCATTTCTCGTCAATACGTACTTAATTAATTTGAAACTTAATTTCATAGCATATGTGAAGAAGAATAATTAGCGTTCTCTTCTTCTCTTGGTGCTTTATGATATTCAAAAGGTAAGAACGTACTTATAGTAATTGGAAGATATATGGCAACGTTTGGCAGAACTAAAAATGAAAAGCAACCAGAATATCTGTGCAGGTAATTAAGTACATATTATTCGAACAACCACATACTTCAATTTCGTAAAGAAGAGGACAAGTTCACACAAAATATATCCGCATAAACGAAACAAACGTTGTAAGCATTAAGTAAACTCAAAAGAGAAAAAAAAAAAAAAAAACAACTCTGAACCCCAGCTAGGCTAAAGAAAGATGAGATCAGATAAAGTTAAAAGGAAGGAGAAGATACGTCTCAAGAGGGATAGAATATCAAGGACTCCCAAGAACCCTTTATGTAACTCTTGTACTTAAGAGTCTCTTGATGATTAAAAAATGACCGAGAGTAATGTCGCCTTGCTTACGGACTTGCAAGGTCAAGAAAACTCAAACGATCATTGAAAGATTCAAAGAAAAAAAGAAAAAACATAAGAAGAATAAGCTCAGGAGAGATATCGCCAGGGACTCTATAACAAGACATCTACTTTTCTTAAGCTGTGATTTTGACCTGCTGGACGAACTGTGATCAGGTCCTCGACCAAGAGTGCCACTGGCCGTTGTTGAGCCATGGATAGGAGCTTATGGCCCAGAAAGCAAATGAAGAAGGGTTAGGACTTTGGACTGATCAGAAGAAGATGGCTATGGTAGAACAGAGCCACGAAAGATGAGAAAAGGCTCCTTAGCTTTACCTATTTATATACAGTCCCTGACCTGTGTCCCATAAGTTTATCAAAGTAATAACGATGGATTTGGTTGATATATCGTTTTCTAACAACACAAAGACAGGATGGATTGATAATAAGTGTTTTTTCTCTTAGTAAATGCTCCCTTTCTTTTTTTCAATGTTCCTTTGACTATATCAATTTTCATAGTTTAAACTTTATTTTTTTTCATTTTTATCAGCACAAAAATTCATTCACTTGCACAAAACTTGCACAAAAAAAATGAAACTTAATCTCAATGTTCCTACTTGCTTAGGTGTAAGTTTAGGGTTAGTCCAAAGATTTTTTTTGCTTAATCAAGATTCAAAAAATATTCTGAAAATAAAATCTTAAACACATATGAGAGTATCTTTTTTAAAATTATTGGAAAAAATTAAGTTGAAATAAATCTTGAGATACTTTGAAACTAATTATAAAATTTAAAAAATTGGAAAAATCATAAATTGGAATTAGTTAGTGTATAAAAAAGTTGGAAAAATAATAAAAAAAATTAGTTAGTGAATCATAATTTAATTTTGTTGACAATACCGGAAATGACAACTGAGACATGCAACAAGAATTCCTAATGGAGCAAAGCACCACCCAGCAATCAGTATTAATTATTATCTTTCTTATATCTGATATCTCAAAATTCGTCTCTGCCTGCTGGGAAACAGAAAAGAAAGAGAAATAACATAAACAAAACCCTAGGAGCTTAGCTACAAAAGGGACAGTCGCAGCAACGTTCCACTTTATTTGACCGTCCGTTTTGTCCCACTCTGCATTTTCCAAACTCATATAAAAAAACAATACAAAGGCAAAGCCAGCCCTAATTCCCATGTCCTATGTATTAACTGCGCAGTCTCAGAATTAGGAGGTTTTGCATTGTTAGGTCAATCTCAGATGGCCCCCTCTTATTTATTACTAATATCACATGCCCTCTCGGAATCCATTTATGGCCATGCCAGGCAGGGGCAGGAATGTCAAATATATATAAAATATGATACAAAGTTTTTTTTTTTTATTATTAAATTTAAATATAATTTTTTGTTTAAATTTTAAACTACATAATTTTAATGTATTTTTATATTATATTGTATCATATTTAAAATTATTAGATGTATTATCAAACAATTCTAATTACTTAAATATTTTCGGGTAAGGTCAGATTTTCAGGTTCAATCACGATACATGGCCACAACTAATACGATGGTTCAGCAAGTAGGTTTTAGCTGACCCCTACTTCTTTAATTTTTGTCCTCCCGTGGGGCATCTGTTATTTTGTGCTTGCTATATCAACCTTATACATATATTAAGCCTAAATTTTTATGCAAGGGTGAAGGGTAAAAAAAAAATTACAGTGATTATTAATTGTTTATAAAAAGATAAAAAAGAAAAGTAGTAGTAGCAGTAAATAGTTGGTAATTAAGTTGGGTCAAGATTAATGTTAATGCAGAGTGTAGTAGGGAGTTGGGGGGGGGGGGGGGGCGCTGCATTGAATGTCTGGCAATGGCAGGTTGAGTTGCTATTTTGATGCTACGAATTCTCAGAGAAGCATGTTGTTGCTGCTGTGTGGAGTTAAAACCCTTTTGCATGCATTGAGCGCACCAATTAAGCCACACCAACCAGCCATTTATGAATTGTCATCATGAGCTTCCGTTCCCACGTCAGGGCTATGTCACCCATTTATTACAATGGGAAAAGGGGGTCCACGTTTGATTTATCCTCGTTCCTTCTCACTGGAAATCCTTCATTTTCATCTGCAAACACCCTGAAATTTGCAGCACTGAAACTGAAATGGTTCAAGGCCAGACCAAGCAAAGTGGCACAAATAGCTAAACCAGGCAACGTAGAAGACTTTTTGTCATGAAAATTCGTATGTATTGCTGGTCTCCTAATTGCAAAGTCATACCATCTCTTTCTCATATATTGGGAAATGGGAACAATGTTCTTAGAGATATTAAATGTTGGGTTTGTGACTCATTTCGGTGAAACTGTCATAGCTGTAAGTTCAGTCTAAGGATTCATTTGGATATAACATTGATCTTACTAAGATTAAAAATAAAATAATAATAGAAATAAGATTAGTCATTATATTGATAAGATTAAAATTAATGATGAATATACATTTAGATATAAATATAAAGATGAAAATAAAAATATATATTTAATAAAAAAATATTAAAGACATTAGATTAAAATTTATCTAATAAAAATTTTAAATTGTTTGTTAATAATATATCAAATAAATAATTTAAATGATTTATTTATTATATAATTATAAAAATTATTTATTATATTAAATTAATAAAATTACTTGATAAACCTAAAATAAAATATTCAAAATTAAAAAAATAAGAAAAACAAAAGTTAAGTTGTAAAGTTATTTTCGTCCTTTTACTATAAAAAAAAGGTTAGAAATAAAAAAAAAAAAAAAACTTATATATATATGTAGTAAAAAGGGAGAATCTCCACTAAAACCTTTCCCTTCCATTAAAAATCTCAGACCAATGGCTCCAAACACACTGCTCAGTGTCATCCGAACGTTTCGGTGCCGAATAGAAGAAAAAGCGATGTGTTTGCGGTTCATTCAAATCCAAATGGGCCTAAGACATTCCATATTCACACTGATAAATTACAACCCATTTATTAGTTTTAGGCCTTTAGCTCAAAGAGGTGAGAAAACGTGCTTTCAAAATGGAATCAAGTTTGTGTTTGATAAATGGTTGTGGGCCCAAATTTGAAAACCTATTGGGTTCCATCCAATATAAGCAAGGGCCATTTGGACATGGATTTTGATAAGTTCTGACTGGCCAGTTTAAACAATCATTACCCCAAAGCCCAACCAATTCAAAGGATTGTGTCCTATTTAAGGGTGTAAATAAACATTAGTACTCACAAATTATTCAAATTCGATTCGAATAAAATTCGAATTCGATTCAATTATTATCGAGTTGAGCTCAAACTCGAGTAGCTAGATTCATCGATCAAGTCGAGTTCGAGTATTCTTATATTCGGCTCGAGTAGCTCGCGAGCTTAATCGAGTTTTTATATTTAAATATTTTTTATTATTTTAATTAATAAAATATCTCAAATTCGAGTTCGAATTTGAGCACAAATAATCAAATTTTTATCGAGTATACGAATCGAACTTATTTTTATATATTAATCAAGCGTACTCAAGTAATTCGATTTCGATCACGAATCAAGCTCGAGCTAAGAAAATGAAACTCGACTGAGTTCGAGTCAAGTATCGAGCTGGGAGTTGAGAGTTGAGTTTGAGCTCGAGATTTTTGACTGTATCGGCTCGACTCGACTCGATTATACCCCTAATCCTACTTAAATAAAATATTAGGTGAAAGAAAAAATAAATTAAAAATATATGAGAAAAAATAAGTGATCAATAAAAGCTAAGTTACGTTAACAATAAAAGTACATGGTTATCTCTAACATAATTGTTCTTTTTGTATTTTTCATTTCACCAAATTTCAATATTTTATTCTAAAATAGTATTATCCAAACAACAAAACTATAAGTACTAAGAATGTGTTTGATATACAAGATTATGATAGGATACGATAAAATGATATTATGAATAATATTAAATTAAATAATATAATCTTATGTTGTGTATAATATGTGTAAGAATTAGGATAGAATAATTTATTTATTAGTCAAAATTATCTTTCCTCAAAATTTATACAATTTAAATTATTGATGTAATTTTTAAAGATATAATAAGATATATAAGTTCAATTTCATAAATTAAAAATAATTATTTTCACTTTAGGAGGATTAAATCGTCTTATCCTAAGAGGATGATTAATTTATCTTATAATCCTATTACTCTTTAGATACAAACCAAACATAATAAATGATAATTATCATCTTATCCTATAAATCATCCTATACATCAAACATGATCTATGTATATTACTTTAAATTAATACATTTTAATATTTTTAAAATTACTCATAGAAAACAATTAGAGAGGACATTTACATGTAAGAAAATATACATCATTAAATTGTGCTTAAACATTTATCAGATTGAATATTACTAGGTAGATTTGATATTTGAGTATTTATGTTGTATTTATTTTGTATTACACGTATAAAATATAAAAATTATCATATCATAATTTATGTCAATATATTATATGTAAATTTTTTTTTATTTTTTATATGCGTATACAATTTTTATTAAAATTTTAAATTATATCACTTTTAAATTTTTTTATATCATTTTTATATTATATCTTTTTTTAAAACTTATTAAGTTTGTTACTACGTATCAAAAAAAGACAGGAATAAAAGAGTTCTCCAAAAAAATATGGGAAAAAGGCTTGAGGGCCTGGCCTTTTGGTTAGAAAAGACGTGGAACTACGAAAGTCTGACATACGCACGTAAAGTGTTCCCTTAGATAATAAAAACAACAAGATCAATTATGTGGAAGTTAATCCTTTCGGCTTCTGAAAAACTCCGCCGCACAAACAACTGTTATTCAACTTTAAAAAACCCTGCAAACATTGTATTGAAATTAGTGTTCCCTTTGATAAAAGCAAGAAGTCAAACCTTTGTTTCGTAAGCGGAAATATCATTCGACATAACCCTCAAGAAAACTTGAGCAATAATGACTCAATTATTGGTGATCCGTCATCATGTGTCAAGGTCAAACAATTGGCACTCTATTGTTGGATATTACATGACACAAGTGTCAAAGGTTCTGCCCAAACGAAGCACGTAAAGTGGTTCTTTTTCTAACACATTAACACTGCCCATGAATTGAAGCAACCCCTTAAAATTAATCATTGTATATATATATGTCAACGATCTTCAATGGTTGGCCCTTCATTGTTACAATATTAAGTCATGTCATGTCGAATACGACGTTAATGTTGTGATATAAACTCTTCATTGCACACATTTTTATGCTTCAAACTTTGAATGCTTGACGTCAATAGTCGAGTTCATCAAGACATGATATACCATATCAAGTTCACCGACATTGGCTCATTAAACACAACAGCACGTAAACTTTGATAAGAAGAACATATATAATCGTTGAAGCAAAGATTTCATTGAGGAATATTCCAGACGTGAAGAAAACTACATGCTTGTTACGAAATAGAATATGAATATTTATGAACCATAAAAAATATGAACTCAAAAGGTAACTTGTTTTGGTTGCCGGCCTATGAATATGAACCAACTGAATTGGGGGACCATCAAAGAAATCTTTGAAAACAGTAAAAAATTAAAAAACAAAAAGAGGTAGGAACTTGGCATGAGATCATTCCGTGATGGGTTAGGACAAGTGTAGCGAGCTAGATCACATAACCTCTCATGGTGGAAATGATAATGATAATCCTTCAACAATTGAGGCTATACATAATTGATTATTATTATTATTTTTGTTAGAAAGAAAGATTTAACAGAGGGGGGCTTTTGCTGTTTCAAACTTAAAATTTTTCTGTGTTGCTTTATTTGAAAATTGATGATAGTGTAATAATAATAATAATAATAATAATAATAATAACTTAAATATCAAATAACAATGTTGGGTCATAACTTTTATATTATTATTTTTATTATTTCAATGATCAATAGCTTGATCCTTATATGAAATTCAATGATCGAGTTTGTGGAGTCAAAGATTGATGTTTAACGTTATCCGCACAAGTAGTTTTCAAAATTATATTCTGTTAAACGTAAAACGGATATAGCGTTTTGAAATTGTCATGGCTTTTTATAAGAAAAATATAGATGTCTCGTTCCCACATCAAAATCATGTACTTTTTAATATTGCGCATGCAATTCCTACTGAAATCAGACTCTTTTTTGTTTTATATTCCAAAACTCCAATGTTAATTTTTATAATTTCATGTAAAATTAATTTGAATTTAATAATATATTTATATATCCATCATGTATATAAAATTTCAAATTAATCATATGTTTTTATCATATCAATTAAAAATATTATCTTTAAAAAAAAATCAATTCAAAAGAATAATTAACGACTTCATCTTCTTACATGAAGTTATCTTTTTTTTTTAAAATCCATTTTAATGTTGAAGATAATATTTTATGTTGATTCTTGCATAAATGTCAACATTGTGATCAAGAGAATGCATCAACCTATAGCCAAAAAGCAAAAAGGCCCTGTGATTAATTAATTTCCATTTTCTTGAAGTTGCTTTTCTGACTAGTACTACTACTCTTTACGGTTCCCATCGAGTAGCTAGTTGCAGCTCTCAAGTCACCAAAAATTAATAAAAGATTAGTCCCAGATTCCCAGTACATATCGCCTTAACTCAGATGAAACCTAAACCAGCAAAACTCGAAAAAAAAATAGTATTTACATGATTGCTTAACCTAGTTGGTTAACGAGATTAAGCGATGGTATTTAATAAATATAAAATTTTAATTTTAATATTTATAATTTTTTTATTTGTTAGAGGTGAAAAAAAATTAAAAAATTAAGAAATCAAATTGATAAATTGTATTTGATTTGATTCGAATTAAATTATTTTTAATTTGATTCGGATTAATGTTGAATATTAAATATATATTAAGTTTGGATCGAATTTCATATCGAGATGTGAAAAATAAAAAAAAAATTAAATCAAATCAAATTATATATTTTTTAAATTTTTATAAAATAAAAATAATTATTTTATATATAAATTTATTTAAATATATAAAAAATCTTATTAAAATAGTATATAAAAAATTAAATTAAAAAAGCAATTAACTGAATTAGTAAAATTTGATTTTGATCAAATTCAAAAATAAATTGATTCAAATTTTAATTGAATTTAAAAAATTTATAATATTATATATTATTTTAAAAAATTAAACTGAATTCGATTCGAATAATTATCCTCTTTATTATTCGCAAACTATTGTTTCTTTTATAAAAATAATTAGGATTTACCTGCACTTTTAGTGGTAGGCTTTAGCAGCCTAAAGTTGTGTTTGTAATTTTGTATCAAGTTTTGATCACTTTTACATGCTCTTTGGTGGGTCAGTAGCAGTAGTGGTTTAATTAGTTTCCTATCCCCTATATAATTAAACAGGAATTTTGAGTGGATTGGAACCCGACCCAGATAAAATGTTTTATGGAGGAAGAGCGTTGATTCATCTATTCGTATATTTGTATGTGTCACTTTCCATTCCTGAACTCAACAAAGTTAAAATGACTTGATCTGTAGAAAAACTTTGAATCGTCGGAAGAAAAAATATTATCATGTTTAAAGATTGAAAAGCAGTCCGACTAGAGTAGTTTGGATTGAGAGGACTTAAAAAAGTATTAAATCCGTCGAATAAATTAAAAACCCGTTTAAAAACGGGTTGAAATTTATTTCCAACATTTAAGGTTCGAGTTTGTACGATTTAATTTTTCGATTATATATTATTACAAAAATTTGAGGAATCGGAAACAATTGAGATTTGAAGATCGTCCCCAAAAGCTGAAAAATCATTCCAGTCATCCTCTAAAATCGCGTTTCTGAAAATTTTTAACGACGAGTGTTGACAAATCGTCCCTGCAACTCAGAATGACATTCGACAATAGTTCCGAAACTCATAAAAGAGTGTGGAACTTTATGGAGACGTTTTTCGTCCCTAAATTACTATTATTTGAAGACTATTGACGTCTCCATACAAAATTTTGTGGATTACATATGTCTCCAAAAATGCCACGGGATTAGGTCAGCAACAAATTTAAGATTTTTTTCCGAGATATTTATTTATAATATAAATAAAAAATTATCAAGGAGTTTGTTAATTTATCAATGAAAAGAATGTCAAAAAACTTTTTCTCTTTCAAAATTTTTATGTTTCAATTTTAAAAAATGTCATAAATATCTTACTTTACCGTTTCGACACGTCATTGGACTTGGTCATATTTGTCATGAAGATTTTTCTTTTAGGACGTGCTTGACATATTGGAGGCTACTACTATCCCAAAAAATAGCATGTGGTTTGTCGGAGCTGATGGATTTGAACAAGCATACGCGTTCCTATACCATTTTTAAGTCCAATTTAGTTTATAGACAATCAGTGACCGATTTTAATATCTGATTTTGAGATGATCAATTAAAATTATATGTTTTTATTTGTTATGTTCGTTATGTTATTAAAATTTGAGAGTTAATATTAGATATAATACATGTTCAATAAAAACATATTAATTTATAAGTTTTCTTTATTTTTAGACCGTCTAATTTTTATATTCACATTTATTATATATATGTATCAAACACAAATATTTCAAAAAAAAAAAAAGGAGATTGGAATCAAATAACATAATTTATTTGAAATTTTATCAAACAGAAAAAACGAAAAAGGTCAAAAAGATATGAGAAAATAACTATTGGCTAAATATATAGACATATATATATATATATATATATATGGTATTTGGTTGAAAAGTTGTAATTTTATTGAGAAAATGAGAAAGTTGATTTTTTATTTTAAAGTTTACATGAATATAACTTAATATTTATTACAAATTTATTGTTTTTACGAGTTTTTGAATAATGATTGTGGATATAATAATTAGACAAATAATAATGTAATTTTAATTTCTCATAAATTACAATGTTTAAATTTAAATTAAAAATTAAAAATAAAATTAACAAATAACAATTTTAATATGAACACTAATTAAATTAAATTTAAATATATAATATAAGTACACTATACATTATAATATATTTTTTAAAACGTTGAGAAGCTCTAAAAATAATTGTTTATGCAATTATCCTTCATTGGCTGTTCATATAAAAAAGCATATCATGCTATTATAGGAAAAAATAAAAAAAATGTTAGGATCAGTTTTTTTTTTTTGAATAATAAATTATGAAATTTTAAACAATTAAGAATTTAATTATCAAGAGTTGCTAGTTTTAATTTTATAAGCTGTCAGTTATTATGACTAGCCACGGAAAGGGTAACGAGAAAGAGGCCTTTTTGGCACACTTTTTGCGCATTGATGTGGCGTTGGATTTGCAGAAAAGTAGTGAGTCGGAAAAATACGTGGCGCACGGGTCTCGCATTCCAGCTCTAACATCACTAACTGTATCACTATTCAACTTTTTTTTATTTAATAATAAAAATTCTTGAATTTTATTTGGTATTTTTTTCTGTTAATTTAAATAATTTATTTATGTTGAGTATAATAAATTTATAATTTAATATATTCAAACTCAAATAATAAAAAAAAACTTTTTTTTTTTATCATTTAAAGTAACCATCCTTTGATCCATCTCTCCCTTTCTCTCTTTTGTCTCTCTTTCCCATGCAATAGCATATTCTCCAGAATGTACTCTTTATTCCCCTTCTACTTCTCAAATATTTTATGTATTGTCTGCCCATTTTCGTTTCTTTATTGCTCTTTTCACTATCTGATTTGGATGTCAAAAGCTTATTATTTTATTTCATTTACTATTTTCGTATTTGGTGTTCTATAAAATAAAACAACCTTTCTTTTTCATACTGAGTATTGGTCCATAGCTTCATTTGATTTCAATATCATGGTGATAATTAGAGAAAAATTTTGTGACTTATTCCATTTTGCATAATTAAAAAAAAAAAGAAAAATTATTTCTGTCACCTAAGTTTTATGCTTTGTTTAATTTAATCTGACAATGACTAGACATTCATTGATTTTTTTCGGATACAACGTGTATTGATAAAATAAATATCTTGCTAAAGGTTAAATCTCAAACACGTAAATGTTTTTTTTTTTTTTTTTTTTTTCAAACTAAAACTTATAAAGCAAACAAACTCTATTAAATTTGTTTGACATATTCAAAAAAAAATTTTTAGATTAAAATTTCATGGAGTGGTGAAATTGAAATAATGATAATGATGAGATTAAATATTATAATAATAAAATTAAAATTAACATTGTTGATTATAACATTTGATTTTTTTTCAATTTTACATTAAAATAGTTAATTATCCAGTTTGAAATTAGAGGGGTTTAGGATTTTACAGGTGGATTCATATTATTTATAATATTATAATTAATTAATTATAATAAAAAATTATGTGAAGATTCATCAAGCTTTACATAATTTTTTTTTAGTAAATATCATGTAATGTTAAAATATAATTGAATAAATTTACAAGAATAACTGTAAATGATATAGTTTTTACACGTACAATAAAATTCAAATTAAGCTTAAATAATTAAATTACATTGGAAAAAAAATTATTTCTTCTGTTTTAATTTTTAAAAATAAATTTATAAATTAAATACTGAATTTAACACCAAGGAAAGTTTTTTACTTTGTTTTTCAATATTTTATATATATGAAAAATCCACTAATCTTTGATATAAAAAATGGAACATTTTCAACCAATAAAGCAACCGATGTTCTTCCATGCCGTCCCAATCTTCTATTTCTTTTTGTACTAAAATTTCTCACTTTAAAAAAGTGAAAAGTCCGGATGTATAAATAAACCATGTTCATCTCCAATCTCCATCTTCCTTTAACTCCCTCTCCCTCCACTTTTAACCAACGGCTTCCCCACCCCCAGTTTTCACACTGATATTACCATAGATTTTTTCTCTCTTTTTAACTGTGATCACCCTGCAGCCCGAGTCAGAATCGTCCCTTACCCCCAAAAAGCACATACACTTTGATCCCAACGCTCTCTTACTCTCTCTTTTTCTTTCTCTTTCTCTTTCTTGTAACTATATATTGTCTTTTTTTTTTTTTTTTTTTCAATCATGAAAGAAGACACTAAAACCAAACTAACCCAAAACCAACAAGGGAGCCAAGAGATGTGCAGAACCATAGAAGTTGTTGCCACCGTTGACCACGTCGATATGTCGCCTCCGGTCATGTCCCCGGTGGTGGTTTCTTCCAACACTGGTGATGACCTTAACTTGATTCCTCCATTGAACTTTGCTATGGTTGACAATGGCATCTTCAGGTCCGGTTTCCCTGGCTCTGCCAACTTCTCTTTTCTCCAAACACTTAACCTCAGCTCCATTATGTAAGAACAAAGTTTCTGCCATTTTTTTAAATATAAGTTAATGTTTTTACATGCAAATTTTTGTACTTTGAGTTAAAGAGTTTTTTTTTTTTTTTGGTTTTTTTGTTCGTTTGTTTGCTTTTCTTTTTTTTTTTTTTTTTTTTTTATGTTAGATATCTGTGTCCGGAGCCGTACCCAGAAGCCAACATCGAGTTTTTAAAGTCCAATGGAATCAGGCTTTTTCAGTTTGGAATTGAAGGTTATAAGGTAACCTTTTTTTCTTTTTCTCTTTCAAAATTGGTTACTTTTATTAACCAGATCAGGTTCTTAAAATTTGTTTTGCTGTTGAAATCACATGTGATTGGCCTCGTTCCTTATGTTTTTGGGGCCTTCAATTTGATGATGATCTTGACCATATAATTGCCAAATTTAGTCATTCAGGTGATATATTATATTTTAAAAACCTGGAATCTATCATTAGCAGGATAAGGTAATTATGGTGTTATGCTTGGAGTATCATAAACACTAATGAAGGGCCGGAACTATTAGGGGGATTGATTGGATCTTAATCATGTTAGGTGTACTTTTATCATCCACTGTAATATGAGGTTCTAGTTCATAAATTGATTCTCATTTAATTCTTCAAACTTCTGAGAATGAGTCTATGTTAATTGTTGAGGATTTTTTTTTTTTCAATTTGCAACACTGCTTTTAGTCCAAAAATTTTTGCTTGTCTAATTATTGCAGTTTGTTCATTATTTTATGCTTATGAATGCTTGGCGCTTTGATTTGTATTAGGCTTATTTGATTTGTTACATGTGATAGTTCTTTTTATGTCGACATGCATTTCACAAAAAGTAAAAGAAGTTCCATTTTGGTATCAGAGTTAATCATAAGAAGTGGAATCGAGCAGGTGGCTGACATGTCAATTGTTTTGCTCTGAATTCTTGCTCTTTTTAATTTTCAATTCCTAAAAGAATAGTTGATAATGCAATCTCTTCTTTTCTCTTTCCAATAAATTTAACTGTCTTAGATTATGTGGAAAATATAGTTGATGCTTTAGCACTAAAATTTCTAATTGAAGGTTCTTTTTAGCTGTGCCTAGTTATAGGTCTCAAAGATGGATTTGTATATTACCATGCTTTTCCATAAAATCGTCATATCTTGCTCAATTCAAGAAACTTTGGATTCTTTCTTTCAAATTCAGTTGTCTAGAACTGAGGTTAGGGAAACACGTGATGACATCAAGTTAGGTGTGGCAAGCGCATTTTGTTTGTCTTCTTGTTAACGGTAGTCACCATTATGAAAGCTATCTAAGCAAGTAGTTTCAGCTGACTCAGAAGTTTTGTATTCCTTCTGAATTTGGCAGTAATATTTGACTACATTGCACTTATTTCAGATAGTGGTAACAAAGTAGCCTCTGTTCATCCTAAAATCATTGTTGCAATTCTTAAAATCAGAAGATTACTAGCTAATCTTAGCATGATATGTAAGCATATTTATTGTGGTCTATAGATGTTGTTAATTTCATGTGCTAGATGTGTTTACATGGAATCTGCTTATGATTATTTTATGATGTGAGGTCTTGCAGACAAATACTCCAACGATAAATTCCTTCATCATATTCTGTTAAACTTGTTTGGGGTCAAAATATTTATTTGAAAGTGATAGAACCTTTTTGTTCCAAGCAACATCTATTCCATTTATATTTTGAGACTGAAATTGTTTATAGTTAAAACTTATCTATTTGATGATGACACATGGTTATATTTATTGTCATGAGATTGAATTCTCTGGTGAAATTTGAGTGAAGTAACCATACTTAGGCTCCGAATTGAATCATTTCAAAGTCCAACCTCAATCCATGATAAATTGAACCTCTAAGAACTAATAACACCTCATGTTACCTGTTCAGTTTATATTAATTTCAATTTTAGAAAATGCAAACATGAAGTACTAATTGCGATTTGAATTATTTTGTGGGGTTGGAATGTACAGGCAATATTTTGAGTAAGAAGCCAGAAAAAAAAAATACTAGAGAGAAGAAATAAGCTAATAGATATCCTGTTGTATATTCACCCTTATTTTCTAATTCATTTTTCCCATATCATCGTGCTTTTTGGTGTTGGTGATTTGTTTGAGCATGCAACAGTAGTTGTAGCATGTGTTAAATATTTTTATTTCTTTTACTAAGTTTCAAATAAATCCTGGTAACTAATGATATACTCCTTGTCTTCCTTATGATGTTGTCCCTCCTGCTTGGATCTGTGTAAGATAATTTCTCAAAATTACTCTTTTGCTTGTCTGTTATACCCTATTACCCTTTATAACTAACATAGAAAGGTCATAATTTGCAAAAGAAAAAAAAAAAAAAACTTTTCAATGCTCTAGATTTAAAATTTTGAATAGGTTTTGTCTTTAAGGCAACAATTATTGACCACCTTGATGGGCAAAACGACCACGGAATGAGGCTAAGTGCTCAGACCCTCGTTTACCATTATTGTTGTAGCATGTTTCTTTATATCCTTATTTTTTGATTAACTGTCTTAACGTATTGGTATCTGATTTAATATGTTTTTTTACCTTTTGTTATTGCAAGATTGGTGGCCAAAGATCTATGTGTTTTGGATTTTGATTTTCTGAACTTGTTAAGATTCTATTTGCTTTACATTTTACTTTATAGTTTATGGACATATACCGTCAATATATTCTTGTCTTTATCTCTAGTTGGTTCTTGGTAAAACTTGTTCAGCTGCTTAATTTTTTCATTCACTCTGCCATCTATATAGTTCTTTCTCTCAGTCCTTTCACTTTCTATCATCTCCAGTGTTTTCTTTTCCATGTCTTCTATGTACATAATCTACATTCATATATGGAAAATCTTGCCTTACATCAATTGATTGCAATTTTAATTGGCATTGCATGTCAATTCTTTATGAAAAGGCAGTAAGTGCCTTCTAGATATATTTGTACCTCTTCTTCCAGAGTCATCTCTCATTTCATAGCATTTTTTTGGCCATTCTTTTGTTAGCACATTTTCCCTTGCATCATTTTTGAATTGGGGTGTCATTACAGAAATTGGAGAAATAAATTCCCAACCTAAATTAGTCAAGGCCCAGGGAAGTTGCTGTGGCTTTCTTAGGAAGAATATGGGTGCAGCATTAATAATTTCAAAACAAATCTCAAGGAAAGATCTGAAATTTCGGTTGTCAGAATCATAATTCTCAAGTCTATGATAAACATATACACATTTATAACAGCTTCACAAACTTAAAATTAAGTCCACAAAAGTCCTACCTTAAATGTCCTCCATCAGTTTGCTCCTTGTCAAATCAGCTGGTTTCTATGATCCCTAATTTCTCCATGTGAAGAATGCCCTGATTATTCAATGAAGAATATATGAGCATAAATTTCTATGCTGGTTTGACTATTTGGAGTTTCATAATAGTGACTCATTTGTCACAATCATAATAGAGATAAATATTGATTATAGAGAATTTAATTCTACCAAAAGTCTGGCATAACTCTTGACTTATTCCCAAATGGGTATAATGTCGGAATCATGTCAATGAATCTCCTTGGTGTGCCAGAAGAAACTAAAATTTTACTGATTTTGATCCTTGAATGAAATAAAGATAATTGCTCGAGAAAGATGGTAAAATGATATATTGCTGTGTGAGCTTGACATAACTGTTGGCAAAGAGTAAGTTGGTATCATCACACGTATACTGGAGATTGCAGAAACTGCAATAGCTGGCTTGCTCATAGATGATTAAATAAAGTGCCATGTAATGTATGGTCTATTATAAATGTGATGATTTAAAGTGATAGAGATGTCTAAGGTTCATGTCGTATGGATTGTAAGTGTATTGTATATATAAACTCCTTTCTTTGAGCTTTTGAAGTAACTAGTAGCAGTGTTGTATTTCTATAACTGAATGTAGGATCATTGTTAGGTCTTTGACAATAGGGATGCCATTTATTTTCTATCCACCACCAGTTAAATATTGAAAAGCTTAAGTTCTAACATACTATACATGCTATACATTGAAAGAAGTTTATTACTACTTTGAAATGATATCTTATGTTAGAAACTAATATACACATTTCATCCAGGAGCCATTTGTAAATATTCCAGAGGATACAATTCGTGAAGCTCTAAAAGTTGTCCTTGGTACTACAAGCTTTTAACACTATTACACTTCATCTCCGGCTAACTAGATTTGGTTGATTATTTTTAATAATTTAATTTTGCCTCTCTACAATGCAGATGTAAGGAATCACCCAGTTCTAATTCACTGTAAACGAGGGAAGGTATGTGCATGTTGGTTCTATTATTTCATATCTGAGTATGACAAGTCAATACCTTCTGAGTTTTATGATGTTGCTTTGTTCTTGTATTTCCAGCATCGAACTGGCTGTCTGGTTGGATGCCTAAGAAAATTGCAAAGATGGTGTTTGTCATCTGTCTTTGATGAGTATCAAAGGTTTGCAGCTGCAAAAGCTAGAGTTTCTGATCAGAGGTTTATGGAGTTGTTTGATGTTTCTAGCTTAAAGCATCTGCCAATGTCATTTTCTTGCTCGAAGAAGTGAACCACCGCATATTGAATGGCTTTTGGTTTCTTTCATTTGCAGAGAAGAATGATAGGTCCTGCATCAGAATAAGTAGGAAAAGGTGATGAGTTCCTGAGTTGCATTTTGGTGGTAAAGGAATTATTCTTCTTTTTCCTTTTCGTGAACAATAAAAGGCATACATAGTAGCAATGTCCTGTTGTGATGTTCAGATCTCCCTCCCCATCCCTTTCTTCATGTTTTTCTTTTCTTCTCTACTTCTTTTACTCAGAAGCTTCTCTGCTTGCCATGGCGGATGCAACAATTATCCAAGTAGATATATCCATGTCCTTAGACAATTCTTACTGTGAACAAGAATCAAGATTTCAGCTATTCTTCCTGCCAAGTTGTTTCTGCCTATGATTATAGGCAAGGCGGCTAGAAAGGCAATGTATATGCATGATTCTAGTTGGCTATTCCATTATCAATCATATAGAAAAATAAATCAGTCCTTCGGAAACATTTTCCTTCGCAGAGTTACCTCTTTGTTTTATCTCTTTTCTACCCCATTTAGTAATTATGTTTAACATCCTGCAAGTAGGTATCAAAACGACCCAAAAAAAAAAAAATGATGACTCCTGGTGATATTTATCAAATTCCATGTCTAGTTTGATTATCATGCTAAGATGGATGTGTTGACCAAGGTGAGTTATAATTATAATATAGATTAATATAATTAAATAACTTTAGTAGTTTCTATAATAATGAAATTAAAATAATCATTGTAATACTAAATTAAATTGAAAATGTAAATATAAGTTCAAAAAGTAAATAAATATAACATAAATATTAAAGTAAAGCTCCAATAGAAAATAATTATTCCCATCTAGAGTATGATATAGTTAAAGTTGAAGGGATTGAAAATTAAAAAAATAATAAAATGTAAAAAAAAAAAGATTTTAGTTTTAAAATTAATGAAATAAATCTTAAGTGATTAAATATAACTTTTTAAATTACAATAATATAGTTTATTCCACCCTTAGTTACCAAAAGAGTCTTTTTAATATACCTTAAAATTAAAGTATTTAGATATAATAAAAATTAAAAAATTTAACTTTGAACTTTACCAAAAAAAAAAAAACCGTTCATTATGATATAAAGAAGTAACATTCCAAATTTAAAAAGTTTTACATTGGATGATTTCATTTCATTTTATATTTTTATTTTATTTTATGTAAAAACCATAGTTTTTGTTTAATAGAAGTCCAATAATAAAAAGTCTAATAACAAAAGAATTACTTAAATTAAAATTTATATAAACATTTATTTAAAATATTTTAATCAATCACTTTGAGCATTTTTGAAAGTCACAATTATATACATATATATATATATGTATATGATATATGATAACTTCTTTTACTGTTATATCTTTGTCATTGTTTTTAATTATTTATTTTAGTAATCATTTGCAATATTGGGTTAAACTATCTTATTTAGTATATTGCAAGTAGGCATAAGCATGTCAATCTTGTGGTTTATTGTTGAGGATGGAAAAATTTTGGTTGAAAATAGTGTTATAAAAGTGTGTTGAGAAAAATATAATTTAAAAATTTTAAGTATTCAGCATTGCTATTAAAAAGTGATTTGATGAATTGAAATGTTTAAAGATATGCATAAAATAATAAAAAATTAGATTTAACAATATATATATATATATATATAATTAGAGATACAAGAATAATAAAATGATTTTACTCACAAAATTTAGGTTGAATGCAAAAACAGCAATTTTTTTTAACATTGAAATTGGATAAAATAAAAGTAGTTTTTTAATGTAAAAATCATTTTCAACCTTAAGACTAAATTAATCCTATATCAAATATATTCTAAGGTCATGTTTGATATATAAGATGATAATCATCTTATATTATATTTGATTTATATGAATAGGATTACAAGAAGAATTAATCATCTTCTTGATATAAAATGATTCAATCCTCTCAAAGTGAAGAGAATTATTTTCACTAAAATTTACAAGTCCTATTATTCCTTTTAAAAATTACATTAATAATTTAAATTGTATAAATTTTGAAGAAATTTTTTTGTTTTGTTCAGGCAAAGACCTTACAAGAGAAATAGGGATGGTTAGATCGTACGTTAATATTATCCTATCTTATTTATAATTTTGACCAATAAATAAATGATTTTATTTTAATCTTTTTACAAATCAAATATAAGATAGAATGATATTATTTAATTTAATCATATTTATAATATTATCTTATTTTATCCTATTATAATTTTGTATCCCAAACACATCCTAAGGACATAAGATTTTCTTGATGAATTTAATTTTCATCATAGATTTATTAGAAAAATTAACAATAGTAATTAAATGCTCTATAGGATAAGAGCTTGTTCAGTTTTTCTTCTTCAATCAATAACAAAAGTAATGATGACTTACGAATTGATAAAGATAATGGCTAAGGTTTTGAAATTTCCTATATTATTTACAGAAATTTCTCAATTTAATGGTTTCTCTTTCCATGTGAGAGTTTGAAACAAAACAAGCATTGACAAAGAAACGGAACATCAGGAATTTGTCTCTTCTTAGGCTTCTAAAGAGCAAAGGCAGTACTCATGGGGGATTCATCGATCCTATATGCACCTTATGGCTCTTGGCAGGACTGGGGACTAATCTTCGGCCATCATAATCCAAAGATAATCCTCCAGGGTCGCCATCTCTCATCTCCCTAATCCATGAAAGTAACATCATCACCTTCATTCATCTCTTTCATTTGGTTTTCCTAGTGTCATATCAGCTTCATGGTTCACCCCATGTACTCCCCCAGTTCTTTTATTCCATGTTGTTTTCTTTACAAAGCTATTCCCAGGAACTATCTTTTGTTTAGGGCCATCATTAGAGGTATAACGCCCGTAAGAGATATAGTTTTACTTGGACAAGAAGTTGTCGAAAACAACATTGCTCCAACTCTATATCTTTTATGAAGTACTCTATAGTCAAGACATAATCCGATGAAAGTAGAAGAACAGAGGCTGTTGCATTACATCCCAAGATAATTTGTTGTCCACCCTTCAAGTCTTCAACCTCAGCCTTTTGAGGTTAAAGGACCGAGCCTTAATTTGATCGACTACCATTGTGTTCCCTGTTGTATCTGCCAGCAACACATGGTCTGGTTCAAAGTTTGAGTTTTGTCCTACTCTGTTGGAGCCCACACGTTGGGTACTTTAAACTTCCCGGACAACTTTGTGCAGAGACCTGCAAACAAATTTAACACTTTGTCTGAAATGCTACACTTAGATGTCTTCTCAGAGTCTCAGTCTAATACATGTTCTATATGGGGTGCTACAAGCCTGGGGGGTTAGCATTTAGCAACCCTTAATTTTATCCCGCTCCCCCCTACTTGAAACTCATGGCTTCGCCCCCGGTGGCAACCCTTGGTGAAGGCAAGCCCTGCCATCTACCAGCATTAAGTAGGCCTGTTTCCTTCGGCTGTTGTTTTATGTGTTTTCAGAATCATGGATAACTAACTTTTCCATTCATTTTAGCCTAAAAGGATTGTAATTCTTAGCATCAGACCTTTATTTGGAATGCAAAACCAACTGATTATAGAATGTCACTTATTCAAATACTCTAATAGAAACTGAATAGACCAGATTCCTTTACTCATGTTTGCTAATCAAATGACCTGTAAAAGGCTTAAACTACATCAAATTAATATCATGATCTTGATCCTGGAGGTTGAATCTAGATTTGGATCAGTCAACTGTTCCTCATAATCCACTCACCAAATTTCTCTACAAATGCAACCATCACAATACAGAAAACACGAGCTAATCTGTTGTAAGTTGGCCCCAAAATACAATTATAACCAAATATTTTTGTTTAGTAACAGTCTTTGAATTCTCTTGGAACAAACAATTATCTGTAAACTTTGATCTTGGATGGTGTGATGTCCTACCTCACTTTTCATGAAATAAAAAAGTTAATGGTCTACATTCTGTGACGTGGCACAAAAAAAAAGGAGGAAAAAATGAAAAAAATTCTCAAGTTGCCATATTAACCGATATATATTAGACAAAACATGCCCCTTTGCTTTAGTTTCCCTAAATTATCTTCCTTTGTGGCTCCAAGGAGAATTGAAGATGCATTGAACCCGTTCTAAATTTCTGTAAGATCCATTCCTTTAGCATGCAAGATCCACCATAATTGCTTTTGCAAAAGAAGACAATGAAACTTCATCCTACATTGTCCTACATTCCATTTGCAGCAAATTAAGATAAGCCGATTGAGAGGCTTTTCTGATTCACAAAAAGTGGTTTAATACGTTTATTTATTTCATTTGTCACTGCAGCTACCCCCATTATTATCATTAAAAATGAAAAAAGATGTTTTATCTTTTACGGATTATTTGTTTATTCTTCTTTTACATTCTCATTATAACTGCTCCACTTTGATTAATTAGTTGAATGCTAAGTGGATTATAACTATAATGTCACCATCTTAAAAGAATTTCTCTTTGATGAAATGATGATGATTTTCTTCCATCATTCCCGACATTTTTATTCTAAGAAATGGTTTAAAATTGGTTTCGAGTCTGACAAAGTTTTCATCTTGCATGCTCACCGAACTAATAGAAAGAATAAGTTCAAGTCTACCGTAAAAACTTCCACATAGAGCAGACAGTTGGGACATATTGGTCATCTCAGTGTTGCATTTGAAGGTTACTTGGGAAAAAAGGAAGCACTGATCATTCTTTAAATGGTCTTTCTGACGAGCATTGGAGGTGCATGTGCTTCTTCATGTGGGTTCGTTTTGGAAATTAATTTATTTGTTTTGCTTGTTTGGAAACAGATAAATCTGTCGTGGTTAATTAGTTGTCCTACCACGAAATTATTTAATAATATACCATGTTGTATTATTAGTGCTGCACTCATCATATGTTGATAATAACTTATTCTAATTCATTAAAGGAACTTATTCATGATCTTGGTTAATAACTTTCCTGTTACAAGATTTTTTAAGGTTTTAGCCGCCAGCCTTTGTGAATTAATTATTATATGCCCATTCATGGGAATAATTTGGTTTAATAAAACATTTGGTTTCTGTCATACATAAAGGCAAAAGTACTTTTCTCACAAAGAGGTAACATTTAACTAATAAATAAAGTCACCTAAGATAAGGAAGAGATCTTGAAATATCAAAGTCTTTTGAGTTCAAATTTTATTATGTGCAAGTTTGATCCAACTTTAATTGTATTGGATTTGTTCCGCTACATGTTTATTTAACTACTTTTATATGTAATTTTCATTAACAAACCTAATTAACAAAAGGGTTTATCTTATTTATAGTTCTATACTAAACAAAAATTCAAATAATGGATTGGCAGCAGTGAATTTGTTCCTTACATGATCCTTTATATCTCTAGGATTGAACGTGATTATTGTAATTAAAAATTAAATACTCTATCAACATATCACAGCAAAATTAGCTCTTTCCCTTTTATATCTCACTGTAGGCAAAATAATTGTAACATGTGAGGTTTGAACATAAAATGCTGCAGCTTTTCCAGACGTCCATATTGCCTCTAACTACTTGAAACTGATCTCAAACATATTTCAAGGTATAACTACTTTTCTTGTAACTATACCACTAAAATACTGAAGAAAAATAGCCAATGACGCAATAATTTGATACTGATCTCCTTGCTAATTGAATATAGAAGTCAGTTTTGAGGTTAGGTATTCTGGTAGAGCAAGAAAAACAACAAGCTGTTTATTCATGTGATCATTTTATATCTTCTTGTTCTGCCTTTTCTACTTCTGCGGCTATGCTTTGATTTTCTATGCTTCTTCCACTTCTTTTGGAAAGATTTTAGGACCACAAGCCCACAATTGATGAAGTCTATATAGAAAATCAGCATATCTAATGCATGGGATTATGAACTTATAAATTGAAGTCAAAGAGGTTGATAAATCATGCAAATGACCATTCTTTTTAAGTAATTTTTTATAGGAATTGTTTTTTTTTTTCTTCTATGAAGAGATCATGAGATCCACCCACAACATTAAAAAAATTAAAAGAGAAAAACAGTGAGACAAATCCCTTTTAGTACGTAACAATAAAATATTATAGTAGAATAGAATTGTTGTTGCTGTTTACAGTAATATATCAACACACACCTACAGTAAGCTTTGACTTCTTTTTTTTTTCTTTCACACACAACTAAAAGGTTGAAAATAGATCACATCCTTTTCTCCATCAAGTCAAACGAAGCTCTAGAATTTTAAGCTGTTGCAATGGGAAAAGTTGTTTCCCTGGCTTTCATGGCTTCAAATCTTGGTTCCTTGGCCTGGAATTTCAGTCCAGCATAAAGCTTCATGTAGTCTTCAAACACAAATTTGGGGTACAATTGTTTCTTCTCCTCTGCTTCTTTCTCCACCAGAGCTGGTGCAGGGTAGATAAGGGCATCCCTGCCAGGGTTGTAGAATGAAGCTATTGACATGCGAGCTCCGTCAGTTTGGGCAAGCACTCTGTGCTCCACACTCTTGTATTTGCCATTGGTGATCACCTGTATGTTTAAGGATTTAGAATTTGATGTCTAACTTTCCTTTCTAAAAGCACTGAGCTAAAAGCAAATTGTAAAGATTTAGAGTGCATACCTCGAGCTGATCCCCAAGGTTGATTACAATGGAGTGGCGCATGGGTGGAACATCGATCCATTCCCCGTCTTTAAGAAGCTGGAGGCCGCTCACTTTAGGGTCTTGCAAGAGCAGGATGATGCCACCTGCATCTGTATGGGCTCTGAGTCCCTTGATTTTGTCTGGGGTTGGGCATGGTGGGTAGTTGCTAACTTTGGAGCCAAAGGTTGGACCTCTTGCCCCATAGAAGGCCTTTTTCAGGTATCCTTGCTCTAGTCCAAGGTTCTCACACAACAGGTCTAGGAGCTCCTCCGCTAGTTTCTCCAATTTCAGTACAAATTCTTTCATCACCTTCCTGCATTTTTGTTTACTTGGACTAAGTATCAGGACTTGCAAGTTTTCAAAACAATGACAAAGTGGGAAAAATTTATTGCAGTAAGTAATTGTTGGTATTATTCTAAAAGCCAATGATGGTCAAATCATTCAATATTATATTCATTGGTCAAGAAAGAGAGGACAGCATTAACCAATTATGCTGACAGCCCTGGGAAAGAAATTTAGTGGGAAAAGTTATTGTTGTCCAAATAAGCACCATTAGGAGGGGACTAATTTATTTATTTTTATTGAATTTAGAACATCTGACTTCATTTTGAAACTTGTAATTTACTCCTTCTGTACCTGTATTCATCAGTGAGATCTGGAATTTCAGCCATGTTTGATTCAGGGAGATGGCGCAAGAAGAATGTACTCTCCCAATCCATATCAGTCACCTCTGCCTGGGGACCCTCCAGGGCCTTGCTTGCTACCAGTTCCTTAAACCTCTGCTCCATGCATTTCTTGTAATGCTCTTTTGTCAATCTTTCAACAGTGTCCAGAAAATCATGGGGAATCCCATGGTTCAGCAGCTGGAAGAAATGAAGAAATAACCGTATCAGTAAAATATAAAGGAGAAAGGTAGAGGAGAATAGAGTATAGTACATAGCTGCATAGCTAAGCCTTTTGATACCTCAAAGAAGCCCCAGTTCTCAGAGGCATCCTTGATTTTCTCCATGGTTGCTGCCCTCTCCTCACCATTAAGCTTGTCCATGTAGATCACTGGGAAAGTTGCCATTTCTCTTAGCACTCTTTTCTTTTTCTTTCCTAAAAATCTCTCAAAGTCTTCACTCGCTTGCTTTGGGTGTTACGCAAAAGTTTAGATTTCCGGATTGCAGAGTGGAAGCTAGGAGTGGTGGTATTTATAGAAGTTCCAAGTGGAGGGTTTGGGGGTCAGGCAAATTATGTAGTTAAAAATTAACAAAAAAAAAAAAAAAGGAAATGGGAAAATAATAGTAAAAGCAAATGAAACAAAAATCATAAAAGACTTCCTAAAGTCCCTTTGCCTTGTTGAAGTGGCTATCCACTCTTTGGCCTGGGTTGGATTCTTTGAGTGGGATTAGACCAACTTTTTGATGACCCAAAAATCATAAAAGACTTCCTAAAGTGCCTTTGCCTTGTTGAAGTGGCTATCCACTCTTTGGCCTTGGTTGGATTCTTTGAGGGGGATTAGACTAAGTGATATTTAATAAATATAAAAATTAAATTTTAATACTTGTAAATTTTTTATTTTTTGAATATAATTTTTTTTGCCAAAAAATTATATTTTATTCAAAACAAATATTTAAAACAATTTTTTCGTCACGAAACAATAGCTTAATCGATAACTACTTCCTCTTTTAAAAAGAAAATTTCAAATTTCCTTCAAACTATGAAAAGTAGAAGTAGTATGATGAACACTAACAAAATTTAATGGATAAAGTTGAGGAGGTATGAAGATCACTCAGCCCCAAATTTAGAAAAAGAAATGAAGTAAGAAATTCTCACTCATTATTCAAGAATATGCGTCTTTTCCTTATTTCATTTGAATTAATATTTGATTAGTAGTCCACCATCACATGCCTAAAATATTTAGTGACATAAACAATATTAGCCTATAGTTTGCCGCCATGTTGTCGTCCTCAGGCGAAAATGTGGAATTCTTAGGAAAAAGAACTGACAAGTAATTCTGGGAAACGTCATATTTATTTTATAATCATTAAGCCAATTTCGTGGGGGACTTTAGATATGGTGAATTAATTGATATCAAGGAAAGGAAAAGGAAACTCAAATTCCTGAATGGTTGGAGCATTCGGGGAAAATGAACATGTTTTAAAATTGGTAGGAAATGCAAGAGAAATGGCATTACTCCTAACTTGGGAAAGTTATGAAGGACTCTGGGGAAATGACAGTTGTGTATGTACCTTGTATTGTATTGCTTGCAGCTCTTACAATAATACTAGAAAAATATCCGTTGTTGATAATTTTTTTTTATTTTATCATATTTATTTATCATATTTTTTAAAAATATATATAATAAATAAATAAAAGATAAAAAAATGATATTCGGATATCTTAATTGACTTTTTTTTTCATAAAATTTATCTAATAATAAATAAATCAATCAATCAAAATTAAAAATTAAAAAATTAAAAATTAGAAAAAAACAAAAAACATGAAAAAACTCATAGAAGATTCCACGTTGACACCTCATATTGAATTTAAAATATTAATTTCTTAAACTAAAATAAATATGGTAGGAAGGGCATTAAGATAAATATAGTAGGAGGAGTATTATAATAATTTTAACAAATGATAGTAGGAGGGCATTTCTATAATTATGGTTATAGACCATTATAGTAATTGTGACCAATTATGGTAAAAGATGTATTTTAGTAATTATGTTAAGAGGGGTATTATAATAATTTTTATTTAATTATAGGAGGGACATTACAATCAATTTGGATGTGTGTTATTTAATTGTCAAGCAATTAGAAGCATTAGGATCATTTTCAAGGGGATCACTTTTATATAATTATATCGATGAATACATAATAATGAAGCAATAAAAGGGTATTTTTGTAATTATGATAAAAAAGTATTATAGTAATTTTCTCAAATTATCATATAAGAGGTATTTCATAATTATGAAAGAAGAAGCGTTATAATAATTTTGTTAAATGATGGTAGAAAGGCATTTTCGTAATTATGATTGTAGGGGCATTATATTAATTTAGGTAAACTTCAGAAATATACCTTATGGTTAAGGCCGAAATAAAAGTGCCTCCTAAAGTTTAAAACGTGACATTTAATTATTTTATGATTTATTTATTGTTTCTTTAACTAAAATTGTTACTTTTTTTATTTTTTCCTTTTTTTTCATCTCAATTCATCATCACTCTCTAAAAATTTATTCTCTCTCTCTAAAACCAAACCAATTCTCACTCTAAACTTAAATTAATCCACAAACAACAACCTTCAAATCACTTGAACCTCTATACCACCATCAGATTTCATCGTTAACTCATTCTTTTTTAAGAAATTATGCCTACTATCTAACATTTGATATGCCTGCATTGTTTAAACTTTTGGCTATCATGGCTCCAAACCACAGTTTTGACAAATTAGTTTGATTAGCATGCCATCTATTACTTCAAAATCTTTCATATGAGTTTTGTAATCTATTAGTGCCAAATATACTTCTTTTATCGCCATACTTGAGTGAATTAAATATGATATTTTTTGCTTAATAACCTTGTTATCAAATGTACTAACTCGATTGACTTCAATTTCATGAGGGTTCCAAGGTTTAGACAGCCCATGAGATACAAGCTACATTAAGATGGATCTCAAGTTATCAAAAGCTGCAATTTTGTGAAAACCATTACTTATAGTTTATAATGGTCATATTGTTGTTCTATAATATGAAAGGAGAAAGATGAACTATAATTTGCTTGCTAAAGGGCTAACTGATTTTCTCAAATTGTAATGTGAGAAAGATGAATTGCAATTTGCTTGCCAAAGGGCTGGTGGTGAAATAAACTTGTAATGGTAATGCTAGATGTCAATAGGTAGGGTATGGGTAAGGTAGAGCATTCCCTATCCGCAAATTTTTATATTACACCCATCCTCATACCCATACCCAATGGATATTTTAAATTTATCCATATCCCCATCCCCGCCTATATTTAATGGGTATGGGTAATCCCCATACCCTTAACTTTTTTAAAAAATAAAAACTAAAATTTATTTTATTAACTTTTTTTTAATTTTATCTTGTATATTTAGATAATTTTTTTATAAATACATATTAATATATATTTTTCAATAAAAATATATTAATTTTAATTAATCTAAAATAATAATTTATATTATTTAATAAAAAACCTATTTACTAAATAAATATAAATATATATGGTACATGTATGGGGCGGATACTATTTTACCCATCCTTATTCTCATACCCAATAAAAATTTAAAATTATATCCATCAACATCCCCATACCCACAATATAATACCCATCCCTATCCCTATTCGGATAAAGAGTTAAGTTTTCCATTGGATATGGGTAAGATTGACATCCCTGGATGGTGGTGGGGAGGTTTTGATAATTTGAAAGTTATTATTTGTGGATTGGTTTAGGTTTAAAGAGAGAACTTGTTTGGTTTTAGAGAGAGAGGGAATGAATTTTTAGAGGGAAATGATGAATTTTTTAAAGAGAGAGGATGAATTGAAATGAAAAAATAAAAAAGAAAAAAGTAATAGTTTTGGGTAAAAAAATAATAAACTAAGTCATAAAGTAGTTAAATGTCACGTTTTAAACTTCAGAGAGTACTTTCATTTAAACCTTTATCACATGGTATATTTATGAAGTTTACCTTATTAACTTTGGTCAATTATGGTAAGATGGGTATTTTAGTAAATATGTTAAGAGAGCCATTAGTAGTAATTTTAGTTAATTATAGAAAAATGGGTATCACAATCAATTTAGATATCAACTATCAAATAATTAAAAGGGCATTATGATTATTTCTAAAGACGTTATTTTCATATTATTATATTAATGCTAAAATTTAAAGCATAATTATGAAGCAATCAAAATGATATTTTTATAATTATGTTTAGTAATTTTGGCCAATAATAATATGAGAGGTATCTTCGTAATTATGGTAGAAGAAGTATTATATGAAGTAATCAAAATGTTATTTTGTTTAATTATGATTAGAAGGTATTATAGTAATTTTAGACAATTATAATATGATGGGCATTTTCGTAATTATGATAATAGAGCATTTTTGTAATTATAGTAGAGGATATTATAGTAATTTTGACAAATCATAATATAAGAGGTATTTTCATAATTATGGTAATAGGGACATTATAGTAATTTTGGATAATAATGGTAAGAGGGCATTGTAGTAATTTTAGTCAATTATGATAAAAAAATATTTTAGTAATTATTTTAAAATATTATAGTAATTTTAATTAATCATAAAAAAAAAGAGTTATTATAGTCAATTTTAATGTATATAATTTAATTGTCAAGTAATTAAAAATATATTATGATTATTTCTAAGGGAATTAATTTTATATTATTGTATAGATGTTAAAATTTAATATCTAATTCTAACACTATCAAAATGGTATTTTCATAATTATGTTTAAAGGACGTTATAATAATTTCTAACAAATTATAATATGAGAGATATTTTCATAATTATAGTAAAATGGTATTATAATAATTTTAGTCAATTATGATAAGAAAAAAAAGGAAAAAAAACACACGCGACATACAATTTGTATAAAAGGGTTTTACGAAAAAATCAAATCTAAAAAAGTTGTTATTAAATATTTTTTAAATTTTAAATACAAAAAATGTAAAAAAAGAAAAACAAAAAAAATTTCAATATGAATGAGTCTTAAATATAAAAAAATCTTTTAAAAAAATAATTTTATAAATTTTAAAAGTATTTATTAAATAATTTTAAAGAAAAGTAAAGAAATAAAAAAATAAAAAAATAAAATCCAAAAAATAACATGCGATAACCAAATAAAATGAGACCGTTGACCACACATCATTCAAGTGTTAGGATGGGAATTCAACCCGACCCCGGCGGGTTCCGACCCGACCCGACCCTATGAGGTCGAGTTTTTTTTTTTGAATTTCGGGTTTCGGGTTGGGTCGGGTCGGGTAATGTTAGGGAATGATCGGGGTCGGGTTTTAGGCATACCCGACCTTATCCGACCCGATATTATTTAAAAAATTATTTTTTAATTAATTTTTTAATTATTTATTTATATATATATTTATATAATAATATTTTTAAATATTTATATTTAAAAAATAATATTTTTATTAATTTCGGGTCGAGTCGGGTCGGGGACAGATTATATAATATCGGGTTCGGGTCGGGTCAGGTATGAAAAAATAAAAAAAATCAGGTCGGGTCGGGGGTCGGGTTTATTGATGATAAAGTCGGGTCGGGTTCGAGGCGAGCAAAACCCGCCCCGAACCTGACCCGATGCCAACCCTATTCAAGTGTATTCTAAAAGAATAAAAAAAATATAAATTACTTTTTTATTTAAAAAAACGAAAAGGGTAAAAAAATTAAAAAGAACAAACGAAAATTTGATAAAAGTAAGTTTCACATATAAAAATATAATTTTTATAAATATATATTTTTATAATTTAAAAAAATTGATTTTTTAAAAGAATAAGTAAAAAAGAAATATTGGTATCAAGTAGATCCAACTTTTAAAAAATTTAAATCAAAATTTTATTAAATATTAAAAAAAGCAATAAACAAGTTTTAAAAAATTTTTAGAATCTTAAAAAATAAAAAGTGTCAATTGGCATTCGAGTAATCGAGCTAAGGTTCGTATAAGAAAAAAAATTTTATTAAACAATGAATTTTAAAAAAGGAAAACTTGAAAATAATAAAAAAAACCTGGATAAAGTGGGCCCCATAAAATAAAGAATTTAAAACTATATTTATAAAATTTTAAAAAATGAAAAATCTAAATAAAAATTAAGAACAAAAACCAAATAACAAAAAAAAAAAACAAAAAGAAACAAAAATAGCTTGACGTCACGTGGCACAATGTGATAAAGGCCATCGACCGTACTTTGCAAAATTAATAGTAGAAACTTTTACAATAATATATGGCAAATTCGATAAAAGATTTAATTTTGGCATATGAATTAACTGCTTGATGTGATTTTTTTTATCATATGTTAAATCTATAAAAGTTTATACTTATCTATATCGGACGGAATCACTTATATTAATGTAAGTCTTCTGTTTTTTTTTTTTTTTTACTCTTGAATCAAAATGATTAAAATTAAAAATAATATTTTAATCCAAATTAATCATGAATTTAATTTTGATCTAATTATAAAAAAGTATAAGATTTATACTAATCGCAAGTGAATCTCTACTTATATATATATATATATTTGGTCCCAACAATAAATTTATATATATATAATTATTTCATTTATGAATAATAAAATTTTTAGACTCCACATATAAAATTAATACAATAACAACTATTCTTCAAAGTATATTAAAAAATAGAAAAATTAAAAAAAAAACATTTGTATGTCATGACAATTTTGGAACTACTAGACATTTAACATTTTAAAATCGAGAAAAATGAGAGAGTCACTATCAATATTTTTTGTTATGTGTAATTGATCACATAAAAAGTTTATCATTTTAATAAAATTATAAAAATGAGTTTAAAATTTATTAAGAAAATAATTTTTGGTTTACAAAATAATATTGGATTTAGGAGTCAGTTATGTGTGAATAAGGATTAGCACTCTCACAGAGCCCATAAATTAGTACCGATTAACTATATGTTATTTTCAATATTGGATAAAATTGTTTCGATTTGAAATTTAAAATTAATTCCTTTCATTTTTTTAAAAAAGAAAGTAATTTTATTAAAGTTCTTTATTTAGGAATATCAAAAAAATCTTTAAATTAAAGAATTATCTTAAAATTCTTTAACATCTAGGTAAAATTTAAAATAACTCTTTTCGTTTAAGATTTATCACAACATTCCTTAAAATGAAAATAACACTTTTTGTATAAAATAATTATTGATGACTCTTCAGTATCTAAGTAGAGTATCAAGAATTATTTCCTCTGAAATGTTATTTTTGTTTTATTTTATAATTTCACATTTTTAAACTATATATTTTTTAAAAACATTTTTATGTAAAAAAAACTAATGATGATATAATTAGCCAGCGAACGATAATTAAAGGTGCAAACATGTGAAACGAGTGCAAACCATAACAAATAGATGTATACATGCCAATAGATGCTTGTATGATGATGAAATGCAATTTTGAAATTGGATTCTTAAATATAATGAAACCACCCTAACTTTTTAATATCTAAGCAGAGTTTAGGTGCAATTATTTATTATTTAAGATCCTATTATATATATTTATTTGTTTAATCTTGATATTATTGCAAATTAAAGATTCGTGCGAATAACTTAATGAAATAAAATTTTTTAAATACCTTATTTTTTAGGCGGCATTCAGTAACAGATTACTTCACATGATGTTTTCACACATATTTTTAGAATTTTAGAATGGTTTTGGGTAAAGCTTAAGTTGATACTTTAAAGTTTGAATGATTTTCAAGTGATGATTTGGAGTTACATGTTGCTTTTGGGGTTTGGGTTAGATTTAAGGTCTTGATGGATTTATAAGATTTGGGATCTCATTTTAGGGTTTTGGTTTTGAGTTTTAAGGGTTTTAGGGTGGAGTTTTGGGGTTTTAGATTTTAAGGTTTTAGGGCTTTGGAGTTTTGGGGTTTTAAGGGTTTTAGGATTTTAGATTTTAGGGTTTTAAAGTTTAAGGTTTGGAGGGTTTAGGGTTTAGTGGATTTTAGGTTTTCAAAGTTTAGGGTTTTGAAATTTTAAGGTTTTAAGGGTTTTAAGGTTTTATGGTTTTGAGGGTTTTGAGTGTTATGGTTTTGGATTTTAGGGTTTCAAAATTTAAGATTTTGAGGATTTAAGGTTTTGATTTTTTTAAGGTTTTATGGTTTTTTATTTTAGAGTTTAGAAATTTTAGGGTTTCAGGTTTTGAAGGTTTTGATTTTTTTGAAAGTTTTAAAAAAATATGAACATCTTTAAAAATCCAACATTTATGTGGATTTTCGAAACAAGTTTGGCATTTATGATTTCAAAAAAATTTATTAAAATTTTTTCATATATTTTATATATAATAATAATAATAATAATAATAATAATATTATTATTATTATTATTTAATAATTCTACAATATCTAGGTAGAATTATTTTTAAAATTCAATTTTTATTCCTTCCATCATCTAAGCAAGGAAAAAGAAAATCTTTTTTTTATAATTCTATTTTCAGTATCACTTTTTTATTCTTTTACTCATTATTATTATTTTTTGGTTATTATTCTTCTCTTTTTTTTTTTGTAAATTTAAAAAAATCTAAAGTTTTGAAATCAATTATTATTATTATTATTATTATTATTATTATTATTATTATTATTATTATTATTATTATTATCTAGTTGTTTATTATTATTATTATTATCTAGTTGTTTTATTATTATTATTATTATTATTATCTAGTTGTTTTATTATTTTATAATTTTCCAAGGTTTATTTTAATTTTTTAATGGAATTTTTAATTATAAAAAAATTTAAACCTTATTCTTCATTATTTATTGTTATTTATTATTATTATAAAAATAAACATTTTATTCTAGCAAATTTAAAATTTTAAACATGCATAACTAATAATAGTTTAAATAAATAAATAAAATTCAAAAAAAAAATTTTACTTAAACCAGACTTGTCAATGGTCCAATCAACACTAGTCTAATTGGACCAACTTGGGCCTGGGTTGAGGAACAAGTCAGGTTAGGTTGGGCGGATCTTGGGTTAGGTTCGGGTCCACGCATGGATCTTATCTGCATTTGATTTTTTTTTGTTTGGGTTTTTCTAGTATTGTGGGTCTCGAGTATGGCAGAGGCTAGCATAAGGCTTAGATGAGTCTTGGGTGTTTTGTAGGTTGTGGCAGTAGGCTGAGGTAGTTGCCGTTGGGTTTATTTGGCTGGTATTTTTTATAGTTGAATGGTTTCTCGAGCTGGGTTCAAGGGCTATGGAAATTTTTGGTGTGTTTGGTTTTATTGAAAAATGAGTGAAGGTCTGTAAGAGCTAGTTGAATGAACCTTGGTTCAATGGTGAGTTTGGTCGAGATGTTGGTGGTGGTTTTTGGCAAGGTTTGGGTAGGGTTTCAGGCAAGGGTCTCTTTTGTTTTGGTTCTTTTGAGCCCTACAAATAGGGCTCAACGATGGGTTTTTCCCATTTTTTTGGCATGATTCACATTGCCAAGGATGGTGGCAAGTGTAGTGGGGAAGGGGGGTATGGAACGGGGTAGGAGCAGTTGATTGTCAGGATGGTTAGGGCTTAAGGTCAGTTGGGATAGGTCGGTGCCGTGCACAGCACCGTGCCTACCCTGTCTTTTTTTTTAAAATTTAATTATTTAATTATTTTTTATTAATAAAATTAAACAAAATTAAAATCAGGGCTTAGTCTGGAGAACCTAAATAAAATTAAGTGTTTACAGTGTAATTTTTTTAATTTTGAATGTGGTTGATTTTTTGTTGCCAAGTATTAAAGAAAAAATGTACTACACCTTAATTTAATTATTTTAAAAGTGTTTTTTCAATGTAATATAATAAAGAAAGTTGATTCAGTTGGTAAGACCATAAAGCTAATGAGCTAACTAATGACATCATTTCCTAGTTAATTTGTCTAAAGTAAGATTAACAAATTCTTAAAAGCCATCATAAATGCATTAGATTCCATTTAGTTTCCTTAAAAAAATTTTGAAGTCAAACTAGACTGTGCAAAAATTTTCACAATTTGGAATTCAAAAAATTAATTATTATTTAATGAATAATTTACTTGGAAATCTTCGTCAATTTTCTTAACTACATTAATTTTAGGAAATACAAACAAATTAAATATATGTGCCTAAACTACATAAAATTTAGAAATGTAATATATCAATTTGGTAAAAGTTAGGTATGTAGATAATATTATAAATGTATTATTAAAGAATAAGGATTTATTTAGTGTCACGTTGTATAATTATGTATGTATAAAAATATTGTTTAAAGTTTAATTTAATTGATTCTACGATCTTCTTTAAAATATAAAATTTAACAAGTCTAAAATTCAAATTTTGACAACTATAATTTTTTATTCTTAGACAGCAAGCAACCTCTCTATACAAAAAAAATTGTAGTTTAACAAGAAGAATAAATGAATTCTTTAATAAATCAAATAAAAACTAATCACTATAAATCCAGCTTATTGATAAGTGAAAATCCAAATTCCGAAAAAAAAAAAAAGGAAAAAAGAACAGTCCAAACAAATAATGTTTCAATTATGGAACCTAAGAATAAAAAAAGGGGGAATGGAAAAACAAGAGGGATGCTTTCGTGAAATTTGTTGTTTGGGTGTGGAAATCTAATGAAAAACATAATTAGTTGGTCTGCATTGTGGGGAACTAGAAGTGGACGAAGAAGTGGGATAGTCAATATTTTATTATTTCTAGCAACGAAATGAAAGCAAATTGATGGGCATGAACTATAAAGGGAAAAGATGAGTCAGTTCCAGCTATATATTTGTCGCCACAACCCCACCGCATGCTTTTTACCTTTCCTCTTTCACCCAGTATTCGTCGTACTTAACCCCTTACTTTCCATGCATTTAATTTAAAACGACACTAAAACTGATTAAAAGGTTTAGTAGGACGTGTAAGAATGATCTATTATTATATTATTTAATCTATTTTATTGTAATTTTATTTAATATAATTACGTTATTTATTAATTTATAAATTATGCATATTGATTTCAAGTTTGAACTTGAAATCTCAAAATTTTCTAAATTTTTTTAATAAAAAAATCAAGATCTCATTGATGATAAAATTTAATTACGTGACTATGATAGACATGATCATCATCCACTAAATAAAGAATATATAAGTAAAATTAACAATTTTCATGCATGTAAATTATTATATATATATATATATATATATATATCAAGAAGTGGAAGACAGTTCGAAAGGCCCTTTAGTTAGGTTCATCTCACAATCTAAGCTATTTTCTTTCTATACGGTCATATAGTAATCCAATCAAACTGAATTGGGACCATCTGTTTTATTTTTATATAGTATATATATTCCATTGGGAAGAATTTAAGGTGATAAGTATGATAAACTGTATGGAGATGGAGGTCGGCAACTAAAAGTCGGAGATGAGTGCGAAAGGCGGCGGTGAGAATTTAATTCATTAATTATTTTTAAGAAGTATATTTCTGTAAAGTTGATATTCGATTTTAAAAGAAAGATGGTAAAGATAACGTTAAGATCGAATTTTCGGAAGCCTGAGAAATTAATTGCATGAAAGATATGGATTTTAATTAACTAGGACAGTCCATTTCTGGAAAATCATGGCACATGAGAGACATGCCAATTACCATGCATGCCATTGATAATTGTTATACCTTTCTTGGCCTAATCTCTCTATCATTTGCATATCCATCTCTGATTCTTTATCCATTTCCAAGCCCGCATCCCACTTGACCTTCATTTAATTTTAATTTTAATGTATATTATCCGAGCTAGCAGGGTCCATTTGATCTCCATTTTAGTATATCTTTTAATAATTAATTTGTTCACATATATAGAAGCAGTTTCCACAGTCTGATTCTCTTTAATTAACCAAAATTTCACTTGATATTTAAAAATCACATACCCTTCAACCTTATAATCTTTTATGACTTTACTGTTTTCCATTTAAGTATATTTTTCTCAAAATCCTGAATTTTTTTTTTTTTATAATTTGGGTCAATATTCATTAATATAGGTAGAATAATATCATTTAAATTTTATGGGGTACTTAGAGTTTGCTTGATAAAATATTTCCACTAGTCCCTTTTTTTTTTTTTAACTAAGAAAATCACAGCTTGAAAGTAGAAAAAGAATCATAGGTACAAAAAGCTCTTGTATAAACATTTAGTACAATATTATAACTTTACAAAAATAATTCAACAATACCTGTACTATTAACAAAAATAATATATAATATATATGAAAAATTTTACAAAAATAATTCGACAATGCCTGTACTATTAACGAGTCTCCTAATGTAAAAACGACTCTTAATAAATTTTTAAAAGTAAACATGCAACCCTAATCATATAATTTTAGAAATTGAATGACTTAATTAACTAATATTTCTTACATTTTTATCTTGTTTTTGTCTTTGATCAACCAAATGCCTTTGTAAAAGGCGAAACGAGTATCATACGTATACCATGCTTCTAAATTAATCTTACTCCGTACGTCCATGAAATCCCTTTGGATTTTAAGCTCAAGTCAGCTTAAACCTTAGTGTACAAAGTCTTTTATTTTTAGCCTTTTCTTGGTAAGATTCTTTACAATGATTTTTTTTCCCTCCTTGAAATTGAACCAAATTAAAAAGAAACTCACGTAAAAAATGCGTTGACGAGTAAATATGTTGCCTACATGGATCTAGCTAATCCGAGTTGGGTCTTTTGCATGATATTTAGGGCTAATTTAATATTGTAGTGCTTTAAAAAGTTTAAATTAAAAAAGTACTTTTAGAAATTTTAAGTGTATAATATTATTATTGTAGATTCTAAATTTGTTCGGATTTATCAAAGTTAGAACTGTTTTTTATTTTTAATTTTACTTTTGCTTTTATTTTATTAGTTATTTATTTTTATAATTCAATATTAAATAAGATATTAATCAAATATTAAACAAAAATAACAAAACAAAAAAGTGAAAAATATTAAACACAAAAAAAATTAAATAAAAAAGAAAACAAAAAACAAAAGGGACAAGGGCCGGTGTTAGTTGTGCTGTGCACGGCACCACTACAGAGTCTTCCCTTGAAAATGAGACAAAAAAAAAAACTTTGTTGGAGCAAAACCCAAAAAAAAAAAAAAAGAAACCTTGTCGGAGACTGTATCGAAAAGCAAAAAAAAAAAAAGTTACCCAAAAACCTTTTAAATTAAAAAAAAAATCCTATAAAAAAAAAACAAAGAAAGCCACTACTAACAAAAAATACAAACAAACAAAAAAAATATCATAATCCCTTAGGAACGGGGAACCCAACACCAACTTCAAAAATCAACAAAAAAAAAAATTTTTTGGAAATGAAGGGTTTTTGGGTCAATCTAGGCTTTTGGGTTGGATTTTAGGCAAAACAGAAATTAGATTTGGGTAAAAAGGGTTTAAAAGAATCTTTTGGTTTTTTTTAGCTTTTTTGACAATCGATACTACGATCAGTAGCCAATTTTTGGCAACTATTTGGCCTTCTAGATTTTTGGGTTGAGAGGATTTTAGAATTTTTTTTTTTTTAGTGGAAGGAAAGGGAGAAATGAGCTAAATTTGTTTTGGGCTTTTATATAAAAAACACAAGGCCAAAACAACATCATTTTTGGACTCTAGGATTCACGCATGGACCTGCACCTGATCCGAGATCCACATACTTGACCCACAATCTGGCTTACTCCCTTGTTGACTGGTCTAATAGAGTCAGATCAGACTAGCGTTGATCGACCTAGATCGACATTGACCGGTCAAGTTCAAGTAAATTATTTTTAAATTTTCTTATATACTATTTTTGTTATTTTGAGTTTTATTACTAATATTTATGTATATTAAAATTTTTAAATTTGTAGGGATAAATATTTTTTTATAATAATAATAATTAATAAAAATGAAAAAAAAAAGATAAATAACACTAAATAATGAAAATAAAGTCTAAATTTTTTATAATTCTATTAAAAGTTAAAATGAACTTTATACTAATAATAATAATAATAATAATAATAATAATAATAATAATAAAATGGTTTCTAAACTTGTGATAATTTTTTAATTTAAAAAAATATAATAAGAAAAATAATAAAAAAAAAGAAAAAAGAAATTTTTACCTGATAAAGAGATTTTAAGATATTCGGAGTACTGATGTTTTAAAAATCTTTAAGCAAATTTTTTTTTTTAAAATACTACTAGTGTATTGAAGTATTTATAAAAATTTTTCAACAAGATAAAATTTATCTTTTCTTCCAAAACAACAATAAAACTTCTAAAAGGAAAATAAAATATATGCATCAACATATTGTCATTCACATTGCATGCATATTTTTATGAAAAATAAGTCCGAACCTTCAAGGATGAGATTCTAAAATATTCTAAGAAATAATGTCTAAAAAATCTCTATGTGAGAAAGAGTTTTTATAATGTTACCAATATATAAGAATATTTTAAGGATTATTTCAACAAAAAGGGTTCTAATTTTTTTCGAATAAAATGGAACGATAATAATAATAATAATAATAATAATAGGAAACTAAAATTTCAATAAATAAAAGAAGTCAAAGAAATTATTTTCAAATACCAAAACTAAAATTATTTTTGTTAAAATCAAACATAACATGTACTTAATTAGTATCATTTTTAACAGGCATTATGGGGGTGCTAGTCATTCTTCACGCGTAACTAACTTTCGGACCTAAACTGTTTTATAGACACTAAAATTATCTTTTTAATAAATTTTAATTAATTTTAAAATTTTATTAAAAAGATATGTTTTAATAAATGGTCAATTACAGCTAACAAAAAAAGATTAGTGGTGACTCCATTTTTCATTTTTGTTTTCAAATTTGTCAGGCAATTCCAAAATTGTTACAATAGTTTGGTGACTCCATTAGAGACATCATTTTTTTTCAAGAGTCAAGCCAAATTAACTATGTGCTATCCTCAATTTTGTTTGAAATAGTCTTAATCGGTATTTAATTTTAATTTCTTAGATTTTTAATTTATTTTCAATAAATATTAATCAAAAATTAAAAAAATAAAAAACAAACCAAAAACAAAAAAGAAAAAAAGAAAATTTTCACTTGTATTCTTTTTACTATGTTTTTTGTTCATTTCTTGTTTTATTTTTTTATATAAATTAGGAGACATTTACACACATGATAACATGTTGCACTTCATGTATGAGCTTTATACCGGGGCCCTATCTCTCATAGAAGAAAGTAAAATACCTATGCTCTTTGAGATAGTAATTTGAACCATTTTCGTTCGTAACCTATAATAGGTGAGAATTGAGGTGTCTTACTAATCCTGTGTGGATGCCAGTGAGGAACAATTTAAAAATCTTTAGACATATAAATCATCACTTAGCATATCGTGAACCTTAATGGACCAGCCTTTGATAAAGTGTTATAGACCTTTTTGTAGAAATAACCTAAATATTAAAATTTTGAAAAAAAAAAGAAATAGATAATAAAAGAAAAGCATTTTTTTTAGATAATAAGAAAAAAAATTCTTTTAACATGTAATTCATTTAGTGGTTATCCAAAATTGACATTTTCATAAAATATTTTAGAATAAAATAAAAATTTTTTTCTTTTAGCATTATCCAACAGGCATAAAAAAATAAAATTTTTTAAAAAATTAAAGGTTTTTCTTAAATTCTTTGTTTATTGGCCAAATAAAAATTATTTTTTGAATCCTAGTTATTCTATGTGATAAAAATGTTTTTCTTTCTAAAAAAATTAAATTAAAATTGAATGTTGTTTCATATTTCCATTTTCATTTGATCTTTTTGCATATATTTTTATCATTTAAGAAAAAATAATAAGATAATACGTGTATTTCATCCCATCCATATCAATAAATAGTACATGCATTTTATTTCATACAAATGCATCTTATGCACATATTAATAGATAGTGCATGCACTCCATCTCATTACATATTTTAAGGCAGTGTTTACCACATTAAACTAGCATAATGCATGCATTGCATTTCGTATAGACATATCTCATGCACACAGTAGGTCCAGGCATTTCATACAAGTATATTGCATTAGTCATATGTATATATCTCATCACTCATGATTCTTACCATTTAGGGCTTTATACATATAAAAATCAATTGTCTTAAGCATATATGCATTTCATGACATTATTTAGTCATTATATTCATGTATTCATAAACATGTTTTTTGTGTTATATAAGTTAGAAATTATTTCTATGGCATTCATTCAATGAGGGTAACAATGTCTATCTTGGTGGAAATTAGAATGGTGAAAATGAGAGATCAATTGGAAGCAAGAATTATTATGTTGAAGTTGAATTAAAAGGAATTTTAGCTCGAGCTTCAGGAGATGAAACAATAGATGGCTCAATTGATAAAAATGGTTAAAGGTAGTGGTATGGTTAAGTTTCTTGCTCCTTATGGACTATTGTTGCTCATAATTCCATTAAATCAAGATCAACTAGCTCTTGTTAATTCCAACACTTTTCTTGAGTATACTAAGACATTGGTGATTCGAACAGTGACCAAAGTTTGGGCAAGCTCATGAAAGGAATAGGTAAACTAGCCACACAAATAATTGAACTCAAAGGTTTGATTTCCAAAATAGAGTCACTTGGTTTCAAACAACCATCACCAATTATCCCGAGTCCAAACCCGCACTTAAGTTCTTTTTATGATTGCTTTCGACTTCCTTTCCAAGCACACAATATTAGACCCCAAATTTTATGCAACCTCCGAGAATTCCACACTTGAATCCATGTCCATCACCTTACATTTCACAACCACTTGTTTAGTATGTTATCCCATCATTACCTTCTCAACCAAATTTTTGACCTAGGGTTTTCTAATTCATTCCAACACCAACTATACCACCATTTTTCTAGCAAAATAATCTAACTATAGGACATAAAAACTTTCGCACCACTAACACTAAAGGAAAAACCCCTATTGATCCAATACCTATGTCCTACACAAATTTATACCCACTACTCTTGAAAAATTATCTCATTACCTCTGTCCTTATTGAACCTTTAAGCCACCTTATTCCAAATGATACGACCCCAATGCCCAATGTGAATACCATTTTGGCATTTGGGGCTATCTCTGAAAGATTGCACATCTTTGAAATATAGGGTATATGGACTAATGAAAGTCGAATATTTAGGTTTTGATGCCGAAATGAAGCCAATTATTTACAAGAATTCTTCATCGATCCATACCAAGATAGCAAGCAGTGTTGTAGGCAATAGTCAAACTGGCCAAGATAATGAATAAAAAATAAAAACCTTAAAGCAAAAGGTTGTCCTTATCAGCAATCATAGTTAACTTATTTTAAATTTTTTAGGCGAGGCAAGGGGGAGTAAGAGCTAGTTTAGCACTTTTTTGCCATAGTCTTAGGATGGGTTGTGATGTGTAAACTTAAAACATTTGGGAATGAATTAAAACTTCTATTAACCTGAATTTTCTATGAATGGATGCATTTGTTTACAATTAATAATTGTATGCCTAAAAGAGCTTGTAAAAAAGAGTAATGGTTGTAAATATGCTTTCAGTGAACTTTAAAGGCGGAAGTAATGTCTTTAGATAACCAAGCCTGAATATAGGATGGAACTTAAGCTCCTCTTTAACAATAATAATAAAATTTGACTTGCATATCATGCATCATTTGTTTGAATTCGTTATTTTTCATGCCAGCTAATGACAAAGAATGGTTTGTGAATATACTTTCGTCAAACCTTCGAAGCAAAAAGATATTTTTGAAAGTTTTAATAATAGAATTTATGTCATAGATTTCTAACTTCTAGTAATTAATAAAAACGGTTTAAAGATATTGCATCCTAAAAAACAAGATCAGCTAAGTTTGCACACTTATAATATTCGAGCCTATACTAGAATCATGGAAAATGAAAACGTAAGTCGAATGGATAAATTAAAAAGGGCCTAAGAAGAGATCAAGAAACAGTTATAGGAATACAATACAATATGAATAGACAGTTAGTAGAATTAAAATAGATGTTAGCAGAGTTGAGAAAAGGAAAAAAATTATTCAAACACACAAGACAAATGAGGAAACAGTTGATGAAGCACCATCGTATCTATCTGGGTTCACATATGTTGAAGACACCCATATGCCATAAGCATTTTTATCAACTCATTAACCTTATACTAGCACTTTTGCTAAGTTACCCATAATTTAGACAAATGTCAATCCTTGGCCTCTACGACCCCATTGTTGTGCCTAATCTGGATTATCCTAAAGAATTGAAAAAATTAAAAAGGGTGCCAAATTCACTAAGAGATATAATGATAAAGGATAATTATGACCTATTAGAAGAAATATTGAAGGCAATTGAAAGCCATGATGTTTATGGGAGTGTTAATGCCAGTGAACTTAGTCTAGTGCTTGTTTTCATGATGCTGTCCAAATTTAGAACCCCAGATTTTAAGAAGTGTGATAGGACAAAATGCCCCTTAACACACATCATCATGAATTGCCAAAAGATGTAGTCCACATTCATGATGATAAGTTGTTAATCCATTGCTTTCAAGATAGTTTCACCAGATCTATAGTAAGATGGTATGTCCAACTAGACTAAAAGAAGATTTTCTTCTGGAATGATTTGGTAAAAACCTTCTTAGCATAATAAAAGTATGTTAAAGATATGATGCCAGATAGGTTTTTTCTACAGAACATGAAGAAAAGGTCAATGAAAACTTTTAAAGAATATACACATAAATAGAAAGACATGGCAGCCTAAGTATAAACACCCATGTTAGAGAAAAAAAATCATTGTTCTATTTGCCAACTCTCTGAACACTTCTTATTACGAATGAATATTATGAATGTTTTCAAAAATTTTACTAACATAATGATTTATGATGAATTATAGAAAATACAATCAAGAATGATAAGAATAAGTTGAAAAATACAACGACTGTTAAAAAGGGAAATACATCATAAAAGAACAAAAAGAAGGTGTAAGTAGTCATGCTAGAAAGGTATTTACCTAAGAATTTCATCTCGTACAATCTTTATCTTTTTCATCAACCTCTTTACAATGTCATAAGTAATATTTCTCAAACTTATATCTTTGCCAACTAAGCCACCATTTGAGCTTTCCAGCAAATTCTCATCCTCAAATGACCATTAATGATCTTGTCCCTACACTTGAATCTATTACTCAACCAACAAAGAATCGAAAAAGACTAAGAAATGATCAAGAAAAACTATCAATCCCTATTTCTCATCTTTTACCTTTACTAATAGAAGGTTTATATCTCATTTATGTGCCTCAAAAAATAACATCAAATCCATTGATAATGAGTTATAATCTTAATAGCAAGTTTGATTATCATATAAGGGTGATTGGCCACTCGATTGAAAAATACAAATAGCTAAAGGAAAAGGTTGAGAATCTTATCAAGAGTGGTATTGTAACTTTAGAACTGATAGAACAATGGAAGTTGACTTTGTCCAATTATGAAATATGGTAGGAGATCTCGAGTTCTGAAAAATTTAGATATGATGTTTTTTTTTTTTTGAAGCTTTAATCTTTTGTGTATGACATGTGTATTGTGTCTTTATGAATCATTCAGATTAATCTTGAAAGAAATGAATGCTTTGGATTTTTTAATGAAATTTTATTTTTATGCATTAGTTCGAATAAAAGCCCCACATAATTAATTTTCAAAGTTATAAAATGAAAAATACTTTACAAAAAAAATAAAATAAAATAAACAATAAAAAAAGTGAAAAGAAAAAAAAAGAAGTTTTCTTTTGTAATAAAAATAGAATGATTCTCGAAAAAAATGAAGATTACTATTAGAAAAAAGTCATCAAATACCTTCTCACCTTTTTAAATACTTTCATGTCCCTAATCATTCAAATGATTTGACTCATCAACCATAACCCTTTAAGAAATGTGAGTTTGAATTTATACTTACTAATATTGTGACATAAAATGGTGATAATCTTTTCTTGGGCAATGAATAAAATAGGTCAATTTTGAAAATTCATTTTGAATTTCAAAATGAATTTTCAAAATTGACCTATTTTATTCATTTACTCTTTCAAATTTTCAATTGGTAATTCAATATTTGTTAAAATTTTGTTATGACCATAGACATGAAAAATGCTTGAATTTTTTCTTTTAAGTAACTCTTATTTCATGTCTTAAAGCACATTGACTAAAAGAAGTAGAATTCTTTTTCACCTAAGACATTTTATTTCATACCTAAATACATTTTGTCATCCTTTCACCAAGAAAATGTCAAATAATTTGAAACCAAATGAGCATTTTTGAATTGTATGTTCAAATCTGGAATATCTCATATAACCTAATTTTCATCATCATAAGAACCTTAAGTGAAAAATAAGATGAGGCATCAGTCACATAAAAAAATTAAAAGATGCATTTTATCTTTTTTTTTTTAATAATCTACTCTTCTAACTAAGTGATCATATTTAAAATGACTAATGGCCATCTTTCTCTAATCTTCTCATACAAAAAAATTATTCACTTGCTACCCATTTGAGCTTACTAAATTTCTTGTTCCAAAATGAACCTCGGCCAAATATTATCTTCTACACTGAGGGCAAAATAAAGGCATTTTCAAAAACCTAACTTCAAGGAAAGTACGTGATATTGAGAGCATCTAACATATACCTCATAGATGAAAACCTAGGGTAAAAAACTAATGAAGCATCAATTAGAATCTTAAGTAATAAGAAGACAGAATTCAAGAAAGAAAATTGTTAAAGTTGGAGTCAAATGTTTCAAAAAAAAAAAAAAAACAAAGAAAAAAAGACACATGACCTTTCATCCAAAGAATGCTTCTTAAGATCCTTGACCTAATTAGCTAAATAATATATTTTGAGCCTATTTATTTATTCTTTTAGAACCCCAAACCTTGGCCTACATTACATACCTTGAAAAGTCTATTTTGATCAAATGTGAACACTTGAATTGAAGAGTTATGTCCTTAAAAATTTGTATATACTTGTTATTAATTGGTAAGATGTTACCAAGTTCTTCAATATTAGAAAATATAACTCTAAGGTGAAAACCCAAAAAAGGCAATTTAGAGCTAAAGCTACTTGTGAGGCCCTAAAAGAATTTTAGAGTTTTAAAGTTCTATCCAGAATAAAAAATCTTGATGCAAAACCTTTTGAAGGGTTAGTACCTATTAAAGACTTTGTATTTCATCAAACGATGAAAATAAAAGAAAATCAACCTTTTTCTTTTCCTAAATCTTGAAATATCACGTTTTTAATAAAAGAAAAATATATTAGAAAATTATCTCTTTCGTGAGCTCAAGAGAAATCTTTGCAACCTTTATCGAGCCTTCCGCGAGACATGCCCACTAGTGAAAATAATTGAGTTGTCAATTACCCCCATCTACAGGCATTCCAAATAATAATCACTAATTTTCAAAATATTCGAAAGTTATGAGTTTTAACTTTTCTCATTAATTACAAAAATACTTTATGCGGGGTAATTTTGTGATCACTTTTGAAAAGTTCAAAGATTATTTGAGTATTTTTTATAAAATATTGATATCATTTTTGGTGAAAAGTAAACATTGAAAATTTGAACAAATATCTTTCGAAAAAAAAAGTAAAAAGAATCTTCACATTTGCATTATGAAAAAGATGTTTGACCTGCAAATGAAGAACAAAAAAAGAGACATTTGTAGTTACATCACTTGCATATGCATCATGAAAGGGACATTCGCATTTACATTTACATGTACATTTGCATTTACATCTACATGTCTTTTATATTTGCATTTGTAGCACTTACATTTGCATTTACATGTACATTAGGAGAAAGACATTCATATTTACATTTACATTATGAAAAAGATATTCACAGTTGCATTACTTGCATCTATATTACAAGAAAGACTTTTACATTTAAATCATGGCATCTACATGATAATTAAGCCCAATTTTGCTAGCATTCAGATCAAATTAAGCCTAGTTTAGCTAGCACCCAGATAATGACTAAGCCCAGAATAGTTGGCACTCAAACCCAGATGATATTTAAGTCTAGTTTAGCTGGCATAGTTAAGATTTTAAGCAAAGTTTAGCAAGCACCTAGATCAACCTAAGTCTAATTTCACTGGCACGTAGATCAAATTAAACCCAGTTTAGCTGGCACCCAAATGATGACTAAACCCAGAATAGCTGGCACCTAAACCTAGATGATATTTAAGTTAAATTTAGTTGGTATAGTTGAGATTTTAAGCCCAATTTAGCTGCCATCCAAATCAAACTAAGCCCAGTCAAGCTGACATCTAGATCTTTAAGACCTCTAGCCATAATCTGTAAGATCTCTATGTAAAATATTTTAAATTTTCAAAGTTTCAATGCCTCTGATACGAAGAGCACTCAAAGATATTGAGATTTGTAAAACTTAAGAGCATAATCTATAAGACCTTTAGGCAAAACATTTTAAATTTTGAAAGTTTTAATGCCTCTGATACGAGGAGCACTCAAAGATATAAAGATTTGTAAAACCTTCAGACATAATCTGTAAGACCTTCGGGCAAAATATTTTAAATTTTCAAAGTTTCAATGCCTTTGATACGAGGAACACTTAAAGATGTTGAGATTTATAAAACATTCTGGCACAATCTTTAAGACCTCTGAGCATAATCTATAAGACCTTCGGGCAAAACATTTTAAATTTTTAAAGTTTCAATACCTCTGATACATGGAGTACTCAAAGATGTTGAGATTTGTAAGAGCTCCAAGCATAATCTCTAAGCACTTTTATGCAAGATTCATAAGTTTTTCAAGCTAAATCTATTTTAATTTTGAGGTTTATAAGATCTTCGGGCATGATCTCTTATTTTATTTTCAAAAGATATTAAGTTTTATTTAAAAAAGTTTTCAATTTTGGTTTCGAATGGTCAATTTTTCTTTTTAAATTAAAAAAAATCTAAGATCCAAAATCCAAAACCCAAAAAAAAAACTTTAAAAAAATTCTACATCATTGTTCTAGATAAAATTATTGTTTATATCTTTATCATATTCTTAATTCTCAGCAATGCAAAAAAAGAAACAATTATAGACACCAAATTTGTTCGGGTTTATCAAAATTAGGCTTATTTTTATTTTCATTTTTTACTTTTGCTTTTATTTTATTATTTATTTATTTTTATAATCTAATATTAAATAAGATATTAATCAAATATTAAACAAAAATAAAAAAATAAAAAGAAAAATATTAAAAAAATAAAAACAATTAAACAAAAAAAATAGAAAATAATTAGGGTAATGACCGATGTCAGTGGTGCCATGCATAGTACCATTGCTACCCACTCTTTTGTACCTCTTAAGCACCACCCACCCTACTTGCTTTCACACCTAAGACTCTTGAACCACCTGCCCCTAGCCATACAAACCTACCCTAATAGTGGGGGTGATCGCACATGGACCAGCGACCTGACTCAAGGTCCGCGCACCCAACCCATAACCTAGCTTCATCCACTATTAACTATTCCAATTGAACCGAACCAGATCGGTATTGACCGGTCTGGTTTACGTAAAAAAAAAATTTTAATTTATTTATTTATATATTATTTCTGTTATTTTGAATTTTATTATTAATATTTATGCATGTTAAAATTTTTAAATTTGTAAGGATAAATATTTGTTATTTTTATAATAATAATTAATAAAAATGGAAACAAAATGATAAACAACACTAAATAATGAAAAATAAAATCTAAATTTTTTATCATTCTATTTGTAATAACGTATAGATCCATGGACCTACCACTAGATATAAACTTAAGGAGTCACTACCAATCTTTCTAGTTTAGGTATGATTGGTCATCTAACTGAATCTGTCATATTTGAAAAGAAGTCCTAAGATTGACTTAGGTATCTTTAAATAGTAAATTTTAGTCCATGAAACTAGATGTTAGGTTCAAGAGTATGGTTACACATGAGGAATGTTATAGCACCTCACTATGCCTATCCAAAAGATGGCACTAGTTTGATTTCAAATTATTCAAGCCTTAACCATATTTATAATTTACCATAAATATTAAAAATTAATCTTAAAATTACTCTAATAGTTTGAAAATGGTTTAAGATAATTCTCTCACCTCAAGAGTATTCATAGCAATTAGTATCTCACTCTGAAAAGGCTTCATCATCAAATTTATTAATGTATTTTTCAAGAAATAATTAGTAAAATCCTCTAATAGGTTGGTAGGTTTTACTTTGATGCAAATCCCCCAATAGTTTAGTGAGATTTTCTTGTAAATTTATTCTTTTAGAGATCGTACTAAATCTTCCCATAGTTTGGCAAATTTTAATTTAAAATCCAAATTCTCCAATATCTTGGTAGGATGAAAATATGATATTTCATAATTTTTTTTTAAAAAAAATTAATTTATGAAATTCTCCAATAATTTAGTAGAATCTATAAAAATTTAAATTCATGAAAAATCCTTTAATAATTTAGTAGGATTCATGAATTTATTTTAGAAACTTTTTTATTTTATATTTTGTCTTTGAATAAATAAATGCAATTTATAAAATAATGTATTTGCTCAATTTAAAATAATAAAGGATAAAATCATAGTAAAAAAGAAAGATATACATAATAAAATAAAAATAAAATAGAAAAATAAAATCAAAATTGAAATAAAAAATAAAATAAAAAGAAAAAGGAAAAACTTACGATCGGGTTGGGTTTGAAGACAGCTTGCATGTAGATCATGTTCGGGTTGCACGCAGATCTGGACCTACTCCAAAACGACATCGTATGGAACTGATATAAATATCAGCCTTCAGCCTTTTTGTTCTTAGATTTCAAACCTCTCACTCTTTCTCTAAAACTCTTTTTGCCCTTTCTCTAAAAGATTCAATCAGAGTCTTCAACCTTCTCCAAAAATCGACCAATTTCCTAGACGCTATCGCTAAAAAATTCAAAAGAGTGCTGAAAAGTTCAAATTTTCCATAAACCATCCATAAACCCAAAATCCAACATCCACAAAACTCCTCTGGCCGTCAAATATTCCATTGAAAACTTCAAAAATTCAACCTAAAAATTCAATCAAAAACCTATATTTCCAAAAAACTAAAAGACCTTCCCAAATCCTCACAGATTAAGATCAAACCTAGAAATTATAACCTAAATTCTAAATACCAAGATCCCATGGATTAAATTTTTAAATTGTATCCAAAAAATATCAAAAAATTGAGCTTAATCCCAGAACCCCAATAGATTCAGATTTTCTAAAGCCAATCCCTAACTTTTACATAACTTCTAAAATCCAGAACCTGATTTTCTTCTAAAATAAAGATTCCCAATTAAAGAACAAGCCCAAAAAACCCAAACAGAATATGAAACCCCCCCCCAAAAAAATTTCCATAAACCACAAAACAAAAACCTAAATTCCTTCAATTTGCTGAAACCATTTCCCCCTTTTTCATTTCTATTCTTTTCTAGTGTGTCTAATCCATTGTTCTTGGATTAAATCCCTTTCAAATTTTGAAACGAATCAATTCAACCAGATTTGATTTGATTTGATTTTTTGAAAATAATTCTCCATGATTTTCTCATTCATTAATGCGTAAAATTTGAATCTAAGATGGAATCGTGGGTTCATAAATCACACATTTTCATCATCAAATTTCCCTTTTTTTATTTTTTGACCTTGTTTACTTTTTTTTTTTTACTTTTTAAAACAAGAAAAATTAAACAATAATAATAAAAAAATCAAATTAAAATTAAAATTTTTTCTATTGGGCCTGAAGCTTTCTAATTGGGCCCAATTAATAGCCAAAAGCCCATTTTTGATTTTAAAAAAATTTTGAATAAAATGGGGTGTCTATAGTTACCCCTCTTTACACATTCTTATGAACAAAATTGATGCAAAATAGCCATTTCGTTCAGGTTCAAAAAATAAAATCACCTGTATTAAGCCGAATTCAAACGTAAAAATGACTAGACAATTACCGAGCCAAGATCAAAAATAAGCAACCAAGATTACTAAGATTGAACCACAAGTTTAATAAATAAAATGATCCGAATTGAGCCGAGTTTGAAAATGAGTGAATGAGATTGAACTACAGGTCTGAAAAATAAAATAATCTAGATCGAGCTAAGATTGAAAATGAATGACCGAGATTGAACTGCAGGTCAAAAAACTTTAAAATTTTTAGCTTGAAATCCAAAGATTCATAATTTGAAAATTCAAGGGTTTGCAAGGGTTTATAATAGAAGTTGAAATATCTCAATATTCTAAGTTACGCAACAAATTCACAAAAAATCAAGATTTACAAAAGTTTGCAAGAATTCTAAGTTTCGCAAGAGTTTCAAGTTTGTAAGAATTCAAAGATTCATAAGACTTTCATATTTGCAGTGTTTCAAATTCATAAAAACTTTAGATTGACAAGAACTTCATATTTCCAAAAGTTTTGGGTTTTCAAAAATTTTAGGTTCATAAGAGTTTCAGATTCACAAGATTTTCAAGTTCACAAGAATTTAAGGTTTACAAGAACTTCATATTTGCAAAAATTACAAGTTCTTAAGAGTTTCGTTTCGTAAGAATTTTAATCATTATAAAGATTCACAAACTGTAATTCACAGACAATATTCAAATATTCGTATTTAAAAGATTTAAAGTTTCATATAAACAAATTCATTTATTCACATAAAAAATTTCAAGGCTCACTTCCAGAATTCAAGTATTCTAATTCAAAAATTTTAGAGATTCACACCAAAAAGTTAAAGATTTTTATTTGAAAATTTTGAGGAATCATATCCAAAATTTATATACAAAAATTTTAGAGATTCACATTTAAGAGTTAAAGATTTTTCATTTAAAAAACTTAGAGATTCACATCAAAATTTTCAAAATTCACCTTTATAAACTTTAACATTTCACAACCAAAATTTCAAAGTTTCTCATCCGAAAAATTTCAAGGTTTCACATCTAAAATTTCAAAGATTCATATTCAAAAAATTTTAGGAATTCCCATTCAAATTTTCAAAGATTTTCATTCGAAAAATTTTGGGATTCATATTCGAAAAGCCCCTTTAAACCAAGGCTATAGAACTTTAAAAGTTTGAAAATTTTTTCTTGTCCAAAAATGAAAGATCTTCCTCATTCAAGGAATCAAAAGTCAAAAATTTTCTTTCAACAAAACAAATGTCATGTTAATAATGCAAATGCCTTCTACATGCAACAATCTAGATTCTTACTAAATGATGCAAATGCAAATGTCATATAATGATTCAAATGTGCTCCACATGCATTCCCACTCATGATGCAAATGCGATTATCATGGATTTAAACATAATGCATGTAATGCAGATGTTACTAAATCAATGCCATGAAATTTTAATTATGGAAATAAGGTTTTCAAGACTTTACCATCTCATATATTCCTTCTCAACTTCTCTATATTAATGATCTCAAAGCATATCCCATTATTTAATCCATGTTATTTTCCTCATTTTGTCCCAACTCACCGGATATGTTGACCAATCCAGCATTGTATTCACCTATGGATCACCTTATTTGCTCTTTCTATATCATTTTTTCAGGCTTTTATTTTTTAAATTTCTTTCAAAAGAATGAAAAATCTTTTATGAACATCATCATTCTTTCATTTATCATCATTCAAATTCATGACAGACATGATACATTTTTTCAATTCAATTAAAGATGTACATTAGGTAAAGAATAAGAAAAATGGATCTTCATTATAAAAAAAGTATGGTTAAAAACAACTCAAAGATGAATGAAAATAAAATGCTATGACTATATAAATAGTATATAAATATACAGAATAATGACTGTTCAAACAATTTTAAATTCCAACTCAGAATCTTCTTTCAAAAACATATTCGATTGATATTCCCGATCTTTAAACATTACCCATATCCTTGGGATCTTAAAATGAATCTATATTTTCAAGTTTCCATCTTTACTTAAACTGCCTTATCGGGTTTTTAATTGAAGTCTTTTTTTTTCTCTTTTTTTTATTTTTTTTATTTTTTTCATTTTTTTGCACACCATTTCTCATCTTTTTTTCTCATGTCTCTTTCCCCTTTGATCCATCAATGATATTATGATCAAAATCTTAAACAATCCAATGGTAGATCTGCCTTAGTTCAATTTATAAGTCTTCAATTTGAGTGTACAATTCGATCACAATGACTTTTAAAGGATGTAATGTAGATTAAGGTAAAGGGTTATGAAAAAAATGGATAAAATAGGCCTAAAATGTATTTAAAAAGTAATCAAACCAAGAATTATTTTTTTATATAGAGCACCTTAATATTTTATCCCAATAATTTTACCTTCTTTTTTTGTTTTTTCTTTTTCTTTTTAATTTTTTAATTTTTTTTTATTTTTCATTATTTTTCAAGAAAAATTTAAGTACAAAAGGGCTTTGCCCTTGAAATCACTAAGGATAAACAAACTTCTCAAATTTTGCCTACAGTGCTAGGGTGATCTTTAGTTAGAGTTTCTTAAAAAAAATTTCAACAGGCTTAAATAAGATAACAAAGGATATTTTTACTCATTTTGTGAAAGATAAAAAAAATGACCATTTATCATTTCAAACATGAATACTCTTAATGGGGAACATTTATTGATTAATAACAGACTTGTGAATGAACAATTACAAAGATCATATATTGCATCACTTTCATCTTTCAATAAGCAAAATTTTCACCAGAGTTATCTTCTTTTATTTAATAGTACCAATGAATTAACAATCTCAATTTATCAATCAAATCATTATGAATGATATTTTCAAAATCGAATCCTAAATTATTGTCATGACTATCTGAACATTCATTATTTCAAATTAAAAAATGGATATGAGAAAAGATATGACAAGGTAAAAGTATATAATGGTGATTCACACAAAAAGAGAAAACCTCATCAAAATGCATTAAATCTGCCACTTTTATTAAAATGATGAAAAATATGATGAAATCTAAGTACATAAAAAAGATTCATATTCTTAAGAAATCTTATGATGATAAACAGTTTCAATCAACCTTCTCAAAATTATGCCTTTGGGTGATTGAGCAAAAAGTCTTTATTGACATTCAGTTTTTCTAACTTATTGAAGCTCATTGAGCCTATTCGAATCAAACTTTATACCTTATGTTTGAAAGTAAGGCATGTTTTTATGAAGTAACCCACATTTCTATTATGGTACAATATTTAACACTAACATTGTACCATTTGAGAAAAGGAGGTTTCAATGGCTTCAAAAAGAGTAGGGATACCAGGTCATTCTTGACTAATTCTAGAAATAGCTTAATATAGGTTATGGGGATAAGATCAATATAAGCTCTCTCTTAGTTGCTCCTAGATCCTTAAAATTGGCATATTAACAAAACTAAGCCTATATGTAGATGTTTGAAAGGCTAGTTAATAAGGACCTGGAGTGATGTTGTTCATGGTTGAGCAATGAAGCTAATAGAGGACTTATGTAATATTATTGGCTATCGGGTAGGAAGCAGGATTAACATATGATTGATATAAAGCATAACTTTTGAATTGTTACCCCTCAAAACTCATCGTATAGGCTTCAGCTTATTTTTTTTAGGTATCGCACCTTTCTTGGCACTACTGGCCTCTTCTTCCTCAAGTTTTTCACTCTTGATGATATTTTCAATAATCTCTCTTAAGATCACCATGTTAGTAAAGTTCTTTATAATGTTTCTTATTATCTTCTTATAATAGAGTACTTTTAAAATGCTAACGAATAATACCGTCATTTTTTTTCAGTCAGAAGAGGTTGAACTTGAACAGTCATATCTTTTCATTATTGGACATATTTTTTGAAAGAATGTTACCTTTTTCTCTATGCTTTGTAAAAAAAGACGATCAAGAGCCAAGTTTATGGTGTGACAACATTGATTAATAAATGCTTAAGCAAGCTCATTCTAAGAGTAGATACATGTTTGATCTAGTTAAACATACTATCTTACAACTAATCCAGCAAGGCTTTCTTGGAATACATGCATCAATAACTTTTCATCACTAGTGTAGGCAATCATTTTTTGACAATATATAGTGACATGTGTAATCAGGCACTTAGTATTATTGTACTTTTCAAACTTAGGAACCTTGAACTTTGATGGGATTACAACATCTAGGACCAGTAAAAGCCAACTACATTTATAGAGCCATAAAAGTTTATACCTTCAATGACTCGTAATCTCTCATCTAGCAAGTTCATCTTATGTTCAGACCTAGAGTCCTCTAAACTTTCAATTGTAGTCAATTTCAGCTTCTCATTCTCCTTGAGATCATCTAAGTTAGGGATCAAAATTGACTCTATTATCTTATCAATAAAGATAAGATTAGTAAAACTTTAAAATTACCCTTGAATTGATACAGATGGCTTTCTTATGTAAGTGTACCTTACAAGAAATATGAATTGCTATGGTGATGTATCTTAAGTGGATTGAGCCTGACATGGGTTATAGCCAAAAAGATATAAAGGGTCAACAACATCTTACAATAGATAGTTTTTAGGTCTAGCCCCTTTTTCTACAATCTTCTTTTTGTTCAGCTTGCTTAGTTCTTCCAAAATTTTGCTCAACTCTCTTTGGAGATCTTCTTAGGCTTTCTTTAACTTTTCAATGTAGTTCGCATCGTCTTGCTTCATTCTTTTGGCTTATTATACTAGTGGTGAATTGGTCAAGTTATCTTTGAACCTTGCTATACCTCAATTATGGTGCATCTTTAGAGTGATGTTTATGGAACCATCTAATTATGCATAAGATTGAATGCAATAAATAGGATTTAATGATGAAATGCATGCATAATATATACAAAGAAAAAGGTTAGTAAACATGTTATGTACAAAGAATAATATAATATGTACAAAAAATAACGTAAATGGTTAGTATTCAAATAATATATACAAAGAAAAATATATAAATTTACAAGCAAAGTAAACATCCCATCATATGCCTTATTTAGGAACTTCTAACATAAATGAAGGTTTGGCTCTAACTTAGATTCAGGCTTTTAGGTTTTATTTACATGTTAGGTTCAAAGGTTTGATAGTCTCAGGATTCTCAAATTATTCCTTACATCATTGTCCATTATAGCCTAGAAGGTATCCCAAACCTTACCTATTATAGGCTATAAACGAAAAGGGTTAAATTTGAGTAGGAGTTTTTTGCTAGCCTATGTAGAGACATGAAATCTCATGAAGGCATAAGTACTTTACTCTTTTCTAAGAGATAGAACTCAGGTGTAGAGCTCATGTTTTGCATGTGCAAATGAATGATAGATATATAAAAATAAATAAATAAATAAATAAAATACAAACAAGGAAAGAAAGAAAAAGAAAAAAAAATCTCAAATTTATTAATTTAGACTTAGATAACAAAAAATCATTTACTAGCCTGACTCTCAATGTCCCCAAAAAAGTCATCAAACTATCATAACGCGTAGATCTGTGAACCTACCATCAAATATAGACTTATGAAGTTGCTACCAATCTTTTTATTTAGACACAATTGGCCACTTAACTGAATCTGTTCTATTTAAAAAGATGTCCCATGATAGTCTTAAATATCTTTAAATAGTAAGTTCTAAAATTCATGAAACTAGATTTTAGGTTTGAGAGTGCAATTATGCATGAAGAAGGTTATATCACCTTTACAGCGTCGATCCAAAGGATAATACCAATTTGATTTCAAATTATCCAAGGCTTGAAATTTTTTATAATTTTATCAAGTAATTTAATTATTAGAAATTGATCCTAAAATTACTCTAATAGTTTGGTAGTAATTTAAGATAATTTCCTCACCTCATAAGTATTCATAGAAACTAATGTCCCATTCTGAAAAAACTTTGTCATCGGGCTCATTAATGTATTTTATTTAAAAAATAATCAATAAAATCCTTTAATAGTTTGGCAAGATTTTACTTTGATACAAATCTCTCAATAGTTTGATGAGATTTTATTTTAAAATCATTTATAAAATTTTACTTTGAAAAAATTTATTAAATATCTAATAGTTTGGTAAGATTTAATTCAAGATTATGAACAACCAATAGTTTGGTAGGATTAAAAATATATTATTTTATTTTATTTAAAAAAATGCATTAAGTCTTCCAATAATTTGGTAGGACTTAATTTAAGATTTAAATCCTCTAATAGTTTGGTAGGATTATAAATTTTTATTTTTTAAACCTTTTTTTAAATTAAAAAATAAAATAAAATAAAATTATCACGCAAAATAATATTATGCAAATAATAATATGATATCATGCAATTAATATAAACTATCATGTAATTAAGATAAAATATCATGCAAATTTATTAATAATCATGCAAAAATGAATCACACAAATAAAATCTTGCTAACAAATATATTAATAATCATGCAATTAAATAAAATATATAATCTTATCGACAAAATATATCATGCAAAAATTAAATATGAAAAATAGGAGAATAAAAACAAAGTAAAAAAATAGAGAAACAAAAAAAATAAAATCATAAAATAAAATGAAAAAAAAACCTGCGATCGAATAAGGCATGAAGTGCAGATCTTCACTCAGGTTACCGAGTTCACACGAAAAGTTCAAACTTCAATCGAAAAGTTCATCCTAAACCCAGAAAAACTGTAAAAAGTTTTCAGATTCTTGAAAACCCAACAAAAACCTCAAAATCAAAAACCAACAAAAATATCTAACAAAAATCCCAAAAACTTAATAAAATATGAAATCAAACTCCAAAATTAAAAACTAAATTTAGAAAACCCAAAAGCAACTCAAAACGAAATAAAATCATATAATCGAAAAACAAAATCTTAGAATTTGCTTGAATGATTCCTCTTTAAAATTAAAAAACTAAAAAAATAAGATCCCTAGAATTTTATTTTTCCCCCTTTTGTGTGTGGTTTTTGTTTATTTATTGGATTGAATCTTTTTAATTTTAAAAAATAAATCAAATTGATTATCATTTTATTGTAATTTTATAATCTATGATTTGATTTTAAGTTTCTCTTTTTATAAGATTTGCATGAATTAAGCCAAAATCTCCCGTTTTCTTATTTCTCTTTTTTTTTTTAACTTTTTTTGTGACTTTTGACTTTTTTTAAAAACAAGTAAAATTGAAATAAATAAGTCAAATTGAAATTGAAATTGAAATTTTTTCTATTAGACCCAAAGCTTCCCAATCGAGCCTAATTTTATGATCAAAGCCCAATTTTTATCTCGAAAACATTTAGAACAAAAAAGGGGTCTACATTATTAAAAGTTAAAATGAACTTTATAAAAAACTAACGATTATAATAATAATAATAATAATAAAATGGTTTCTAAACCTTTGATAATTTTTAAATTTTAAAAAATATATAATAACAAAAATAATAAAAAAAAAATAAAAATAAGAAAAAAAAATTTTACCCAATGATGAGATTTTAAGATATTTCAAGTAGTGATTTCTTAAAAATCTCTAAGCAAGAAAATTTTTTTTAAATACTACCAATGTATTGGAGTATTTACAAAAAAATTTTAACATGATAAGTTTTCTCTTTTCTTCCAAAACAATAATATTCAAAAACCAATAAAATTTTTAAAAAGAAAATAAAATGTGTGCATCAACATATTGTTATTCACATTGCATGCATATTTTTTACGAAAAATAAATCTAGACTTCTAAAGATAGGATTTTAAAGTATTCTGAAAAGTTATGCTTAAAAAATCTCTAAATGAGAAAAAGTTTTTCTATTGTTACTAACATATTTGAGTATTTTAAGGATTATTTCAACAAAAGGATTCTAATTTATTTTTTTCGAATAAAATGGAATAACAACAACAACAACAACAATAATAATAATAGAACACTAAATTTTTAGTAAACAAAAGAAGTCGAGAAAATTATTTTCAAACACCAAAACTAAGACTATTTTTGTCAAAATTAAAAGAATAAAATGTATTTAATCGAAACTGTTTTTAATGAGCGCATGGGAGTGCCAATCATTCTCCATGCATAACCAACTCTCATATCTAAACTATTTTATAGACTCTAAAATTATTTTTTTAATTAATTTTAAATTTTTATTTAAAAGATATGTTTTAATATGTGAATAATGGCATCTAGCCAAAAAAAAATTGATGGCAACTCCATTTTTCATTTTTTCATTTTGATTTTCAAATTCATCAAGCACTTCTAAAACCATTACAACAATTATGACAAAAATGATATAAGTAATTGAAATATATAAAAAAAGTGCAAAAAATAATAAAATATTAAAAATATAAAAATAATATAATAATTTTCTATTTGAAATAGATTTTTTCATCCTAAAGGCATAAGGGCTTTTTAGTGTGAATTTGAAAACTAAATTTTTAGATTGAAAATACATTTTTTGTTATTTAACATTGAAATTAAGTGAAAAGCTCATAAGTAACTTTTGATTATAAAAGCAACTTTCAATGGTAATATTAAAAAAAGCATTAGGCTTAAACTTGTATTGGGACGAGATATTTATAATATTATGTAATAACTCTAATATCATATTGAAAAAATATATGGATAAAAAATTATAATATGTAGAGATCTAAATCTAAACTTGTGAGGTGCCTTGTGTAGGATAAAACTGTGAGATTTTTTAGTCAAAATGGATAATACCTTGCAAATTGGGTACGGGTTTCCTCAAATGGTATCAAAGCGATCACCAGTCGATGGGAACTAAGTGTTACATTGTGGGAGTCACTAAGAGCTACATGGTAGGGAGCCACATTTAGAATCCCAACGTCTGATGTGATTTTGGTCTTGTAGTTAGACTCGACTTGACAAGGACATCAAGCTTTAAAGGTGAAAAGATTATAATGCCCCTAATCCCACATTGAAAAAATATATAGATAAAGAATGATATATATATAGAGATCTAAACATAAACTTGTGAAGCACCTTTTATAGACAAAACTATAAGACTTTTGGGTCAAAGTGAACAATACCTCGCAGGTTGGGTGCGGGTCTCCACAAATAAAACCATGAGGCCAAGGGGGGCCGAAGTAAAAATATCTCACAAGGGTGTGAACCGTGACAATTAGGCTGATCTAGAATGTTGGATGAGTCCATGCCCGGGTCCTAAAGCCGCATGAGCTTGGAAGTTGAGTATAGACCCGTGACAAGTGATATCAAAATGGTCACTAGTCGACAAAAATTAAGTGCTATATCGTGGGAGTCACTAAGTGTTACATAGTGGGGCCATAGGAGTCATTAAGTGCTACACAGTGGGAAGTCACCTCTAGAATCTCAACGTCTGGTGTGATCTTGGTCTTGTGGTTAGATTTTGCTTAACACAAACATCAAGGTTTAAAAGTGGGGAGATTGTAATGCCCCGATCCTATATTGAAAGATTGTGTGAATAAATAATGATATATATGTAAAAATATAAACCCAAACTTATGAGACGTCTTTTGTATGACAAAATCGTGAGACATTCGGGTCAAAACAAATAATACTTCACAGGTTGGGTGTCGGTCTCTACATATTAATAAAAATTATTTTTATGTAATTTTAGTTTAAAATATTTAAAACATTTTAATATTAACATGTAATACTTTAATGTTTTAGAAATATATTTAATTTAAATAAATTTAATGAGCAATGTAAATTAACTTGGATTTAAATTTATGAATTGTCAATCACACGTAAATTTTATATTTAATAATTTAAAATATAATACAGTAACATAATACGATATAAAAATAAAAAACGAAAATGATATGACTTAAAATTATAACAATAACTATATATAAATTTAACAAAATAAAAAAATTATATTTTATATTTTCATATCAATATAAATTATAATATATAATTTTTATATAAAATTTAATATAAATATATATAATTTAATATTTTATATAATATAAATACACGAATCATCAAATTTAAAAAAATTTAAAAAAATTTTGTACCTTTTGAACAGTGAGGTTGGACTGATGATGGCTAGGAACGAATTAAGGTGATAAATATACCAATGGGAGCACCTTTTTTCAACTTTGCATACAATTTTTAATTGAGAAATCGAAAAAAGCCAAGAAATGCCAAACAAGTAGCAATTGCTACATTAAATTAATAGTGATAGATTTTAATAGATTGTTTTTTTCTCATTGGTTTCTACATGGCCGCCAGGAATTTAGGTCTCTTGTATTTTTGTGAAGATTCTAAATATTTTCCTTTTTACTAATTATTACGCCAATAAATTGTCTTCCACATAAATGGTGTTTTTCGTCAACGACCTTCTTTCCTAGTAATAAACGTGAAAAAGTTTAGAGAAAACTACTACTATTATTATTATTGTTATTGTTATTATTGTTGTTGTTTAAAATTATTTTTAATTAAATGTTTATTATTAAAATTAAAATTTTAATATTTTCCTAATAAACACAATTATGGATCATCACATGGTTATAGCTAATTTTGTATACTAAGACTAGTAAAGAACAGGATTGGGCTTTCTTTAAAATTTTAGGGAAAATATCTCATTATATTGAAAAGTTCGTTTTATAATAAATTTTTAAAAGTATGATCATTTATTGATTTCAAAGATAAAATTTTAATTTTATATCTCTAATTTGATTCATTCTTGTCACAATTTTTTTTAAAATTGTTTAGCATTTTATTTATGTGTGTTTGTCATTCTTAAGAAAGGCAATGAATTCACTTCTTTCAAGAAAAAGGCAAAATGTTTGAATAGGAAATTTTCATTAAATAGAGTTTACCCATTCTAATCAGGAAGTCCAAAAATATAAATATATCTTACATATATTTTTATTTCTTGTTTTTAATATTGTGTCACGTGAACACCATCATGTAAATATCATTCACTAGTTATGTAAGATATTATTTTTTCTTATCATGTAAGCATCATTTATTGTCATGTAAGATGTTATTCATGAATATGTAATATTTAAAAACGTAATTAATTATGAATAAATATATTTTTTTGTCATTTTAATTTTGAGTCGAAATTTATATTTATAGATATCTAATTTTATTTTGATTATTTGAAATAAATCCAAATTTGTTTGGCCCTTGTGAGTTAAATTGCTTAGGTTAAAATCCGATTCAAAGTTGAGTGAGTCAAAATCCGAAATCCCATTTGGTTTTATAAATTGAGCCTCAAGAGGACCAAAAACAATAAGAAAAAAGAGGAGAACTTCTCCCAAAAAAGAGCAATGAAAAAAAAAGCTTCTTTTTCTAACTTGCAGAAAAACCAAAAACACTATTACACACAATACCAAAAAATTCCACCCCTTGGAACCGGGAACTACAATGTCAAAAACAAACATACACTAAAAAAAAAGAAAAAAAAATGTCAAAAGATCAAAAAAATTTCTATTGGCTGAAACTTTGAAGGCCAATCTATGATTTTCAGGGCAATTTTAAGCAAAAAAGAGGTTAGAAGTGGAAAGAGAAATCGAAGGGGTCATTTTTTATTTTTTATTTAGTTTTTCAACTATTAGTAGCCAACAACCACAATCTATAGAGCACAGTATCGATTGATCGGATTCTGAGTTGCTACTAGATCTGATGATTCGTGTATTCGTATAATATAAAATATTAAAATTTATATATTTATATTATATTTTACACAAAAATTACATATTATAATTGTATCGACAAAAAAATACAAAATATATTTTTTTGATTTTGTTAAACCTAAATATAATTATTGCTAAAATTTTAAGCTATATCATCTTCGTATCTTATATTCGTATCGTATTCATGTGGTGTTACTGTATCATATTTTATATTGCCAGATCTAGCTATTGCAAAGGGACTTTGACAAAAAAAATTTTATGTGAAGTGTTTTTAAGAAAAAAGCTAAAATGATTTTTTTTAAAAAAAGTTAGATTTTATAAAAAAAAATGCAAAACAATATGTTTTGGGAACCTAAGATCCACGTGCCGACCTGATAACTTGTGCATGCGACTCATGACCTACTTCTTCTTCAAACCTAGTATCGGTCCAACTGGATCATTGACTGAACTGTTGATTAAACCACCGAATCGCCTCTGAATTGTTTAGAACCATTGACCAAGCTCTTGACCAATTGGTTCAAGTATTTTTATATTTTCTTTCTTTTTTTTTTACTTTTTTTATTATTTTAATTATTTTAAGTTATTTATTTTTTATTTATACATGTTTAAAATTCCAAATGTCTAAAATAAATATCTATTACTTTTCTTCTTTTTTTAAAACTGAAAACAAAATAATAGAAACAAAATTTAAAATTTTTTAAAAATAATTTGGTAATTTTAAATTCTATCATTTCTAAAAAATAATAATAATAATAAAAAATTTATCTGAATGATGAAATTTTAAGAAAATCCATGTAGTGATTCTTAAAAAATCTTTAAGTGAAAAGATTTTTTTTTAAAAATACTATTAACGTATTTGAGTATTTATAGAAATTTTCAGTATAATAAAAATTTCTTTTCTCTTCTATAAAAAATGTGAAAAATGTAAAAAATAAAAAAAAATAAATAAGTAAACAAATTTTTCTTAAAAAGGGGCAAATAATTTATAAAAAATAAATAAATGAAGATAAAATATAAACATACAAATAAAATATGCATATCAATATTTCATTATTTGAATTGCATGTATATCATTAATTTTTAAAAAATAAATACAAGCTTTCTAGGATGAGATTTTAAATAAATTCGAATAGTAATTCCTAATATATTTTTATGTGAGAAATTTTTTTCTATATTATTAATATACTAGAACATTTTAAGAGTTTTTTAATAATAAAGTTGTAATTTATTTTTCTCAAATAAAGTACAATAATCTTTTTTAAAAAAAGAGAAAATTTTGTGAAAAAAAAGTGAAATAATAAAAAATCAAAATCAAAACAAAAAAATCAAAATTTTGACAAAAATAAAGAAGTTAAGGAAATTATTTTTAAATATCAAAATTAAAATCATTTTTTAAGATTAAACGATAGTGTATAATTAATTGTATCGTTTTTAAAATAGGTACTGTAAGGGTAAAAATTTTTTCCTCACACATAATTGTACTCTCGAATCTAAATTATTTTCGTATACTCAAATTTTATTTTTTTAATAAATTTTAATTGATTTTAAAATTTTATTAAAAAATATATTTTAATAAATGACTAATCACACCTAGTAAAAAAAAATATATGATAATTTTTTTTAATTCATCTAACGATTACAAAATTGTCATAACAATATTAACTATTAATTAATTATGATCAACTTCAAATTAAATGAATTTTACTATTAATCAACTTAAAAATTCATTAATTTATAATATTTATAAATCTAATTAATTATAAATTAATATACTTAATATTTAAGTATAATTTAATATTAACATATTTATTAAATAATATAAATATACACAAATCAAATAAATACGTTAAATCCGCGATAACGTGCGGAATATAAAAGAAGAAAATTCCTGGTAACTTATTTCTTAATCCATGTGTGTCTTTATTTCTTTCATTCCTGGAAACTTGTTGAAGATTCCGAACCTGTCGTAGTCAAATTCGGTCTAAGAAAGAGAATCTTGTTAAACTGCAATTTGTGGTTTATGTTGGTCAAAGTGTCAAAAGTAACATAAAACAAAATACAATTGTGGAGCCATCCGATGATGATTTTTGTTTATCGCACTTGGCAAGTTGTTGGATGGGAAATGGAGAGTGGGGCGTAGAATTAATGAAAACTATTTATTCATTTTCTTGGTATTAAGCTTCGGAGACAAATTAAGGATCAAAGTAGGGGACTGGAAACTTTCTTTCAAGGAAAATTCGTGTTAATTGGTTGCTCTCTACTGGCAGGTCCTTGTTATATTGAAAGATTATTGAAAACTATGCTGGGCTGATTTTCATCCACTTGTTTCTCTAAATTGAATCTCTCCCTTATTGCTATTTTCAATTTCATTCATTTGTTTGGATTAGTTTTGTTTTTTCTGAAATGGAAAGTTACCAGATTTTTTTATATTCTTATTTTTTGAAAAATTCAAAAAAAAATTGAATTTTTTTTCTTTTGAAGTTCATACTCAGGTAGCAATGACAAAGAAAAAAAGAGAAAAAATGAAATATATCTCCAAAACTTTTTTTTTCACAAATATATATATATATAGATGGCAAAATCTTGTTGATACATTAAAAATTTGCTTTGACTTAATACGAATTATTTATTTAAATTTGTTATTAAAATATCAAAAATATATATTAATATTCTAATAATTAAAATATATTTTAAAATTAAAATTAAATAAAAAATATAAATTTTTTAGAAATAAAATATTTTGACTAACTGAATTCAAATTTGAAAATTTTGTCCAAATCTTTACCCAAATAAGACATGAGTGGCAGGCACGACGGGCCACGCCACATGTGAACAAATCTAATTACGTGTTGTTTGCTTTTGACTCAAACAATTACCTTGATAGCAATATTCTTGTTTTCTTTTTTAAGTCTTGAAATCAAGTTCATGGACAAGATACTGGATTATTCATTGAATGAGGCGCACTTGAACAATATATAAGTCTAAATATAGTTTGGATATCATGTGAAAAATATTAGGACAACAATACATTGAAAAATTGATGAAGAATTGGTCCATTGCAATTATAATTTTTGTAAGTTGGTATGTATAGTTGGGGGATAAAAAGAGGTTTTAGAGTATTAGACTTTTTGACAAATAGAACATGCTCGCTCGTGTGCTTGAAAGACAAAGCAAATTGTCCTAGTTGTATTTCCCTTTGATCATGGTTTTCAGGACCACTTTAATAAGTTTGTCGTCATTTATACTTAACTTTATACCTACATCATAGACTTTAATCCAACCGACTTGTTGAGGGTGTTGTTGGTGAGGGTAAGCTGGATACTTATTTGGAGAATGAGTTTGGGTTGGTTCAAATTTATAACAAGAAAGTATGGTTAAGAAATGTTGGAAATTATTTTTGAGATGTGTTCCAACGTTTAAATCATATAAATATGTCAGGTTAAGAAGGAAGAAGGTGAATTGTAGTGGAAGCTAGAGAGTGAAGAGTTCAAAATGTGTATTTGAACTTTTTTTTACTTTATTACTTTATATATATATATATATATATAAAAGATATTGGATGATGATATGATCAAGGTCATTGACAGTTAATGGAAAGTCAATATAGAGCTTAAGAAGGATCTATATGGGTAAGTATAGTCCACATTTAATGATATCAAACAAGTTGGAAGCAAGTTTGATTATTGTGAAGTGATTATTAATATAATGTTAGTGGAGATAATTGGATTGAGTTATTTTTGTGAACGAGAAAGTCTTGGCAGACAAGTATGTTAGAAAAAATAAATATCCAAATAAAAATAGTAAAAAAAAATTTAGTTTTTAGGCATGAAAAACACTTTTTTAAAAATAATTATACCTATAGAATACAATAAAGTCTCAAACTCTCCAAATGTGAAAATAGTTATACTAAAAAATCTATTTATAATGAATAAACAGACATAAACTTCTATTTAAATGGTTATGATCTTTTATATAATCATAACCTTTATGAATAATAATTTATTTATATTTAAATAGTTATAACCATTTGTCATATAATAATTATTTTTATTCAAATATAATTATTTAAAATATGAATAAAATTAATATAAAATTTAATTTTATTCATCAATAATTAAATCTTTTTATTTAATGTAGGATGCACTACATTCTAAATTACCAACAATCCCCCACTAGTTTAAAACATTGATACTTAATTTTTAACCTTTTACATAAATAAATGTTATAAATACAAGAACGTATCTATCGATTTAAACATTCAATTAACATATATATCTTAAAATTTTAATGAAGTTGATGGTGTCCGCAGATTAAACTTCAACTCCCTGTGTTAGAATTGAAAATATAACACACATAATACTTATTTATTTTTTTATTAGAGGTTTATAACTATTTTAGCACTACTATAGTTATGTGTTTATCCTATTTATAAACATTTACAAGAGAGACCCTAATTCTTCTTGTTGATGCAATACTATTTCTATGTTTATATAGGTATAGTTTTCATTATATCTACATTGTTTTAGACATTTAAATCAACTTATTAAGAATATAAAAACGCATAGTTCTCATATAATGGATTACACTAGTTTCTAAAATTTGAATGGGTTTTATTAGTGTTTAACAAACACATAACAATAACTTATTTTCACCCATTAAACTTTGTAATTAGAAGTTACTAATTCAAAGTTGAGTTCCCATTATTGGTGTCTAATAGTAAGGGTTTAAACGCATTCTACTTGTAATACTACTAACCAAATATCTTGAAATTCAATTTTCTTTTATGATGATTACCCCCACTTGAGATTGAATATGTAATATAATCACTTAAGGCTAATATGTCTAAACTTTTCATTTTGCATATCATTCATATGCTCTAGACATTTTTGCCTCATTCTTGTCATTATAATAAATAGATGGTATTGGTTGTGACCATAATTCTATACTCATTAAAATAAAATTTCAATCATTCTATTTTTACATTTTTTTCTATTTTAATACAATTATTCTTCTAGTAAAATTAGATAAATTGAATGGATAGACCAAACCATAAAATTATACTAAAATCTTATAACACTATGGTGGTATTTTTTATTTAATTCTTATTACCTTCACCATGTACAAAATATACATTTTTCTAAAGAATGTCTCATTCAATTATCAAGATATCATATATACTTAATCAAATTGTCATTCCATTTATCTTTTCACTATTTAGTGCTTTTTTTTTTTTTAAGTAGGAGCATCCAAATCTACCCTTAGTGAAAGATAACTAACAAATATTTTATATCATAATATTTTCTTCTCATTAAAGTTTCAAAACTTTTATTTAAACTCAATAAGAGAGTATACATCAATAAGAATGATGTTAAATATAATCACTTTCAAATTTTTTTTTAGTATACTCATACTTTCTATAGTCTCTTTTTTAGACTTTCATGGAAACTTATGGATATATTTCATCATGGATACCATTCACCAATTTATTACCATGACCAAAACCATATACATCACCCAAATGAGTCAAGTCAAATAGTATTCATCTTGCTTTTTTTTTTTTATATTCACAAAATCATTTGAATCACTCATGGCTCTCAAAGTAATTATAATTTTATACTTTGACTATATTTCAAAACTAAATTATAAGATGTAGATTATTTATACAAGTCATAATTATTATCAAATAAAATTAAACAAATATCATTTTTATGCAAAAACTACTGAGAAAACTTATTTGTGTATTATTTATAAATAAATAATTTTCAAATTTATCAAAAGCACTATTCATTTAAAAGTCATACCACTTTCTCCATAAATAATTCATTTAGTGATCAATTCCAAGTATTAGGGCTATTGTAAATTAACATCATTATCAAATCTACACATTAAGGGTGCATGACCAGTACACATTCTTACCATGAAATTATAAAAACACATTGAGGTTTGTACATTTTCCTTTTTTAATTAATCTATGCATAATAATGCCATATATCTTTACAATTATTTATAATCTCTATTTGCTTTAAAATAAACTTTATTTAAATTATTTAAATATGGCTTAATAAGACATCAGTGGATAGCCTTCAAATTATCTGTAATTAGCAATAGCCTTTAATGTTATTAATTATGTGCCTTTTCCATTTAAACTTGAATATCACATTTAACCCAATTTGTTGGCCAAACTTTCAGTTTGAAATGGTAACATAAATTTCACAAATAAATCATGCCAACATATTCACTATATTAATTTCATACTACTATTAGCCACAATTATGAAAAATCCATTCTAGTAAAATTTTTGGAATGTATAATTAATAGATTCCAAAAGTCCAAGTAATATGAAAAACAATCATGAAATTGGATTAATACAATAGAATCAAACAATGAGTTAATGACATACTAATTTTGAATAAAAATTAAAGAAAAACTTATCTTACATTACGGTAAAGAATTAATTATTTCTCTTTATCCATAATTATTTCAAGAATTTGGATTTCACCAATACATTTCTAAATTCCTTTCTCTTGCATCTCCATAAATACGAAATATAAAAAAAATTTATAATTGCTTTTAGATTGTTAGAAAAAAATAAATATGAGAATAGAAATAGTAAAAAAGAAATTTGGCTTTGTGGTGTGAAGAATATTTTTTTAAAAGTAATTATGCTTATAAGATATAACAAACCACAAACTATTCAATCAAAAGTAGTGAAAATGAAAGATCTATTTATAAAGAATGAATAGACATTAAATTTACATTTAAATAATTATGACTTTTTATATAATCATAACATTTATGAACAATAATATATTTATATTCAAATAATTATGATCATTTATCATATAATAATTATTTTTGTTCAACTATAATTATTTAAAATATGAATGAGATTAATACAAAAATTAATTTTATTAATTAATAATTAAATATTTTTATCTAATATGGGATATTAAAACATCTAAATTACCAACAAAGTAATTTAAGGACGAACTCGAATTATGATGAGGAGCCTAGGCATCTATCTTCTTTAGTGATTATGTAACAGTTGGACACAAGTTGATTTATCAAGTGTGGAGGTTAACTTTGTTGACTAAGCAACTAGATGTAACGTGACTTAACTGTTTGCTAAAGAATAAAAGGAGTACATTTTTAAAAATATTATTATATTTTTTTTTATCTTCGGCTAGAAGAATTAATATAAGGAGTGAATTAACTGGAGAAATGATAATTTAATTTTTTTTAGTACTTGAAATGGTTTGAAATTGATTTTTGGTTATTAAAATTAAAATTTTAATATTTTATCAATAAAGTAATAGTTGTTTTAAAAAAAAATAAAAACGTTTAGGGCATTCGTTTCTGCTTTTAATTTTAGAAATATTTTATACTTGACTTGAAGTTATGTTAACTGCGTGGTGCTTAATAACATTTGTTAAGATGATATTTAAAAAAAAAAAAGAAAAATGTAATTAATGAATTATTTTTTCTTAAATTTAATAAAAGTAGTGTATTAAATGAAAAAAAGTTTTTTTCTGAAATAGTACTAATTAAATAATCTATAACTTATACATAGCTGTAAATTGGACTCTTTAATTAATAATTTTTATCTGAAAAAATTCGTAAAACAATTCCAAAGAAAAAGCTAATATGCATTATGAAAACAATTTCAACATTAAAAAAAAAAAAAGTATCCTTATTTTAATTTTCAACATGGATTTAACTTTTTTTAGGCATTGTTTTACAAGCATCTTTCCAACTAATATTACCAACTGAATAGGTCATGTCCCAATAGCTAATATCTTTATAACAGTAGGCAGGGGATAACATCATATAAATACAGTTATTACATGAATCATAAGTCTTCACCAAGTACATTTCGGACCACCCTCGGAACAGCTATTCAAAGTAAAGGAAAAAGTAGCACGAGTTGTCGGTCTGACTCTCGGTTACTTTTAAATATCACAATTAATAGCTGTAGTAGGATTCAATAATGAATATTGAAATTTACGCATTGAAATAATTAATCTATTAAAAGTGAAGAATAATGAATAAAAATCCCATCTGAAACACAAAATTAGACGAAAAGATGGATTTTAAGGAGGCTCCATTCAATCCTAACACGATCCTTTGACACAATGGAAATGCGCTCATCACGCTCTCAAATGAACATAACTAATAATATGGTAACTGCCAATTAGGGGTGGATCCACTTTTTGAAGTATGATATTCAAAAATTAAAAATAAATAAAAATGAATAAAATTTTTTTCATGATAAAATTAATAATTCTGTCAGTAATTTTTATATATATGCATAGGGTGAAAGGAAATGCAACACAAGGGCAAGTATGTATACTTTTACTGAAGCATTGGATCAAGAAAGAAAAAGACAAGTGAAGGGTCTGGGCCAATTTGGATAAATTTGAGCCTAACCCTAGCATGGCACCTTAGCATACTAGTGTTAGATGGGACCAAACCAACCTTGAAATGGTCCTAATTACTTATTGGCCTAATTTATTGCTCTCTTGTCTCTTGTTTTTTTTTTTTTCCATCCTTTTTCCTTTATATTACCTATATGATCATGCATTGCCTTGATACATATCTATTATATTATCACATTTTTTTTAAAAGAATCTAAATATAAAAATCCAATCTATAAAGTAAAGATCATGACAAATTTTATAAGCTTTTTTTAAGTGTGTTTTTCCTTTAGTAATATAAAATTATTGTAATATTTATTTAATATTAAAGTAATTTTTGAAGTTTATTACTTCAAATTCAAAAAAAAAATTGATAATTGAGATTATTGGAAATTGAATCTTAATCATTAAAATTAAGAGTTTAATATTTTACCTATAAATCGTCCGAATGTTGATTAAGTTCAAAAAAATAACTTTTAAAGACATAATATTAAATTTATTTAAAATCTAATTATCTTTTTTAATGTGCATAATTGGTTTTTGTACCTAAATTTAGTTAATTAGTCCTCTCTTGCATTGCATCTATTATATATAATTATAATATGGAAAGGGATCAATTTACATTAGTGTAAAATTAAAAAATTTTATATCATTTTTTTAGCTATTAATGTTAATAAATCCAAGGGACGAGAGAGCAAGTAAAAAAGATAAAAAAATTTATTTAATCTCATCTTTTAAATCTATTAAAATTAATGATTAAAAAAATATAAAAATTAATGGTTTAAGTTAATCTCTTCTCTTATGTAGTACAATTAATACATAAAGATCAATCAGGCCTAGTGGCCTACTCAATTAACTGAAGCCCATTGTTCTTATGAGCTAGTGTTGGTAGAGCTAGGCCTAAACTTAAATCCCTTTTCCATCTATCCATTGGGCCTGCAAGAGGTTAGGGTCCTTAAAGATTCCCATAACAAATTGCCAAACTTGTCCAAATCCCTTTGATCAGGGTTGTTTTTTTTTTTTTTTTAATATTTTACCATACCAATTTTAAATGAAATTTCATGCAAAGATCCATTTTATTACTTCCTCACTTATAAATTTAATTAAACAAAAAAGCCTTCTTCCCCACTTGAAATGAAACTCAATTAACTTTTACCTTTGTAAAGTTTGTTTCGTGGGAGACAAACTTTTATAAAGGAGTTGCAACTTTCACAACTCTCAGCAATTCATTGGGCAAAAATTTTTTTTTTCATACTTATTTACTTGATTGTGTAAAAAGTTCTTCCACAACAAATAAATGCACAACTTGTGAATGTAGAGCATGAAGATGAGTGGCATAAAACCAGCTTCAAACTTTTTAAAATCTTTCTTTAACTGATATTTTTTGGTGACTAACTTTTAGACTAAATGTAATGTCTTAAGATTTTGGGCTTGTAAATGCTCTTCTAATTTATTAAAATGTAATAAGTAAAATGATGATAAAAGATCAAGTTAACTCAAGGTTATGAACATATGATTTAGCAAGGACATAAAGTTATATGAGATAATTATTGATTTTTTTTTCTTATTCGAGACAGTTAAAGTTTGTATATCGAATTTACTAAAATTAAAATTTTAATGTTCTATCATCGAATCAATATACAAACAAATGAGTATTATTTGCTATAATACTTTATATATAGGTCAACAACATAAGTATATATGTTGTGTATGACTTTAAACTAACTACATTATATTTCAGAGTTTTATTGCTTATTGATTAAAAATAAATGTAAATTTCATCATTTTGAAATTAATAATGATTTGATTACTTCCATTTTCTCTTCCTCTAATCTAAGTAGTAGCTAAACAATGGAAATTCTTTTCTTTTCCTGGATCCAAACAGATTTTTTTTTTTTTTGTCAAGATACATGCTTTTGTGTCTTGTGATTAACATTTGTAAAGCCAATCAGCCAAATACCAAAATGAAAGCGGTTTGAAAGTGTTGTTGTCGTATTGCTTTCATCTTACATTGCATGTAAAATTCCCCTCAAAGAATATTTTCAGGAATCTCCATCAACCCCAAAAGAAAAGAGAAAAAGAAGCAAAAAACAAGAACAGGTGGGAGGTTGGGGGGGGGGGGTCTGAAACTCTGAAATCTAGAAAATATCAAGAATATCGAGAATGGAACGGTTGCAGACAGGACATGAACCCCGATCGAGCCAGACTTCCCTGGAACAAACCCTGCAAAAGGTGTGCCCACATGGAATAAAAGCCGCCCCTTTCTTCCTCTCCATGCACACGCAACACATCCAATCGCAGCTCCCTCCTCCACCTTCAACATGAACAACAACATTGTCCTTCCTTTTCTTCTTATAATTATTCCAATCAACACCCTCCGTTTCTTCAATCAATCTCATCAACGTCTTCACCTGCGTGGGACTGGGAACCACGTTGTTTCCCCGCATATTACGCTCAGCTGCCAGAGCCATTGCCAAGTTCATCCCTGAATTACCTGGTGTGACTACTACTGGCTGCTGCCCCACCAACAGTGGGGTACTGGCACTGTTCTCTCTTCTATTCTGAATACGGTTATTTACGACATTGCCGCTCCTGCTCATAATAACTTGCTGCCTTTCAGCTGCTTCTTCATCTTCATCTTCTAGTAGGATTGAAATAGTTGAAATTCTGGCTCTAGGAGTCCAGGTGGCTCCGCAGCACCCCATTGCCTTCAATCCAAGCCTTTGTTTCAGATTCTTCCACTTCGTCATTGTTCTGTCTATGACCATGCTCTCCATTTTTTTTTTTTTTTACTTTGCTCTTTCTACATGTATATAATGGGCTGCAAAGTTCAGAGTCGACGTTGTTTAACTAATCAAAGAAAATCGAAATGTAAAAGGAAAATGAAAAGAACAGATGAAGCTTTGTAGATGAATAAATGCATGCAGACATTGAATAGAAAAGTTGCATTATGCATGAAATTAAGATCCAATACTCTTCCCCATATACTTGGTCTACCGTAATTCAAAAGAAAATAAATGTAAAGGAGAATAGCTATAAGAAATAAAAGATCCAGAAGGAGAAAAAAAAATTCAAATACCAGGAAAATGTAGTTGGGCGAAAGAAGCAAAACCTGAAAATAGTAAGTGGAAACTAAGTGAATATAAAAGAGATAGTGGTAATGGAGAAACCGCGTCGCATTGGAGATATCCAGAGTTCATGAATTATGATCAATTTGTCGGATGGTAATTAGAAGTTTTGTGGGTCCGGAATCCGGACGCTTTTCAGAAAAATATTGCACCTTTGTTATCTCTCTAAAATTATTGCCAAAATTCATGTTCAAAAATTTTTTTTTTCCGGTGGACATTGAATAGGGATAGGATGACGTTCCAACTCCCACTTTACATACGTTTTTTAAATTTTTTAATCACTAGATCATGAATATGTTCAATTTACTTTGTAACGCAAATACTATGAAAGTGAAAATATACGATACAGAAAAACCATTAGCGCTTATTTTAGTTAATTAAAAGTCAATTTATTTTTACGATCAATTTAAACAACAATCGATATATCTAAAATTTAATTTCCAACTCTTACAACTTCTTTCGCTAGTTTTTAAATTGCAGCCTCTTTGCCTCTTTATTAAATTTAAAAAAAAAAAAAAAAAGGTATGGTACAGATACAACTATAAGGGTCTTTGGTCAATAGAGCTTAGCAGCCAATCATGGACTCTTGAGGCCTCAGGAAGGAGTTTCAGATTTTAATGTTTATTTATATTCTTGTAGCCATTATCCTTGAGACCCATAGGAAGACAGCCGCAACGGCAACTGCATTAAGTCAGCCACCGGATAATTTACACTGGTTGCACCTTAGAACGAATAAAGGCTCAACATTTTATATCGAAAATAAAAATGTAATGATTCATATAATCACGCCTAATAAAATATTTAATAAATTTAAAATTTAAATCCTAACATTTATATATTTTTTTACATTGTAATTTTTTATAAAAATAATAAAAAATTTTAAAATATAATCTTCAAAAAGATACGAATCTAATTTTGCTTCACAAAGTCAAAAAGCCGTGAAATCCGGCGATTATGAGTTAGGTATTGCAACAGCTAATTAATGATGGAAAACTGGGCTTATCCCCACCCAACAGATAATTGGTCTAAGTTATAGGAGTAGCATTGGATTGATTTTACCTTTGGTTTTTTTTTTCCCTAATGTTATGGCGATCGACTTCTAATTCTTGCTTTTGGTTGAAAAAGAAAAATAAATGATTAGCAGTAACATGCAATGATCAGTAGTAACATGAGTCGTTTCAACTTTAGATCTTTCAGGGTCCATGCCAAGTGCTTTTCCTTTTCCCCTAATATTTTCACCAATGCAAAATTGCATTTGCAAACGATAAAGTTCGATCTCTCAGCCTGAATAAATTCCATGGATGATGGCTCAGAAGAGATCAACTTCTTTTTTATTGAAGCATAGAAAAGAATAAACTACAAATAAGAAAATAACTTCCTTCTACCTATTACTCACGAGGCAGCATATCATTATCGCCACCCACAAACCCTTTTTTTTCTATCTGCTATCATCATGTAACATAAGAAACCACCCTAAAATGAATGTATCCTACTTAATGGACTGTTAAATGAAATAGGAACACATATAAATGATTATTGAATGCTCACGGCACAAGTTTTCTGAAAAATGGTTCAGGATAAATATATACCTCAGTAACACAGATGATCATCCCAAGCTACCATTTTCAATAAACGTCAGCTGCAGACAACAGGACACAGCAGTGGTTTAGATTCTTTCTTTGTACTTGCAAGCATTAAGCATTCAGAATATGGTTCAGGCCTCATAATACATCTAGGTAATCCATGTTGCAACACAGGAAATAAATCCTGTGGATGGTTCATGATTTTAGGACATTATAAAAAGAGTTAATTACACTTTTGATATCTAAACTTTGAGAAAATATACAAATTAGAATCTAAAAAAATAAAATATATAATTTGTACTATGAACTTTCAAATTATCTATCATATTAACCCAAACTCTACTCTCGCTAACCATATCAGTATATATATGTGAATTTGACCAGTATTATTATGTATTCATCACAGATACTATGAACATCTTTTCTCAATATAAATTTAAAAATATATATTATACTTGAACCGTAATAATTGTTTAAAATCAGTCAATTATTATTTGTCATGTAGTATCACATGGTGCTTTTACAAAATATTTAACACTTTTATTTTACAAATAACATACATATAACAAAATTAAACTGGTTAAATATCATATATGTAAGTTAATAGCATTAGAATTTGGATTAAAATGATATATTATTTGAAAGTGTAGGGTGCAAAATGTACATTTTATTTTTTAGGTACCAATTTGTATATTTTCCTAAAGCTCAGGTATCAAAAGTGTAATTAACTCTTATAAAAAAGAAAAAGGAAAAAAAATGTCATATACCATTCAAATAGAAAAAAATATATATGTACAATTTGCCTATATCTGCTTTACTGTCAACTTGTCCATTTAGGCAATAGTGTGGAAGAAAAGTACCATTCAAATTATCCAAATCAGAATGTCATTGTTAAAACATAGCATGATTGCAAAAAATACTCACCTTGTTAGTATCAAAAGTCGTCTCTGATAGCAATGCATCCACAAAATAGTTTAGTCAAGTTCTTAGTTCCCAATCTCAAAAAAAAGCAGGCACATCTGACAGCAACCTATACATGAAAAACCAATTTAGCACATGTAATGTAACCTATACAGCAATGTAGAGAAGTTTTGCTGAAAACTAAGATCTATAATGTAAGGTACGAGTTTTCATCAGCTCAAAACAACATTCTAGAATATAGATCATAGCTTAACGTCATTACACATGTATGTTGTGCACAAAATATGCACTTAAAACTTTTAAATGCCAAAAAATGACTTCTAACTATAATCTCAAAAACACATCAAGAAATCTAACAAGGACAAATAAATCTTACAATATATTTGAAATTGTATTTAAGCCTTCAGATATTTACCAAAGGTCCCCCACATAGTAAAAACTAACAAATGGAACTTTTAGGATTAGGAAGATACATAAAATCACACAAGGAACTTGTAGAACAGTAAGGCTCAACTGCAGAAAGTGCTGAACATATATGAACTATGTAAGAAGGAATCATTAGTAGATGATAACAGAAACTCCAATTAATGTGCAAAAGAATTCAGCAAAATCAAGCAGATAACAGGACCTCCAATGCACTGACTATAGATAGTGTCCTTGATTGATAATATGGACGAATGAAACATGAAATAATGCAAATAGGAATTTTTTTCTTTTTTTCTTTTTTAAAAAAATAAAGAAATTTACCTACACTTTAAGTGAATCTTAGAACGACATCTATGCCAGGAGAATCCTGAAATTTTAAAAAATAAGATAATAATTCCTTATTCCGTGACATGACAACTACATCATAACTCAAAGACTCAAGGAATTTGTAAAAACAGATTAGTACTCTAGTTTGATGTGCTCCATGTCCTCTCCTATTTTCTATTTATCATAGCCCACTTGAAGCATCAAATGACGGTAGCTACGACCACGTATAATGCGCTGCCACAGATACTGAAGCAAGTTCTGGTAACTCAACTGCATCCGCTCCTGGACAAGCCTGTGATTCAACATTAGGACATGTGAGCATATGACACTCATAAGCATGTAACACTTCCATTCCCATTTTTGGTACTTTCTCTCACTTACCATCTTGCAAGACACCTCTGAACACCTTTAGAGATGGGGCGAAGGAAAGAAGGATCCCTTTGAGCATAAAGCAAGCCAACCTAGAAAGTGGTATTTTGCAAAGAATGGGTTTAACCTTGCACACGAAAATATGGGTCCTAATGCCACACAAGATCAGTTTAAGAAGATATTATAGCATGCTGTCTGTTTACAATATCAAGTTCTCAGCACATGATCAGAAATATTTGGCAAAAATTTTAGGCAATTTTTTTTAAAAAGTGAAATAAATCAAATATTACCAGTAATACAGCAAGACTTTAAAGCAATAAGTAACTGAATTCCACCATAACTTTTGGTCATTGGACAAAGTTAGATTTGGCTAAAAGATTTAACACTACCCTTAAATCAAATCAAAGGCCAGGGGAAATTATAAAACCAACAAAAGTGTGAAAGCAAAAAGAAATACCTCCACTAATGCAACGGCAGCTGGATCATCCAAGATCTCTAGGCTACAGTCAGCTAGATAATTAACCTATGCACCAAGATAAGGGGAAAAAAATTACTTAAAGCATGAATAAATACAAAGAATGACAATTGTACAGCAAATTGAGGACCTAAAGTAAGAAATTTATTATGGTTATAGTGATATATTTAAACAAGAATATGCATGCAGATGAATAGCAACAAATCTGTGGCAACTTGTAAGTGGCAGTCTAACAGGAAGACATTTTAAGTTTCCAATGCCTGATGCGTTTGGTAAAAAAAAAATCAGACAATCACTGGCAATGACCAGGAGTGGTGGTTATGAATTTGAAGCCAGACTATAGGAGGCAAAATAAGTATCATGACCAAAAATCAAAAAAGTGAAAAACGAAGTTCAAAACATCAACAAGAATATGGAAGCATAATCCCAAAAATGGAAAATGTACTACAAAATTTGGAGCAAGAATGGATTATCTTAGGCATTCCCATATTTACAGCTAGCATAATCCCAACAAAATATAGTCACACAAGAACCAGAAGAGCAAATATTTAAAAGAAGTGGGAATGCATAAGGACACACTTACACCAAATTCTGCGTTAACTAGAGATTGAACAAAATCCATTAGTTGAATCTTTGCCCATTCCATGCATGTCGTAGGGTCCATGGATGATGGAGGATGTCTCCAAGGAGCACCAAAACGTAATCTATCTTCTAAAATCTTTCCACTTTGTGCGTCAATGGCAAACTTTTGTAGGAGCATCAGTGCTTTATTCATTGACGGATTCACTACAGTAACCTAAAAATGTATTGCAGGGAATGTAAGATAGCAATGGTGCACAAACAAAAAAAAACCAAAGTAAATAATTAAAAGAAAACATTGAATAACATCACAGCATCAAAAGACCCCTCAAAATAATGAACAGTTTCATAAGTCTGCTAATCAATATTCTAAATGTTAATAATTTCTAATATCTTTGTAAGTTTTTCAAGAACCAACTTCATTTATAATGCATCAATCCATTATTCATTGAAGGAGTCACCACATTAACCAAAAAATAATCATTCCAAAGAATCTGAGAAAGCAATACAGCATTGAAGCAAAAAACAGGCTATAGAAACAACCTTTGTAGTGGTTGGTTTTTTATTTTATTTTGATGGGGAGGTGGGGGGCAAAGCAAAACGTTATTGGGGAGCTAAAGAGAGAGGTCTAGATGCCACAGGTGCTCTCTCAAGCCAAGCTGAACCCATAGGCTATGCTAAGGCCCACAAGTGCACTAGTGAGGACTCAAACCTAGAGTACTAACCACTAGGGCAACAACTTCAATGATGGCGATAGAAGTAACCTTTCTTTTCTTATTATGGGGTCTTTAAATATATTTAAATAATGGCATATTAGAATCTTGAAAAACTAACTCATCACCCATAGTCAACAATCCAGGTCAGAATAGCTTATATGCTAGCTGTTTATCCGTGTATAAAGTGAAAAATATAATGCAGTTACCAAGGAATATCTACTAGGACAAAACAGCATATAAAATTAATAAATCAGGTGAAAATTGTTAAGTTTATAACTGATTTTTATAGACTGTTCATCATATATAATTATCCAAGTTCAAATTCTAGTATGTTAACCAGTCCTGACAAATTGTAACTTGTAAGAAGTGATGGCATATGGACCCAAAAGGATTAAAAGATATAATATGAAAAATGCTTTCACATCGTGAAGTTTACCTGCAAATATGCTAAATATGCATCCATGATGTCTTCAAATATAGTTGCCTCGTTTTCCATCAACCTATCATTGAAGAAAATAAGTTTTTAACAAAATGTTTTAGTCATAACGTTAATTTTAACTAGTAAAGAAGAAAAATAGTTCTATTTAACATGAAATACCCATATTAAAATGTTAACATTTAAATTTTTTACTAAATTCATTTTTTTATTAATCCTGGGAATGGGAGATTAGAATCTTAAAAAAATAGCAAAAGACAGATCATAAAGCAACTGAGATACAATGAGACTCAACAACAACAAAAACACAGGAGTACCATAACCACACACTTTAATCATTAATCATTATCTAGAAAAAAACAAATTCCAACATTTAGTTTTGGAAGCCATTATAGTGTATAATATGAGATATGAGATAATAATACACCAAACTGAACATGAAACGATTCTTACTTCTGGTAATAGTTGGTTTGTTTGAGCACATAAAGCTCAAATAGATGTCGAGGGTTTGGCCCAAGCACATCATCTATCACCATCCACTGCAATCCAAGTGCAGGTAACTTAAAACTTGCAAAGAATGTCAGTAATTCAAGATTCTGATAGATGGTTTTGAAGGAAAAAATGCCCTCTACAGAATATTAAGAACTAAAAATAAAATTTGATGGGGCTTTTCCTTCTTTCCTGATTAAGGTGATCTTTTATCATGTTGCATTAAAGCAATAGCAAATCAATACTCACCTCCGCATGAGTGAAGTAATCGGTAACCATGTGTAGTTTAGCTTCTTGTGGAGTCCAACCAAAGGTCTGCAAATCAAACAAATTGAAATATTTGTCATCCATCAGCATCATCCAATTATATTATATACATACTAAAGTGAGTGATCAAAGTTCTTAAGAAAATTTTCGAAACTTGAAGGTGAAAATACAGTAACTGAAAGCCAATGAAATGAAACACATAGATGCATTATGCAAACGTGCATGCTCATTCATAGAACATGCTTTATGGGTGTGTCTCCATGTGTTTGCATGTACACACATGTACGTGCAAAGTAAGTATCATATGTAGTTTTCTAAGTACCTCACGAGAGATGAATATATCTGGAAACCCAAAATCCATGAAAGCTCGATATGAATAGTAGCTGAGAAAATGTTAGAACTAAGAAGTTAGAAATAGAAGTAAAAGAGTTGGAAAAGTGCAGAGGCACCTGAAAAAGATGTAAACGTAAGCATTGTGAAGGTTCCAAGAAATAAAGCATAGGAAGAAAGCTTCATAATTCCTTTAACCAAAATATGTCATAATAATGTAAAAATTGACCATCAAACAACAACATGCAAGAATTGCTTCACAGTTGTCAATATCTGGCGAGGATACAAAACATTAAATAGCTGTAATTCTGAAGATTGTAGCACATTTTTACTGTTTTGGCAATACTTCCCTGTTCTATTGAGCTAAACAATAAAATGGGACTTGAAACTAAATATTTCTCAAAAATTATTGCTCTTAGACAATGTGCATCATGAACTTGGCCTTCAGCTTTCTAAAGGTGGCAATATTTCAGATAATTAAGGAAGAAAATTGAAAAGTCTAAACTTGAAACTTACAGAAAATAGAAATATTTAGCATAGAGTAAATAAAACTAAACAAAGAACATGGCTAAATATTGATGGTCCTAACCTATCTGATGTCACAAGTACAACAGGGAGGCATCGCTCATTTGCTCCTAAAGCAATTATTCTCCATATCAAACTGTCATGATACATTGATCCACACACTGTCGAGTCATCCGTTAATATCGCATTCCGAAGAATTTCAATATTATTTATGACCAACTTTGGCTGCTCAATTTAAACAAAACAATAATTAATTGACAAACCACTTTTAACGCGATAAATAGGTTCCTCCCAAATTTTCTAATTAACAAACTACCTGAAACTGGTCAATCTCAGCAGCTTGAGAGAGCAACTCAAGCAACAAACAAGGCCAATCCGTACATGAATGAGCTAGCGACCTTGAAAACCGTCCACTCCTATTCAAATCAGCAATGGCATTAGCTCTCCACTTTTGGTGCACCGTAATCACCTCCTTCGCCAATCTCAACGCCACAATAGCTTCCCTAAAGTAAGAAGTCTCTTCTATAGACAAACTCTTCCCTTTCTCTTCAAACTCCAAAACCTCATCAATCTCTTCGGCATTTAATCGAGCAGATAATGCAAAAACCGCTCGATCCCATAAACCCGAGCTTGAAACCTTAGTAGAAATAGCAGTTTTAGAAGCGTTTTGGTTTAATATCTGGCGCAGTGCAGTGTTTAGCCCGTGCCATTTGTTGAGAGTGGAGAAGATTTGGTGGGAGCTAATGGTTCCAAGCTTGACACCTTTATAAGCCATTGATTCCAGGCAGTTTTCGAGTTGGGTTCGGCAGTTGGCTAAAGAAGGTCGGTCACAGGTGGACCAAGAGGACCAAGGAAAGGAGCCGTCGAAATTGGGATGGTGGTCTTTGATTGATTGAGCGAAGTCTACATAGCCGGTTAAGTGGGGGCCTTTGTTCCATTCACCAATAAGACCTGGAAAAAGAAAAACGAGAAGTGAATTATGACTGTGGTAAAGAGAAATGGAAAGTGAATTTGAGGGGAGGGGAGGGGAGGGGGAGGGGAGGGGAGGGAAGGTGGAATCGTACGGTCGAGGATGAGAGTGGTTTTGCCGACGCCACGGGGGCCGTGGAGAATGAGGGGTTGAGGGACACGGTGGTGTTGGGCGTGGTTGTTGAGGATCGTTTCCAGTAAAGGTCTTGGAATGACCTTCCATGCTTTGTTCACCATTTGCTTTTGCTTCTTCTTCTTCTTCTTGTTCGCTCTGCGTTTATGGATGCTCTGCCCTGCCTGACCTGGGCTGAGTGACTGCGGGGTTTTAGGTAGTGTTCACTGTTCATAAAAATTAAGGGGTTTACGGCCAACCAAACCTGGAATATTGTCGTTTCTTAGGCCAGTCAAGATAATTAAAACACGATCATAACATAACTTATTGAACACTACAAAGTTATTTATTATATATTTTATACACTTAATATGTTTAATATTAATTCATTTAAATATTATATAACATAACATGATTCAACACGATTTAAATTTAATACATTCTTATTAGATTTATTTTTATAAATAATATAATTTTAATATAAATAAAAATAAAACTATAATTCAATTCAAATTTAAAATTAATAATCATATTTTATAAAACAAATATGACAAAATAATAATATCTACCATTCCTAACATATTTGTCCATCAACAATTCATTGATTTGTACATGATTCACTGATATGTCAAAGACTCCATTTCCACACAACATCTCCCATGCTTCAAAACCTATTTATAAAACAAAAGCAATACATTAATAACATTGGATATTTTTCTGCATTTTCCTAGCAATAAATTGCAAATATAGATGAAATACCAAACTTTGCATGAAAACACATATTGCATATCTTTCATGCATAGCAGCATTAGATCTGACATATATTTTCAATAAAAAATAAACAAAATGATATTCGAAATTTCATTTTGCTCAAACATTGCCACAAGTCTGCCGCAATTCGGAGAAAGAATGACGAATTCCACAAATGAGTGCTTTTTTTTTTTTTCATATATAAATGATATATTAATATTTATAAATTATTTAAATTTGATTATAATAAAATTTAAATTCAACTTGATTATTATCAAATCAAGTTTGTGTAACTTAAGTTCGAGCTTTTTAATGTTTAAATTGAGTAATTTTTTAGTTTAATCAAAATTTTAAATTTTAATATATGTAATTAAAATTTATTATTTTATTTTTATATATAAATTTAAATATAAACTTCAATTTAAATATATAATTAAATTTAAAATTAAGTATGAAAATCGAATTCAAAATCTATTAAGAAAATCAAGCTTATTTTTTATAAATGAATATAATCGAATAAATTTAAATAGTTCAATTTTTATTTTAAGTTAAATTTAAACTTAAAAATTAAAACTCAATCAAATTTAAAAAAAATATTGACCAACAAATTTTAAGTTAAACTTAAATTTTAACTTCTCGTTATATTAATTTAACTCAACTCTATTACTATTATATTTACAATAAACCCGAAAGCAAAGGGGAGGAAGAGGGAACTGAGGATTCAACTGTTTTAGGTATTGGGCCTTCGTTTTTCCTTCTTTCTACAGAAAGTGGGCCAAATGGAAACAAAAAGGATAAAAAACACACATTGGGCCTCTTCTCCTACTTATGTCATTTGTATAACGCTGGGGCTGAGGTCTGGTTCATCCCCTTTTATTGAACCACGCCCCCCTTAAACAAATTCTTTATGTCTACCTTATGGATTTAGTAATTCATGTCTACCTTAAACAAATTCATGTGTTTATATTATATTTATTTTATATTAAATATATAAAAATAGAAAAATTATTATATAATAATTTGAGTTATATGTTAAATATAAATTTTATTTTTTATTTTTATTAAATTTATATACAATTTTAATTTTAAATTGTATCTTTTTTATTTTTTATATCATATCTAAAATTATAAAATTTATCCCTAATCATATATACATATATATATATATGTATATTACAAGCTTATTGTTTAAGCAATGTTAATCATTCTTATATACGAAAAATATCGAATGATTGATTGACTAACGACAATCAATAAAAAATGAATTGAAATCTTTTACATTCAAATTAAATTAAAAGCTAGTAAAACATTAAAAAAAAAAAAAACTGACCTCTCAAAAATCATTTAAGGGCAGGACTTAAATCTTGGATTTTGAATTTGTAAATTATTAAGATGAGGTTAAGAGGAATGATATGTCTATATATGTTGAGTTTTGAGTGTTCATTCTTTCTACTTGATTTTTGAAGGAAGATATGTTTGTTTGTTTAGTTTATAACTTTTGATAATGATGGCAATCAAGGGTTAAAGAATGATGGATTGAGTATTGAATCTAAAATTATATCTAAAGTAAACTAACTTGTAACCAAAAAATGGGTGGATTTGGAAAAACCAAAATTGGTTTAAAAATAATTAAAATAGTAATATTAGTATTTACTTAAGTTTAGTTTGTTTTACGAAAAATTGATTTTAAATTTTTAGAAAAGTAAAGATTTTTTATTATTTAGATGAGTTAATAAAAATGTTTTTTATTGTTTGATTTTTTTTGAAAATTTTATTTTTCCTAAAAATTATTGAAATAATTATTAAAATATTAAAAATTATTTATAATAAAAATAAATTGAATTTATTTATTTTTAAAATTACTAATATTTGGAATATATATTTTAATAATATTAAATATTAAAATATTATATTATAATAAAAAACACTTAAAAAAAACTATTTATTATTTATATTAATATTTTAAAATATTTAACATAGTGCTACCATTCTCAAAATATTATTTTTATTGATATAATAATAAAATAATAATATTTATTATTAAAATATAAAAAATGTTTATACTGTTTTATATTTTATATTGAAAGTATCTATTATTAAATCGTAATAAAAATATTATTTATTTATATCTATATTTATTATTAAAATAATAATAATAATAATAACAACAACAACAACAATAATAATAATAATATAATGCTAACATAATAAAGATATAAAAATAATATATGTTAAATTGAAAAAAATAATAAATTATTAAAAATATTCATTTAAGAAAATAATATTATTATATCATTTAATATTAATTATTAAAATATTATTATTTAATATATTATTCTTTATTATTAAAATAATATAGTACAATTTATTATTGAAATATTAAAAACATCTATGTTTAATAATACACAAAATAAAAATAAAAAAACTTTTAATGTTAATATTTTATTTTTTAATTAAAAATTAAATAGAATATTTTTATAAATATAATAATATTTCATATCGGATTAAATCGAGCTTTATTTATTTATTTATTTATTGCCAGAATACAAGAACTTTCATTCATGATCAAAATTTGCGTGAGCTGTTGTAATATTTTGAACATAATTAGGACATTCCTCTACCAAGTAAGTGCCCGCTTGAGATTCTAAACCAAACTTTGCTAAACAATGTGCTGCTTCATTGCCTTCTCTTTTAGTATGAATTATGTTGACAGTTCTGAATTGTTTTATCTTTGTTCTAGCTTCCTCGATGATTATTCCAATTGAAGAGAGATCAGGTTCTGTTGCTTTGAGTTTTGACGTCACTGTTAGGCTGTCACCTTCTAAATTACATCTTCAAATCCCATCTCCCTTGCAAAATCCACAGCACTAACTGCCACAATAGCCTCGATTGTTAGGGGGTCTATTATCCTCAGCCAGTTGCTAGTTAATGCACCCATTACCAGTCCATCAGAGTTTCTTATTATCACACCCAAGCCTCCTATCTTCTCTCCCATATTCATTGCTTTATCAAAGTTTACCTTGCAAACATCACTGGGCCAGGTTCTCATTTCTGCTTCCTCAACCTCTGCATACTTGAACATTGCTGTTGGGCATTATTAAATTTTCGCTGGTAGTTTTTTGCAAACATTGCTGACTTAGTTGGGTTTCCTCCTCTGTTCACCATGCTGTTCATTATTTCTATCGTTCCATATCACCCATACAGCTATGGTCATCAGTTGTGCCTGCTCCTTTGGTAAACTCTCCAGAATTTTTCCTATCCACTCTACGATATTCATGTCTCCACTAATCCTTTCATCCCAGTGAAAGCCTAAATACCTCCAAACCTCCTTTGCCTGATCACACTCCATGATGGCATGAACCACCGTTTCATTATTCTCTCCACATTGAGGACAATATGTACTAACTTGCATTTTCCTTTTAAATAGATTCTGCATTACCGGAAGAATTTCCTTGCACATTCCGCACATGAAGACTTTCATCTTTGTTGGTGCCTGTGTTGATCAAATTCTTTTCCATACAGTTTGTGCGTTCAACTCTGTTGATTTCCTTCTCCACTAATCTCGTTTGCATCCATTGAGTTGCATGACATTCGATAGGCGCTATTGACTGCGTAAACTCCAGATTTATCGACACTCCATACCAGCCTATCAGGTAACCCAATTTTGTTGAGTGGTATTGTGCAAACTGCCTCTGCCTCTGCCTCTTCTGCGGTGAATCTTTCTTGAAGTGCTAACCATTTCCACCATCGTGATTGTTCGTCAACCAATGTTTCTACCTTTCGTTCTCATCCCAACTCCCCCTTGGTGAACTTAGCCTAAAGTTTTCATTAAACGGCATCCATTTGTCCTTCCATATGCGTACCATCTTCCCATCTCCTATTCTCCACCTAACCCTCTTTTGAATGACTATCTTTGTTGTCTAAACACTTCTCCATGTTAAAGAAAGGAAGTTGCCCAGCTTGGAGTCCATAAAAGATTCTCCAGGGAAATATTTGGCTTTTAACAACCCATGTAATAGGGTGTCAGTATTCATCAATAATCTCCATCCTTGTTTGGCCAGTAGTACTTTTTTGAAAACTCCCATATCTCTAAAGCCCATTTCCCCTTCTCCTTTCGGTCGACATAGTTGTTTCCACTTAATCCAATGTATTCCATTTTTTCCCTTCTCATGCCTCCACCAGTAATGACTCTATAGGCTATTCATCTCATCACACAAAGAGATTGGCAACAGAAAGCAACTTATTGTGTAAGTAGGGTAGCTTGGATAACAGCTTTTGTGAAGACTTCTTTTGTCCCTTGCGACAATGCTCTATGGCTCCATGCCTCCATCCACTCAGTCTTGAATTGATTCTGTCTTTTAGTTTCCTTGAATGTACTTTTAGGGTCCCTACCTACCATGGATGGAAGTCCCAAATATCTCTCCAAATTGGTTGTAGATTGGACTCCAAACATGTCCTTAATTTTATGCTTTCACTCATCTGCTGCATTTTTGCTAAAGTACAAGGCCGAATTTTTAAAAATTATCTACTGTCCTGAGCTTTCTTCGTATCTTTGTACCACATGCTTCACCTTCTCATTTTCGCTTCTATTTGCCTTCACAAATAGTAGGTTGTTGTCAGCAAAGAATAGGTGATTAACTCTTGGACCAAATCGACTTGCTCGTACTCCATGTAACAGGCCCTACTCTTGCTTGTCATACAGCATTGCTGCTAGTCCTTCAGTGCACAACAGAAAACGATAAGGCGAAAGGGGATCCCCTTCACGGAGTCCTCTTTCTGGTCTAAAGACATGAAGAGTACCACCATTAATCACTAAGGAATAGGTGATAAAAGTAACAAGATTTATCATAATTACGATCGAGTTAGGATGGAAACCCATTTTCTTCATTATCGCTCCAAGATTATTCCATTCAACATGATCATAGGCCTTACTTACATCTGGTTTCAAAGCAAAAGAACCATTATTTCCCTTCGTTTTAGTTTTCAAAGTGTGGAGAAGAAAGGCTATAAACGAACCAAATATAAATGAATGAATATATATTTATATTTGTTTATTTATTTTTAAAGATATTTTTGTTTCATTCGTATTTGTTGAAAAAATTATTCTATTCGTTTATATTTATTTGTTTAAATAATAAATTGTTCATATTCAATTTATGTTCGTCCAATTAAATTAAACGAACACATTTGTAAATATTAAATAAATATATTCACGAACATATATAAATGAACATATTCATAAACAATAAACAAACTATAACCAAATAAATTTAAACAAATTAACCTTAAACAAACTCAAATAAATATAAACAAACATTAAAATAAGATTACGATAAAATATAAAAATATAATTTTTTTTTAGTATTATTATAAATGAACAACAAACAAATAATAAACGAATAATAAATGAACGAGTCTTAAATGAACTATAAACAAATTTATTCGTGAACATAAATAAATAAACAGACAACTGTTGATATTTGGTTAATTTAATAAACAAATATATAAATAATATTCAAAATCATTTATTATGCTTAGTAAACAAATATAAACAAATACAACTCAAATATATTTATAAATGATTCGTCAAAAACTTTATTCGCTTACACCCTTATGAAAAAGTTCATATGCTATTAAGACATTATCTAAAATTAGCCTACCAAGGATAAAGTCACTCCGGAGTTCACTAATGTAAATAGGTAAAATAGTCTAAAGCCTATTCACTAGAACTTTAGAGATAATCTTGCAAATTAGATTACAAAGTCTTATAGGCCTATATTGTGTTATTTTAGTGGGATCTTTGGTCTTCGGGATTAAAACAACATGAGTGTGATTTGTATTCGATAAATCCCAATCGCCATTAAGGAAAGACAAAAATAACTGTGTCACATCATTTCCAACAAAATGCTCAAATTTTTTATATAATCACATCAAACAAAAAAATAAAAAATCAAGCTTAAATTTAAAATATTATGTTCAATGTTTTACTTTAGTAGAACTATAAAAAAAAAATTAAAGTTAAAATATTAGAAGATTTTTACTATTAATATTTTAATTTTTTTGTAAAATAAAATAATATATTTTTATTAATATAATAATATTTTTGATAAGTTAAAATTAAGTTTTAACTTAAAAAAAATATTTTCAAGGTCTGAGTTGAATAAAATTATATTTATGAGTTAGGTAAGTAATCTTACTTATATATATCTTTTTTTCAAAAATTGTCTTCTCCTTTTGAAAAAAAAATACTTTTAAAAAATATTCTTATTTTCTGTTGATCAACTAATTTTTGACCAAATAAATACTAAAAAATGCAAAAATCATTTTCGAAAGTCATTTTTCGGGAAACAAATGAAGCCTTAATATTACATTTTTACACTCTCTTTAAAATAAAAAATTAATTTAATAATTGAGTTACATGATTCTCCAAATAGTATTATTTTGTAATTAAATTATTTGATTTTTTTGTTATCAAAATGGAAGGTCGATTTTTTAGTTATATTGAAATTTGAAGTTCATAATGCTATCCTTTCTCATTCTTTTAAATTTTATTGTTGTTTTTTTTTTTTTTTCCAAAAAATTTCATAGTCATTAGATAAACAAATTTCTTTAAAACGCAAAAAATAGTAATAACTATCTCTTATTTCATTTCACTTCGTGTCTCTAAGAGTATAATATTTTATATATTATTAATTTAATTTTTTTAATTTCACAAATAGGATTAAAAGGCTAATATATATCCTTTTTTTTTCTTGTTTTTAAAATACACCTAAGTGGTTTTTGTTATCCAATTAACCACGTTTATAGAGTTCAAAATTTCAAAGTGGATAAAATTATTTTTTAACTCTTTTTTATGAAATTACAAGTACAAATTACAATTATAATCAAATATTACATCTATATATAAAAAAGCCTTAAATAATCAAACAAACAAATTAATCAACAAACTAAAACAAATTCAACATAAAGTTAAATATCCATGCACAATAAGACTTAAATCTAATATCTTAAAGTTATAGGACCTCTTTCTTATTACTAAATCAAGTCCTTATAGGTTAATTTCTTTAACTTTTAATCATGTTTGGTTTTCATAATATGATTCCTTGGGATTTTTTTTAAGATTTCCAATGGTGTTAAGAGAGAAAATAACCTTAAATCATTAACTCTCATCTCCTTCATATTTTTTAAGATTCTTAACAAATGTAAAATTTATCTCATTTTTACCCTAGATAAAACGGTTTTTACAATCTATTTTACTTTTCAATATCAAAGAAATTGCATGATAAACCAAAACCCAAATTGACACTAACAAAACATTCCAAGTCTCTTCCTTTGACACCTAGCAATGACCATATTTAAATTTCATTTTTTAGAAAATATAAAATTAACTCATTTTTTAATCGTATTTAGTTTTTATTCATTAAGATTAAATTTGTATTTAGTTTGTAAAATTGATTTGAATTTATTTAATAAAAATTTAATAATTGTTAACATATGTATATTTCTTAAATAATATTAATTTATTTAAAATTAGAATATATTAATCAAATTTGTGAATTATAATTAAATTTTTTACTTTTAATTGATTAAAATTTTATTTTTCAAATTTCTATAATTTCAATAAAAACTACGTTTAGAATATTAAAACCCAAACACTATGTTTAAAAAATTATTTTTCAAAATTCTATCAATTTTTACTTCTTGGTTTTCAATAAAGACTATATTTAAAATTTTATAATTAATTTTTATTACTTCTTACGTTATTGTCTTTAAACGATAAAAGACTATGTTTTTTGAGAAAAAAACATTATCTTTTATATTAAAAAACTCAACTAAACAAAAAAATTAAAAAAATATTTTTAATAATTTGTGATTATTTATTAATTTCATTAATATTAAATAAATCATTGACATGTTAAATAAGTAAATATATTAATTAATTAACTATTAAATACATAAATGAGCGTTGGGTCGTTAAAAAATAACATGAGAAGAAAAAAGTATAATCGAAGTGAAAATGCTTAAATTGATGTCTAGTAAGACTATAAGAAACAAAATAAAAAATAAAAAGATTCGTGAAAAATTAGTGATAATACGAATTAAGAAAAAGATAAAAAAAAAATTATTTGAGATAATTTATACATGTGAAATGTAAGCTTATTTGTACATCAGTTAGAATAAATGAGCTTCTAAATTTTAAAAAGATCAAAATTTTTAATGGTAGACCACGAAAGACATGATTACAAATAACAAGAAATTATATGAATGTTAATAAAGTAGATAAAAAAATTATTTTTTATAAAATAAGTGATACAAAAAAATTCAAAATTATAGGCTAACTTGATTTTTTTTTTCTTGTCTTTCATTCAATTAACCCAAAGTTATAAGATATAAGATTTAATTTGTGATTATTATTGCATTAAATAAATATGTAATATAAATATTACCTATTATATTACGTCTTATTTATGTAAAATAACTTGTTATGAATAACACGTATTTTCAATGATAATATAATAAAAAATTTTATTAAATAATCTTTAATTACTTTAAATCAAATATAAAAATTTTACATTCTCTAAATCATCAAAATCCAAAAATTACATATTCTCTTTCAATAATACTTTTTCTAAAAAATTACCTTTTTCCTTACAATTTAAGAATGGCAAACTAACCATCCACTCAATATATCTTTTATTTCCTTACTTTTGTGAATAAGAAACTTACATGCCCAAGGCTTAGACCCAAATCAAGCACTACGAATTCCTATTCACTGTTCACTACCATTTACTTTCAAATTAAATATTCAAATTTTGATGAATGATGGAAATATTGGTTCGAAGATTATATAAAGCAAGTTTTATAATAAGATTTTGTGCAATTTCTCTCAATAAAAACAAAAAAAAAAATCTTACTTGTACAAAAAATGTAAGCCACGTTGATATTCAAGTGCATATTCCTTCTTATCCAATTGAATTGTAACACTTTTTTTATCAAAAATTTTAAACTGTGACTTCTTATTATTTTCTACAAAATATTTAAATTGGAAATTTTTATATACTCTTTTCAAAATCAAAATTAAATTTTTGGTCAATAAAGTCAATATTGTATTAAATAATAGATTAAAACATTTTCTTAATATGACGTGGCAAAAGTCTTGAGAAAAGATTTTTAGTCAACGTATCGTAACTGACTCTTTAGCTCAAGCCAGGAACCAACTAGCTAGCTCGTCTCTCTCCCCGGATACACAATTATTCCCCTCGCCTCCAACGCTTCACTCACACTGAGAAATCCCTTTTTCTCTTTCTCTCTCTGTTTCTCTTTCTCTCCATTTCCTTCTCTTTCCTTTCCCCCTAAGCAAACCCTTTTTCTTTCATGTTTTTCCCTTTTGACCTTAACCCCAACGCTTCTAGTTCCGGTTCTTAATCCGGGCTTCAACCGCAAATGCATCCAACCGAACAACCGCAACTGCCACCTGCCCCACCGCCGTCAGAGCAACCAGAGCTTCAACCACCGCAAACACTTCTCGACTTAATCACAGGCGTTCTCTCTCTCCTCCTTCTGTCTTCCCTCACCGTTCGATCTTTCCTCGGACGGTGGCAAGTCCTCCGATCAAAGCTATGTCTTCTCCAATCGTCTCTTTCCTCAATCTCCGAATCTCCTCACTGGAACGAGAACTCTTTGCTTCACACTCTTTTCCCTTCTCTTCTCTCCACTCTCCAACGTTTAAAGGCTCTCTCCGATCAATGTACTCTTTCTTCCTTCACCGGTGGGAAACTCCTCATGCAAAGCGACCTCGACATGGCTTCGTCTTCTCTCTCCAGCCATCTCCATGACCTCGATTTGCTTCTCAGATCTGGCATTCTTCACCAATCCAACGCCATCGTTTTGTCTCACCCGGGACCTGGCTCTGATAAAGATGATTTAGAATTTTTCATCAGGGATCTCTTTACGCGACTTCAGATTGGAGGCATTGAGTTCAAAAAGAAAGCTTTAGAATCACTTATCCAGCTTTTAAACGACGATGAGAAATCTACTCCTGTGGTTGCTAAAGAAGGAAATGTTGGCTATTTGATAAGTCTTCTGGAAGTTAACAACCAACCTTTAATTCGAGAACAAGCCGTTTTAGCAGTGTCGGTGCTGGCTTCGTCAAGCGAAGATTCGAGAAAAATCGTCTTCGAAGAAGGAGGATTAGGGCCTTTATTAAGAATCCTCGAAACAGGTTCCATTCCTTTAAAAGAGAAGGCTGCGATTGCTGTTGAAGCAATCACCGCCAATAGCGAAAACTCCTGGGCAATTTCAGCATACGGCGGAGTCTCGATCTTAATAGAAGCCTGCCGATCTGGTTCCCAACCAACACAAACCCACGCTGTTGGAGCTCTTCGAAACGTGGCTTCCGTGGAAGATATTAGAATGGCTTTGGGTGAAGAAGGTGCGGTTCCCGTTTTACTCCAGTTATTAGTCTCAGGTACCACCGCTGCACAAGAAAAAGCAGCCAATTGCATTTCAATACTCGCTTCTTCTGGTGAATATTTTCGCGCTTTGATTGTACAAGAAAAAGGATTGCCGAGGTTAATGCCTTTGATTCAAGATTTATCAAGTTCAGATACAATCGAGCATATTCTCCGTACAATCAGTTCACTTTCAGTTTCAGATTCCGTTTCACGGATATTATCATCTTCAACGGTCTTCATTATCCAATTGGGTGAATTTATGAAGCACGGGAACATGATTTTACAACAGATCTCAGCTTCTTTGTTATCAAAATTGTCAATTAGTGATGGAAACAAGCGAGCAATTTCTAGCTGTATGGGTTCTTTGGTAAAATTAATGGAATCACCAAAACCAGTGGGGTTACAGGACGCGGCGGCGCAAGCAATTGTTTTACTGTTGACTGTCCGATCAAATAGGAAGGATTTGGTTAGAGATGAGAAGAGTGTGATGAGACTGGTACAGATGTTGGATCCAAAGAATGAGGCTGTTTCTAAGAAGTTTCCATTGATGGTGGTGATTGCGGTGTTGAGCGGAGGAAGCGACGGTTGTAGGAAAAGACTGGTGGCTGTGGGAGCCAATAAGCATCTGCAGAGTTTGGCTGAAATGGAAGTCGCCGGAGCTAGAAAGGCGCTTCAGAGACTCGCTGGGAATAGATTCAAGAGCATTTTCAGCAGGACTTGGAGGGAATAACAAGAAAAGAAACTAACCCCCCGCCAACTAAGGTAAGCTCTTTTCTTACGAGGATATAATTGGAAATTTGAGATTTTGTTAGGGTTTCGGTCAAAACTTCTTGTTGGCGCGTGGGGTAACTGCCCTCCATTTGAGAGCGCCATTTTATTAGCTCGAAAGTACGATGTTGCCCCTTATATGTTGTAATTACTGGTGCTTGTTTTTCCACGTCAGCATGTCACAATAATGCTGAATAATGAAAAGATACACGTGTCCTGTACTAGCTTCGGCGTCGTTTTTCATGGCATAGTTACTAAATTATCGGAGCAGATTTTGTAGATGCATGAAATTTTAGTCGTGATATTTGCAATTATTTTATTTTTCGTATTATTGACAAATTCTTTCTTCTGTTTGTTTAATTTATGATGCAGCAGGAGTTCGTTTGGAATTTTCTAACTGTCAGAGAATGAGAAACTGCTACGGTGGAAAAAGCACCAGACATAATTCGTACACTCAAACTTTTTTACCTCATATCATTTTAAAAAAAGTTTCTAATATTAATTATCTTTTAATATATATTATTATATGATGACAAATGGCATGGATGCGGTTTTTAGGGAGTATCCTCGTTTTTCTTATTTTATTTTATTTTTTAATTAATAGTATTTGATTCACTCATGAAACTGAGCTGTGTAAGAGGGAGGTTATGATGATTGTTATGTTTTCTTTTTTAATTTAATCTTTCTTTTGCGGACTTTATTTTATAATGTAAATTCCTAAAGTCTTTGTTTTTATCTGTAATTTCTTTTACTTGTGGAAAAAAAGAGTGCAGCTGTTTCTGTTTGTCGTTTGTCGTGCATAAGTTTACTACGCTATGGAATATGATGACATTTGTCTCGTAGTTTCTTGGAATGTTGTTGAATTGATATGGACGTTACTGACCAAATCTGGGGTTGCAGCCTATAACACGCCCAAAGCTTTTAGTTTTAGGGCTTAGATTTGGCTTTTTGGGTTTTGCCCTTTCCAAGTAGGTAATGGAAAGGAATCAACGGCAATGATTATGGTCTTTGGTGTTCAGCATAGCTGATGGCTCTTTCATCAGATTTGGCAATGTGGGTTGTGGGTCCCTTGTTTTCACACTTTGTTTGCAATCCTGAATGTTGGCCTGGAATGATATTGAGAATCTGAAAAGAGAAAAAAGAAAAGAAAATTTGGGCAAGGAGGCCAAGAGGGTGCAGCACCAAGGGTAAGAAAAGAAAAGAAAATAGGGGTGGGAGAGGACTGAGGAGTCAGGCTCGGCGCTGATGTAGGGAAGAAGGGGAGCTATAGAGAGGGTACAGACTAGAGATGCGGGTCCCAAGCAGAAGAGAGCAGCGACATCACATGGGAAAAGGAAGATATAAATGTAGTTACTTAGACTTAGACTAGTATGTTGTCGAAACATAATATTGAGTGGTCCATTTCATTGTTCACAACTTCACATGCCATTGCTAGCTTAATTCTTGAGTCTTGAGTCATCACCCTTGTCTTGGTTGTTTTATTAGCCGTTGGTCCTACCACAATCTACCAGCAGATGCTACCAAACAACAGTTTTTCACTTTTTTTTTTTTAGTTTTATTTTGCATTATTTGTTGGTAATGGAACTTATGGTCATATTTTCCTTCTGAAGCCACTGTGTCAAAAAGCTGTAAAGCTTCACGCTTCCATCTCTCTCGCTTCTGTCACTCTGTTTCAGCCTTGTCCATCATTCTTTACTATTTCGTACCAAAAATAAATTACTGTTTACTGTTACAGGTTTCCCAGTCCCTTTGGCCCATTTAATCACTGTGTTTGTTTCTGGTTAACAGAATATACCGTCACAAGGAATATCTAGGGTTGGTAAAAAAAATACTTTTACTAGTGTTTTATTTTGACGGAAGAATATTACGGCTGGACGCAGGCCCTGCCCGTCAATTGGTTTAACATCGAGTTTGATAAGTTCCACGAGCAGACAATAGACAAACACAGTAGTTGGTGTGTTGTGATAATTTGAGTATTTCCAAAGTTCACGCACCCCACCGTCAATTTTGGGGCAAAATCTAGACCTTAAGAGGATGCCTTAAGGCAGTGCTTGATGCTATGCAAAGAAATATTCTACCTAGACTGTCGTAGATTAGACGGCGAAGAACTGTATGACTGACTGGACGCTCAATTGGTGGTTGAAGGGTTAGCTTTTAGCATGTTACTTTCACATAAGTTGTGAAACAAATTAGAAAAAAAAAAAAAAAGTAACAAAGAAATTGCATTTCATTAACACGTTTTTATAAACAAAGATTTGAAAGCAAGAACATGTGGCTTATGAATATGAATTTAGTCACTTTTTCTAAAAGATGAATTATTACAGAGTGGGGTTTCGATGACCAATAATTCTCCTTTTCCTTCTCTTAAACGGCTTTCTTTTATAAGAAAACAAGTTCTAGAAGAAATTGTGTGATGTTACATGCCCTTAGAATTGGGAACACCTGTTAGAACACTTTTGTTAGTAACATAAAAACAATATTTCCAAAGGCGTTCTTGAAGATAGATGCAAGAGCAAAGTAATTGAAAATCGTCTCAACCGCAGTCTATAAATGAACATATTCAACTTATTTATAAAGTTGATAGCGTCCATAAAAAATACTACACATTGATAATGAATTCAATTCGTTGGACTATATCAATTTTTAAGTACTTAATTTATATAGCTTTTAAAGATACTATAACTCACATTCCATTCCATTTAGATGGACATTGAAATTAAAACAATAGTAGAAGTGAGATTAAGTATTACAATAATAAAACTAAATTTAATAATGGAGATAGGAATATGTATTTGAAAATAAAAATAGTGGTGACAATGAAATTAAGTGTTGTAAGAAAGGAAAGTTATCATTAAAAATATTAAATTAAAGTTTGGATATAATGAATTTATTTAATATTTATGACCAAAAAATTTTATACAATATTTATGATGTCAAAAAATTATTATAAATTATTAAATTATTTTTATAATAATAATTTTATTAATAAATAATTATTACTAAAATTATTTTTATAATAATATTTTTGTTATAAAATAATTGAATACAAACCGTTATAAAATTTATGTGTAATTATCAACTTTAAGAAGGATATTTTTGTCCAAAATATACAAATTAACGATAAATTTGTGACAAAAAAAAAAAAAAAAAAACCTTAACAGGATAAAATTGTTCAATTTGGGTTCAGTCGTCCACTGGACCTGTCCTCTTACAGTGGAATTTAAACCTTTCGGTGTGAGCCGAATGATCCAATTGCACCATTTATATGTTATCCAAACATTGATACGGTAAAATTTAGCTTAAAAAAAATGCTCAAGACGCACTGAAATGAAATTGCAGTGAAATTCAAATAAGAACCCTAAAGTTTATGGCCCAACAGCTCAAGCCTAGTTCAACGGTTTAAGTATATATTTTTTTTAATAATGAATTCTATTTTGACTTCAAGTTTTATAATGACATAGTATAACATATGATTTGTATTTGAATTCCAAGTCAACTAATGACAACAGTGGATGTTTTTCTAAATTTACCTAAAGTAAGCATTCTTTTGGTCAACTTTATCATATTGAATTCACGATTTTTTACTGCAATCTTAATGGTTTTTAGCTCAAAGTAAAGCGTATTGTTCTCCAAGTACTGTTCTTGTTGAAATCAAAATCTGACGTGATTGTTCATAGTTTAACAGAAAGACCTACGAGATAAAGATGGTTAATAGAAATTGATACTTCAAAAGATTTTATGATGATCGAGTCAAGATATTATATGAAGAGAGTGAATAGAAGTAAAAAAAAAAATTTTTTACCATATTACTAATGAAGGCAATTACTATGCATTCAAAATTGTCCAATACTATATGGTATGGTTACTTCTTCTTACACGCTTGCGTGTATTACAAGAAGAGCTGTTGTCTAAACAAGGTCCTTTACGGAGCAAGTCAAAGTCTTTAGATTTGTTAGTTAAAGCAGAGATATGGCAGTCAAGGTAAAAACAAAAACAAACAGGGGACCAAACTCGCCACAATACTCCTAGTGTGAAGTGTGAACCATAGCTTCAACTTAATTGGGCTTATCTGTTGTTTTGCTTGAAATTTCGAATGATTATGACACAAAGCAATCCTTTGGGCTTAGCAATTCTATGATACCTTTAAAAGTATATAGAATTTGAAATGGACCCTTTGTTTTTACACTTTTTTTACTTCCAAAATGGACACTTGTAAACCAGTTGCAGAGGAATGTATGTTTTGCTTCAGTTAAGGGTCGGATCTAGGTAGTTCATTCATTGTTACCCGATTACCTGCATTGCATATAATTTTTTATTTTTTTTTTACAAAGGAGACAGCAAACCGGGATATAAAAAGATGTTGCAAGTGCTGAGATTGGAAATTCAGACCCAAAAGATGTCATATCTTAAAAATAATTTTATGAACTAACCATGCTAACCTCCAGAATCACAATGCATATAATTTTAATACAACTAAGAATTAATTAAAAAAGCTGTGCTACTAGTGACATTGGCTATATGAACTCTGTAATTGGTTCAATCTGCCCAGAACAAGCCATTGCTGAAAAGACATTAATTGCCTCAAAAGAGAAGAACAAATGTTTCAATTATTACTTTGTATGTTGGATTATCCTGGCATATGAAAAAAAAAAAAAAAGGAGTTGATTGAGAAAACTGTCAACTAGTAAATTAGTTGTACAAAGTTATTTACGAATCGAATATTCAAAAATAGATCAAACTATATGCCTTGCCATTATCTTGTTTTGGTTCTGCAGCCACAGCTCTTGTTGAAGTAACACATTTTGTTGATCTACTGAACCATCAGAAGAAACATTGTTGTTAGCTTTCATAGTCGCCCATGGAGCGAAAGGGTCATATTCATCATCCTGAAACGCGGCTGTTGTCCCATTAGGATTCTGGGGAATAGATGTTGGCATCGCCTGAAATGTTGGTGTGGCCATTTCATTAGGACTCTGATTTGCATGAAATGTTGGTGCCATTGAGAACTCATCAGGAAAAGCTGCAATGTCATTGGTAGTGGTGGCAATGGATGCTGACATATCTGTTTCATCTTCAAGAAACGGATTGTATTGGCGTTGAGGTTCTATTGGTCTTTCATCAAATAAATAGTTTTCCATGGAGGGCTCAATTCCATTGGCTAAATGTTCAGATGCTTGTGCAGGTTGTGTTGCGGCTTCTACAAACACAAGCTCCCAACCTTTCTTACCACCATTGTTCCAATTCGAAGCTGAATTTTGCTGTTGTTCTTCGGGTTCTTTTTTATCTTCCTGAGGCCACTCTTCAAAATAGGAGTGGCCAGTGGCTACAATTTGAGAGGCATGTTCTAGATTTTTATCTTCCTGTAACCAGTCATCAAAACACGAATGGCCATTGCCTACAACGTGAGAAGCTTGCTCATGCTTTTGATTGTCTTGTAGCCATTCATTGATATATGAATGACACTTGGCAGAAGCTTGTTCATTTCTCTGATCTTCATGCAGCCAGTTGTTGAAAAAAGAGGAACCATTTTCTCCATTTTGAGAACCTTGTTCTTGTTTATGATCCTGTTGTACCCAGTTGTCAAAGAAAGAGTGATCATCATTTGCTACGTTTTGAGAAGCCTGTAGTTGTGCTGGCGCCTCTACTAAAGCAACATCCCAACAACCCTTTTCACCATTAGTTGAATCCAATATTGCTGAATTTTGTTGTGTTTGGGTTGTAACTACCATTGGCCAGTCATCGAAGGATATAAAATCTGTAGTCACATTTGTCCCTTGATCAATGGGTAAGGAGTGGTTTGAACCAGTTTCGGTGACATTATACATATCTTCTTGTTCATGACGCTGTTTCTCAGACATCTCCGAAAAATGGCCGACCGAGAAAGATGGGCTTATTGTTCCAACAGATTCTGTCTGACTGATCATATCTTCCGAGGATGTGCATTTTGAACCAGCTTTAGGTTCTCCCTCTGTAGTTTCTGAAGGATCCTTGGCAGGTGGTGCTGGGAAAAGAAGCAAACGAGGCGAATTAGAAGATGGGGATTTCCCAGGTGATGGGAACGAAGCTTGGTCTTTCAAGAATTCTTGTAACGTGTCCATAAGCTCTTCTGATATATTTTGCACACTTGGATATTCCGAGGTCCTGCCGATCCCAAGGCTCTTACAATAATCATAAAAAGAAGAAAGCTCTTCGAATTGTTTTGTGGCTTGGACACAATATTGAAACACATTGACGCAGGATTGATATTGCAACTGAAAGAAACTATCCAAAAGAATACCGAGTCCATCAGATATGTCCCTGTAAAGATCAAAGCTTTCTAGGACGACAGAATAAAAAGAAACCAGAACTAGCCGGTTTGTCTTGGCTGCACCTGCTGGCTTTGTGGCGATGGCTCTATCAAGCAATCGTTGCCAGTAAGAAATCCTATCAAGCAACAATGGCGGCTTCATATGTTGAACAGGCTCTTGGTTAACTCGACCGCTTCTTAGATGGCCACTTTCCCTCTCTTTGAACGTAAATCTTCTCTGAAGCTTCCCTGTAAGAAAGCAATCTAAACGCTCTTCAAGATAAAAAGCAAAAAACCTGACAAAAGCCGTGTAATCATAAGGGCTGGAATTGGAGTCATCTCTGAAAGTGGAGAGGTTGAGAATCTTGGCTCCACGATTCGTTGCAAGAAGGACTTCTTTAGGGAAATATGGGTTACCATCTTGAAAAATTCGAAGAACAAGCATCAAAGATTTAAGGGCAACAACCCAATTCTTTGTTTTGCCAATTCTTTTGGCAATGGCATGGGCGCTGATTGCCGCATAAAGCTTGTTGGATGAGATTATCCCAAGGATTTGTTTAACGTAACGGTCGTCAATGGGGTATTGGTCATGGGTGGTGGCCTTGAGGACAGCAACTTCAAGACTTGCGGAATTGGTGTTAACAACCTTGGCAATGCTGATGCTGGTTTGGTCTTTCACTGCCCCAATTGCCTTCTTTAACTTGTTTGGCATGGTTGATTCTCAAGGTTTGTTTTTTCTTTCTCCTACTATACCCAGAATGATTTTCTTTTTCTTGTTTTCTTGGAAAATTATGATCCTAAAAGAAGTAATGGGTGGTGAATGTGTGATTAATTTTGGGTGATGGAGACTAACGAAAAAGCCTTGAGACTCTCTCTACCTTGTAAACGTGACAAACACTCGTAACCTTCGTTGACTCATTCCTGAATATTGTCGAAGCAGTAAACATTATAAAAAATTTTGAGAGAGGAGTATCTATAATTTGAAATATCTAAATCTAAATCTTTTATTTTGTTAAAAAAGTTTTTTTTTAATCTTTTATTTCAAATTTAAATTTCCAAATCCAATTTAAAAGATTTTACTATTTACTTGGAACTAATTATCATTCAAGATAAAATTCTCTCCTCTACTAAAACAAAGTAGTAAAGATATTTACTAAGTACGACTTTCATTTTAGAGTAATTAACATACGATTGAAGTTAATTTATACAATTAAAATTTTAATAACCTTAAATTGAATAATGGATAGTGTATATATCTAATACAAATACTATTCACCTTTTGTTTTGGTTACAAAAAATTTGACTATATAAATCATAATTCTAACTCATATTTTAAATAAATAATTGGTGTATAAGAACATAAAAAAATATTTATTAACTAATTTAATATGTTGTTTTATGAATAGTAAATTGTAAAGAATATATGATAGCTCTATAAAATAAAGTTATTTTTAATGCTTAATTTTATGAATTTTACTTAATTCTTCGTAAAATAATTTAATTTTTCTCTTTAATTTGTTTAATTTGTGCATGTGTAGAAAAAAATTTGAAAAAATGAAAAAAAATAAAATTTGAGACAATTTGGTTAGATTTTGAAGTTAAAATGCGTATGATATACAAGATTGCACGGGAGAAACAAAACAAAATTAAAATTCTGTTTTGACCTAAGAGACCGAAATGAACAAGAACTCTCCAAGAAGTTGTCTTTTATTCAAAAGCTCTACTTCAAATTAAAGAAGCATTCTGCTCTCTATCAAAATTATAACCTTGGGATTCCATATCTATAATTAGCTATATTTTGTTCAGGGAAATGACATATAATGATTGAGGTGATAAACTAACTAATCTTTAATGTTCTTTAGCTTTTTTGTTCTTCTAGTTTTTTAAGTTTTCCAATTTCTTTAAATTTTCTTTAAAAAGTTTTGACTCTTGCACTTTTATTTTCTTGCAATTTAATTTCAAGTTTATTTTAATTCTTATTCAATCTCTTTTAATTTGTGTTCAAACAATTTAAGTTTCGTTTGAATTTTGATTTAATTTAAGTCGTTTTAGGATTACAATTTAATGTTTTTTTTTAATAGTCTCGATTTTGAATTTGTTGCATTATAGTTCTTTGATAGTTTCAGTTTTTAGTTCATTGTTTAGGTCTAACTTTGCTACATTAATTCTTGTTTTAGATACTACATATCTTAGAATTAATTTAAGTTTGTTCAATTTCGTTGTTTTGCACTGCAATTTATTCTTATTCACTATTTTAGCTATTGCATTAATTTTTCTACACTATTTCATTTTTTTTACATATAATTTAGGTTTAATTTTCTATTTTAGCACTTTTAAAAACTTTTTTGCACTTAAATTATAGCTATTGCACTAGTTTACTTGACAAATTCTACATTAGTTTAAGTTAATTAATTTTGATTTAGTTTATTTATTTTGGTTTTACATATTAGTTTAGTAATTATTTTAATTTTTGATTTTCTGAATATAATTAAAAGTGTTCAATTTTGGTACTTAATTTTCTCTATTATAGTTTTCGTGGGATCGAACTTTACTTATCACTTTATTACTTGATACGATTCTATAAACTTATAAATTTTTAATCAAGTTTTTAACACCGTTATTAGGGATTGAAGAAGAAGAATTAATATTGATACTAACACACGGTTTTTATAATTCACAATTTATTTTATTTTACTAATCTTTTTTTCTTTTATGTTAAGGTTCTATTCATATAAGGCTAGAAACCATAGCGATTATGCTACATCTTTTTTAGAAAGTTCCCAAGCTCAATAGTTATCTAATTGCTTAGAGTCTAGACGAGTTACAAGTGGATCGAACTTAAATGCCCTTAATGCTCTAGCTTCACAAGTAACTATTCTATAAAATAAGATTGATTCCATTAGTGATAATTATGATTTTAATCTTATCCATCCATTCTAGAACTAATATGATGTTTATTGTAGAGGTTACAATAGTAATAGGTGTTTTCATAATTGACAGTCATATTCTTTTTAAAACATCTACAATCAAAATTGAAAGGGTTATTCTAATTACTCGTAAGACAATAGTTAGAGTAGCCCTTTAGTTCAACACTTATGTATAACATGCCTTATCCTATTAAGCCTTCATACCTTCCACCAGCACAATTTTTTATTTTACCCAGTATCACCCACTACTATCCTAATTCATTTCCCATCTCAAAAAATAAACCTTTTTTGGAAGAAGTGTTAAAACAAATCCTTCAAAATCAGGCCACATGCATTCTTCAAAACCAAACTCTCCTTAATAACTTTAAGGTGTAGATTGATCAGATAGTAAATGCCTTTAGCAATATGTAAAAAATAAATAAAGTTTCTTCTAATTTTTATAAGATTTATCAATATTATATTAAACTCTTAGCTTTCATTCAAATTCATATATTGTATGAACACTTTTTCAAATAATTTTTATGTGTATTTATTAATTTTAGAAGAAAAAAACTATACAAAAATATTATTATTAAATCTTCCATTGAAACCCAAGTTTTAAGTAATTATTGTACAAAAAAACAAATAGATCTATTTTTATTAATTAAGTTATTATTTTGATAAAAATATTAAATTTAAAAATAGTAAAGTAACTAAATTCAATCGTAAGATTTATGAACCCTATATATATTTAATATTAACATTTTCACTTTTTCTTGGTATATGTTTGTGACTTTTAAAAGTAAAAATATAAAAAAATATTTTATTATTATTACCAAATCATTATCACTCAATGCTTATGTTTAATGAAGTAGTATAGTAAAATGAAATAAAAATAATAACTATAGATATTTTAACTAAATATTTTGGTGTAATTTTCTTTGATCAAATAAATCTCGTCCCTTTTGATTCCACTCAACTGATTGAAGAGCTCCAAAATAAAAGTATTAAAATCTAATTGTTAATTAACAAAAAAAAAATGTTCTAATTTCTATAATAGTTTTAAAGACATTAGTTGAGTATTTATTTTCCTCGAAAATTATTATTATTATTATTATTATTATTATTAGCAAGTCATGTTAATGGCAAAAAATATTTAACTTTTTATTAATAATAATATATTGTAAAAAATTTTCAAGAAATAAATAAAATTTTTTGAAAGTAACGTGAACTTTTAAATATTCATAATTTCAAATTATAAAGAAGGCTAATTTTCTTAGATCTCTTGGATTTATAATACGATAAATAATAAAATAATTATAAAAGATTTTATTTACTCACCACAAATAAAATAAATTAAATCTTTTTTTGCTATTTCATTCGTAAAAATGATTGAATTGTTGATAGAGTTTTTAGAAAGACAAAAAAATCGAATAAATAAAAATTATAACTTTAAATTTAAGATTAAAGAGTTAAAATGTTAAATATATTGAAAATAGTTATCCATACACTACATAAATTTATAAAATGGATGTAATTGCAAGTGTAATTCATACACATTTCATTTGTTAAATACTAAAAATTTAAAGAAAAATGCCTTCATTTTGAAATGCATTTGTTTTGCAAAACTAATTAATTTTATAAGTATATTGTACATTATATATTATAAAATTATAAGAATTATATGATTATTTGCGTTATATTATAATTAGCTTATCTTTGTAACTTTTTATTTCTATCATTTTAATTAATTTAAGAAGTTTAAAAAGAAAAGAAAAATTGAGTTACCAGAAAAATTAATAATGGTTTTTTTATTGAGGAAAAAAATTATATTAATCTTGAGTTTTTGAAAAGTCTTATGTTATTACCTTAACATAAAAAATCAAACTATAATATCATAGAGAAATCATCAAAAGTCAAAAGAAATCTTCTAAATAAAACATAAATTTGTTAACAATATAAATGAATATGACAAAATAAAATATTTATATTCTATATTTTAACTATCACATGATGAGCATAGAAATAAAGAAATGAGAAAAGAAAATTAATAAATAGATTAAGAAAAAAAGAAAAGCACGGGATAACAAAATGAATTAAAATTTTATTGAAATATTGAAACTTGATTATCATTTTTCATTGTCAATGAGCTCATACATTACCAAATTTTAAAATTCCTATAAAAAAAAAAATCAAACACAGTGAATAAAATGAAAAAAGAAACAAATTTTATGTTAACTTGATTCTTTAAAAATAAGATGCAAATAAAATATTAAAACATACTTTCAAAATTAAATGAAAAGTATACTACATTTAATAAACTAAACTTTTCAACTCTTATTTTAACAATTAATATATTGCTTAAAAGAAAAAAATTCAAAAGTCATAAGCAAAAATAGGTTTTAAACATCTTGCAAATATCCAACAGATATATTTGAATATCAAATATGGATCATATAAAAAATTACAAAGATGCAAACATAAAAAAAATTGCTAACAAATCTCATAATTAGTAACTTGCTACATAACTGAAAAATAAAATATGTAAGAGATTGAAAGCATTTGTATAATCCCAAAAATGGAAAGTCAAAAGTTATAAATAAACAATGCTATATTCTAATTTGTTAATAACAAAGCCTAAACTTAAAAAATATATATATAGTAAAAAAAGAGAAAATTATAAAAATGCAAACATTAAAAAATTATATCAATCAGCTAATAAACAAACTTGAAAAATGAAAAAAAAAATCGTAAATCATTATTAAAAATAAAAAATTATAAAAATGAAAATATAATAATAAATAAAGCTCATGATTAGTAATTAATTAATAGCCAAGTTTAAATTAGAAAAAAAAAGATCATGATAAAAAATATAAAACACTAAAAAAATACATCAATGGACTAATAAGCAAACTTGAAATATATAAAAAAAAAATCTTAGATTATCATTAAAAAATTTATCAAAATGAAACCACAACAAAAAAATAGATCTCATTATTAATAATATGATAAACAAAAATTGGGAGAAAAAAAATGTAATAAAGACATGAAAGGCATTTATATTAGAGGTGCTCATGGGTTGGACAGAATTAAATTCGAATTAGACTCATATTTAATATTAATAATTTGTATATTTATCCAAGCCTAATCCAACATTAAATTTCAAGTCTCAAAAATTTTTCAAATTCAACCTCAATTTAAAAAAATCTTAAACCCACCCATTAAATTTAATTTATATAATAAAAAATTAAAAATATATAAGTAAATTAAGTTTAATGAGATTATATTCAATTAACATATATATTAAAAATAAAAATTATATATATGTGAATTAATTTATATATAATTCACATATATATAAGAAGAAAAAAACTCATATATGTAAATTTAAATCGACTTAAATTAAACTCGAACTTTAAATATTTTGTTCAAGACCCAACTTTAAGTTTAAACAAGCATAAAAATGGTGCACAAGTCCATTTATAAGGTTTTAATTTTGTATCTAAATTCTCTTAAAATTTGAGCGGACCTTCGGATTTAGATAAATAACTTAACCTTTGAATAAGTCTAATTTATATAATCTTTCATCCTTAAAAAAGACGAAAAGTAATAACTCATAAGAAAATTAAAAATAAAAAATATAAATGTTACAAAACCAACAGTATCGATAAATTTTAACAAATTATTGCAAAAAATGAATATAAAAAAATTAAAAATCATTAATCCAAATAAATGTTATACAATAAATAATTTATTATGTTTTATGTAATAAAATTAAGATATATAAGTGTAGAATTATGTAAAAAAGCCTTGATATTTATTGTAAAATAATTGAATCATATATATATTGATAATGATTTGTTTGTTTATTGATTTCCTCTACATTTATAATCTGTGATATATATGAAATTAGTAATAGCAACTCTTCTAATTTAATCAATCTGAACAAATTCATAAAATCTCCTGCGTCCGATCTGCGGCGAATTTCTTCCCTTCGATTTCAACGCGCCTAGCGCTAAACCAAAAAGGACGCCTTTTCTAGCTATCGGGCTTGATTGGGCCTCGAAAATGTAAACTTGAATGTTCGTGAGTCGTGACCCACCCGATATCCCGGGTGTGCTTGACAAATAATTTGGCTTCATCTTGGATCAAAGCTGCTACCACATTCATTTGTTGCAATGTTTTTCTGCCCCTTTCTGTTTTGGCAGCAATTTATCATTGTAAATCTATATACAATTATCACTTGACATTGTTTGGTACTCCTTATTTAAGCCTTAGGAGAGTTTGAAATTGGTTGATTGAATTTATAATGGAATATTAATTTCGGTGATCATATTTATTTCCGAATAACTTATGATAATGCAACCATCCAACGTCACTAACATGCAATTATTTTATTATATTTCCTCCTAGGATTGAGCAATGATCTCGGGTCACTTCCTTTATTAAAAAAAAAAAAAGAGGCGTTCTGATTTACATGGCTGATAAACAGATTAGCTCCAAATACCCGAAACAAGCAAAATCCGATTGCCTTTGGGCTTTGGCCTTTGCTTCTTTTTATTGAATGCTGGTAACATGAATTTCACTCTCTTTGTACATATGAAGCTGTAAATTCACATGCATCTTCTTTACCCTCTCAAAGATACATAAATCACCGCTAGAAATAGCAGTCTTTCCTTTTCAAACCTCACAAGGAAACCGCCTAAAACCCTACTTTTTTTTTTCTCTTTCCCTCATCTCTGTTCCTCAAGAATCCTCCAAGAAAATTAACCCAATCCCAAACAACAACAACAAGAAGATTTCTCAAAGCCTTTCATTCAAAAAAAAAACCTTCATGGCCTGTGAAGAAGAAGATCATCCCAAGCTTCAATTCCCATTAGATGCAGACGCTTACAAGATCGTTGACGAAATCGGGATTGGTGTTTGTGCCATAGTTTACAAAGCCGAATGTGTTCCAATGAATTCAACTGTTGTTGCCATCAAAGCCATTGATCTTGATCAGTGGAAGGCTGATTTGGACAACATTCGACGTGAAACCAAGATCATGTCTCTTCTTTCACACCCCAACATCCTTAATGCTCATTGCTCTTTCACCGTTGGTCGACGTCTCTGGGTGGTGATGCCGTTCATGTTTGGAGGTTCTTTACAATCCATAATCTCATCTTCTTTCCCCGATGGATTATCAGAGCAATGCATTGCCATTGTTCTCAAAGAAACCCTCAATGCATTGTCGTATCTTCACAACCAAGGGCATTTGCATAGAGATATAAAGCCTGGTAATATTTTGATGGACTCGAATGGATGTGTTAAACTTGCGGATTTTGGGGTTTCAGCTTCAGTTTATGAGTCGAGTTCAAGTTATGGATCTGGTTCATCGACATCTTCATCATCGTCGATGCCCACTGACGTGAAGGGAACCCCATATTGGATGGCGCCGGAGATGATACACTCGCATGCAGGGTATAGTTTCAAGGCTGATATATGGTCTTTTGGTATAACCGCGCTCGAATTAACCCATGGAAGGCCACCTTTATCACAAATACCTCCTTCAAAGTCTTTGATCATGAAGATTACCAAGCGGTTTGGATTTTCTGATTATGAAAATAATAGCAAGAAAGGTAAGAGCAAGATGTTTTCAAAGGCCTTTAAAGATATGGTTGCTTGTTGTCTTGATCAAGATCCTGGGAAACGACCATCGGCAGAAAAGCTTTTGAAGCATTCTTTTTTTAAGAGTTGCAACGGTTTGGATTTTCTTGTTAAACATGTGTTGCATGGATTGCCTAGTGTTGAAGAGAGGTTCAGGGTAAGCAAGATTCTTAGGGTGGGTGTTGATGTTGAAGTAGATGATGAAGATCTTGAAGTGGAATCAGGGTCTCCGCTTGTTAAACAGGGAAGGATTAGTGGGTGGACCTTCAATGAAGATGGGTTCGAGCTTGACCCTGTATTCCACAGCGAGTCCAAAGACGATCCAACTGTGAAAATGGTTCGTTTTGGTGACAAAACGATAATTACAGAAAGAGCAGGTGACTCCGAGGGATCAAATTTGAATTTACCAGAGGCTGAGTCAAGTTTGATTAGTTCACCGGGGGAAGTTGGGGAGGGGGGAAATGATGGTTCTCATGGTGAACAAGAGTTTGGCATTGAGGGAATTGCAGGGGATGAGTCTAGAGTTGAAAGTACTGCTAATCCACAAACAATAGTGGGTGGCCTGATGATATTGAAAAAGAGTTTGGATGATCAAATGCAGAAGGTGACAGAAATGATTAATCTGTTTGGAGGGGAAGTGGTCAACAGAGAAGATCAATTGGTGCAGTTGATTGAGAGGCTGAGGTTGGAGTTAGAGAATGAAAAGAAAAAGAACTTTGAATTGGAGATACAATTAGAGTTTCTCAAAATACAGATTTCTGGTGCATCCAAAACTGATGAAAATCATTGAAGTTTACCCAACCATTACATTTGCAAGTTAGTTGAAGATTTGAGACATTGCGGTGAAATTTCAGTCTACTTTTTTTTTCTTCTTGCCTATTGGAACCTGTTCTTTATGTTCTTAAGGTCCAGATAGTGTATTACATATCAGATGTGCAAATTTGTGCTTTTAACATAGTTAGGAATTAGGGACATGCCAAACAGGCCTAATCTGATTGCATCTAATGGAATAAATTGAAAGATTATGGATAATTTTGACATTCTTTGTGCATAATTTTACTTTGTTTCATTTTCATACCTTAAGAACGAAGTATATAAATTGCCAGTAAAAACTGGGCATGGGTTTTAGAAACTTTTGGGCTGAGAATCCTACTACTCTTTTGGGTTCACTTGCAAACAACCCAAAACATATGGTGATTAGTTACTGTATAGACCTCTCAATTGGGCTTAGACCAGGAAAGACTAAAAGCCAATGACTGTAACACCCTTAGACGATCCAAATCAGAAATTTTTTTTTGTCGAACCAGAAAATAAAACTATACAGAGATGAAATATTGAATTTTTAATTTTAATAACGAGAATTTAAATCTTAACAGCCTTAAAAAAAACAATAATAATAAAAATGAAAGTGGGAATTGCAATAATACAGCATGTGAGTAAACAGTAAGAAGAGCCAATTTCAAACCAGGAGGCAAGGGAATCTGATCTGTGTTTGAGCTTTGATTTTTCCGAAGAAATTGACATTTTGGGTGGTTCACAATCCTTGACAGCCTCACTCACCCTTCAGTTGTTTAACCTTTCATAATGCCCCTACCATTGTTTTCTTCCTCCTTTAATTTATTCTCTCTCCAATCTGTCAACAATAACATTATTACTGCCAACATTTGGTCTGCATAGAACTTGATGAAAGACTTCTAACGGCCTATGGATGCAATTGCAGATAATAGGTTCATAAATAAGTTAATTAAGTTACTAGTCGAGTAAGAGTTGCTTGACATTAGCTGCAAAAACATTTGAGCTTGAACTTGGGTTATTTGAGTACTGATATTATATCAAGTTCGAATATTTTAATTCTTAATTGAACAACTTGCAAGTGTTTTCTAATATTATTCTCATTTTATAAGAGACACTATTGAATTTCATACAAATACTTGTTAATATACTTTCCATATAACAAGTTCTACAAATTTCATTTTAAACAATAATTTTTAGTTAATTATTTTTAATTAGCAACTTTATGAATTTTATCTAAAATCTTACCCCCTCCCCCCCTTTTTTGTGTTAAAAAAAATGATTGAGACCTTTTCAATTAAATAGCAAGCCATGGTCCTCCTCCAAGTTGATGAAATGGCCTTATTTCTTTATGTAAATAGCAACAATAAAGTACATTTCAAACGAGTACATGGGACCTCAAGCACATGGGATGAAGTGAACCTCTCATTTTCAGAGCTTAAAAAATATTAGCTGTTTTTTCCGGTGCAGTGCCGCCTCAAAGAACATTGTCGTCTGCTTATGAAAAAAATAAAAATAAAAAATAAAAACATTCCTTGTGATCTATATTAATGCTTTTCCCACCACCATGTCTTTCCAGGATGACATTATTATTATGCCTCATATTTGCATTTCTATTTTCATACAGGAAAAGCCATTTGCAAACTCTCCCCATTTTTCCTGATTGTACAAATTTGCTATTGAAACAAAAAGCATAGCTCATTCTGGATCCAAGGTAACTTTCACACAGCATATGATACTTTTGATCACCACTCCATTCCCAGTTTCCAATTTTCCAAGCAGGGCCCTACAAGTTAACCTTTTTCATTATTACCATATCGTCCTGTGGAAGAGCCATCTAATTGATTAGATTTAAGTGATATTTTTGTTTGTCATCCAATTGACTATAGACCAGAAAAGACTTTTTTCACTGTGTACATATCCTTTCTTTTTTATCCTTTCTTTTATATCCTTTTCTATACCCCAGGGCTATACTTCCCACCTATAACAACGGGGGTCTAGGGTCCAAGCAGATAGCAAAAAGACCATTTAGAGGTGTATAATAGGAAGCAATTTGGGCTGAAAGAATCCCATGACTTGGGTGGTTGTCCAAGACAGGGAATGAGTTAGTCGTATAGTTAGGTTACTAGGAAGCAAATTTCTAAAACAAACTGTGTAACCAAAAATGACCCTAGCCATGTCAACGAGAATCGGTAAAGGAGTGAGTTATTGGTGCATAAGCATCCGGATTCTAGTCCGTCACAGCCGGTCGCCAGAAATTGTAAGTCCCAAAAATCTGTAAATAAAATTTTAATGAATTGGTAAATTTCAATTACGTAAATTTTAATTGAGTTGCCTATCTGTCTTAATTTTAAAAATAAATAATCATCTTTGCTCTAAACTTCTCTCGAAAAAAAAAAAAGAAATCTAACCTTTTTTTTTTTTTTTTCTGTTGGGGCAAAACTGAAGCTGCAGAATTCATTCCATTCGCTACAAACATATTAGGATCCAATATTTATACACAAAAGGTAGTCCAAGTCCGAATATTTGCCTAACAAAGCCATCTAAACCACAATTACACAACAGTCAAATAACCAAAACCACTACAACTAAAAATTAGCATTAATCTCCTTCGACTACTGCCTTATTCTCCACCAAACCCTTTTGTCATTTTCTGGTTTGGTCTTCAATATCCTGTGGGAAACTCGCACTTACCATACTCTGCAAAACAAAACATGACAGTTACTTTTAGTAACTAATACTAATATTTCAACCACTGGCCCCAAACTTCCCTAGAAGGACAACAATAATTGGGGTGGACAAAATGCAGCTACCCCATTACTACCGCCCTTTATTTAAACTGGTTTATCTCGGGAAGAGGGGTCCACATCAGTGACCCAATAGATAAACACCACGTATGCCCTTGAAAGATTCCAAAATCTTTTTCACCACTATTCACGTGGGTTTTTTTGACCAGCAGTGCACCATTGTTTTCTCACTTGAGTTTGAGTGGCCGACTTACTCTAGAGGTACACGTTAGTTACTCCACTTTACATGTCACTAACATGCACCCCAACAAAACAATTTATTGGCGTAATTTAGCAAAACTTGAAAAAATTAAATAAATTTAATATGCGCTGAATAAAAATTAAAGAGCAAAGGTCTATGATAGAAGACGCACTGGGTGGTTGCGTGACTACGTAGGCCGCCCCGCCGAAGTAACAAGTTCCCATCTGCCGCCCTTTCTTTTGATAGTAACTGTTGAAAGCGAACGATGCGTGGGCTTCGATGGTGTTAGGATCGTAACACCTGGAACCTGGCTGAATCGGATGGCAATCAGCACCTCCTTCACCGCAAGCGTAATCAAGAGCCGCCTGCAGCTTCGCCTTCCCCACTTCACCATTCGCAATGCACCACGTGTTCCCCGTCGTACTCTTTGACACGCTTCCTCCACCATTTACGGGGGTCGCTCCGTGTTGCTGATTCCCTGCTACTGGAGACGGGTTATCCCGGTAATTCTTCAACCCTTCTTCAGTGAAAGGTATATCGTAAACTTTTTCCTCGTTCGGGTAAAACAGCCCGTAGTTTCTTTCCGATGTAGGCCCGAACTTCTTGTTCTCATTAAAAAGGGCAAATAGATAAACGGTGAGATCAGCCTTGGGTCTCAAAGGGGTCCCACCACCGGTCAAGATCCGACGGACCAGATTCCCATTATAAGCGGCGGCGTTTTGGATACTAGCACCATTCTCATTCTCATCTCCCTTTGATGGCCAACCCGTTTCAGTCACAACCAATTTAATATCATCATATTTCAACGCGGACATTGCCGCGAAAACGGCATCGATTTGAGCATCGAAAAGACTGAAATACCTCAACCCATTACGCGGATCCACCACACCCGGGTTCTCTCTAAACAAAGCGTAGTCTAACGAGATGACGTCAGTGTTAGACTCGTAAGCGAAAAAGGGGTAAGCATTGACCATCAGGAAGGACCCGGTTTGGCGAAGGAAATCCAGCATAGGTTTAAAAACAGGTTCAATGAGTTCGGGTCGGAAAGATCCGGCTGAAGACGGGTAAGAGTTTTGGAGAGCGGAAAGTGCAATGGGGGAAGAGACTTTGATATCTGAGTGAAGGTTAAACTTAACCAAAGCTTCCTGGATATTCTTCATGGCGGGTAAGAGGAACTTGGTCGTGTTGTGCGGGTCCACGAAGACTTCGTTACCAACGGCAATGGCTTCGATTTCAGTGTGAGGATAGTAAGCGGCGACGTTTCCCTCGACCCATGAGTTTGCAAAGGAAGTGCTTTTGGCCGCAGCGAAGAGTTGTTCGTTTGGGAGGTCGACGGTCACTTTGATTCCGGATCCGGATAACGCATGGAGAACAGCCGGGTCGGCATCGTATACTTTGACACGAGTTAGACCTTGGGATTTTAGTAGTTCCACCACTTTGTTTGCTGGCGGAAGGTTGTTGGCGATTCTTCCATAGTTTACTCCAATAGAACCAGAATCTGGAAAATGGGAAGAACATATTTTTTAACTTTAGAAACAGCATTCAAAGAGAAACACAATAAAAACTCAAAATGTAGGTTACCTGCAAGAGTGAACACAGAAATGAGCAAAAGAGAGAAAGAAACGAAACAGTGCTGCATCGCTCTGCTCTAGTTTTTTGGAAACAGAGCAAAAAAATTAAGTAGAGTGAGAGCTTAGAGGTATGACTTTGACAGGTGTTTAAAGAAATGAGAGAGATGGGGAAGAGAGGGACGATTAGTTGCGTGAGTGGTAAGTGTTTTTAGGAGATCGAGATGATGGGGTGGGACCCCGGTGTCAGGGGAAATGACAAGAACCAAAGGGCAGACAGTAAGAGAGAGCCGCTGGCACACCAGGCAAGGGAAGCTGGGAAGGCGAGGCAGAGTCTGCACGGAGCACGATCCCCCCACTTGGGCAATCAGCCTATAAGTGCAAAAAAATGGCTAAAAAATTTAACATTAGCCACTACAACCCCACGTGGCCCACTTAGTCGACCGTTTTCGGTGATGTATTTTTTGCTCCCAACGCTACATTCCTATGCCACTCACTTCATCACCATCAATGCTTCATCATTTCTCCATTTCATCCACGTTTACCGCTCTTAGCTGGAAGTCGGAAAAAGATGGGATTTGAGACTGGGGTTCATTGATGATTGAAGTTAGGGAGACGTAGGGTATAAAGTGTAAAAGAAATTAATAATTGCATGTGTATTAGGTGATTGGGGTGTGTTGGGTACTTAATTTCCGAACGTTGGGCCGAGACAAGGACATGATGGTGTTCGATTGGATGGGATAAAAAGAAAAATATTAAAACGGTCAAAAAGTATTCCAATAAAAATTAAAGTTTTTCTAATTTAATTAAACTCATAAAATATTTTTTATTAATTAAATTATTATTAGACAAAAATTAATTAATTATTAATATTATTTTTAATTTAATTGGGATAAAATATTTAATTATGCAAAAATAGATTTTTAAATTTTTAAATAATTCAAAATAAAATTTAATTAATAAAAAATAAATAATTTAAATAATTATTAAACTTTTACTGGAAGACATATTTTACTCTTTTACTAAAGAAAAACTGTCCGCTAACTGTGCCTTTTGTGTAATGAAGGGAAACCACAGTCCACATCTAAACTTGTGACAAAAAGGGTGTTAACGTTCAGAATTAGATACTTCTTTCCATGGATTTTGATGAACAAAATACTTGTGCAATTGGGGTAAAAAGAAAGTCTCTAGAACTGTGCAGCAGCCCATATACTTTTACTGTGTTCTTTTTTATCGCTTGAGAAGAACTACGGAAAATTGGCAGCATTGAACAGCTTGGATGAGATGGAAACTTGTTGCCTGCAATTTTGTTAGTACGTGACATCCCACTCAAATTCATACAATTCAAAGGATCAAGTGAATTACCATTCCTAACGATTTAAGCTTAAACTTTAGACAAATTATATGATTTAAGCTAGTACTTTGCTTTGGCCCTGGGAGCGCTGCGTACAATAAGTATCGTTGTGATCAGATTTATCATTTACGTATGGTTCACAGTTTCTTCATTTTCTAGAAATTATTTTTTTTCTTTTGGAGGAATATGGATAAAATAAAAATATATAATGAAACAAGACGAGCTTAGTCTCTTTCAACCTTAAGTGATCACACATGGGGAATGGTAGAAAATATTCGAAGAAACGGCCAATTGGTTGATCATTGATGTTATTTGTTGCATTAAAATCGAAGAAGCCTAGCTTTCTAACGAGTACAAACAACATATAATCTCTGCTTTGGTTCCATTACCCCAGAATCTAAAACCATTAGAAAAACTCTGGTAAAAGTTTCCATTTACAATTTTTACTAAAAATTTTGATGACATAGCCCCCCGTTAAACCATCTTTCTAGAGAGGTACTTGGTTGACAATTCTAGCTAACCCTAATTTCTAGCACAGATTCATCCTCTCGAGATTGACAACTATGAGAATCTATCATTAAGGTTTTGCAACATTTACCAACACAAAAATCACGTCAGATTGCTTCAGACCATAGACCGGAAGTCAACTTTTTTATTACTGTTTATTATCGAAGCTGATATTTAAATATTAGATATATGCATACTTTATGAAAAATACTACTTTGGCCCAACATTTTTGTTTCACCAACTGTGTTAATAATTTATGGATTTGGTAGTAATATTTTATTTATGAATTAATTTATATTTTTTTGTATTTAAGTTATATTGAATTCAAATTTAAGATTTTTAACTCCAGAGCTGTCTCGAACGCTACTAAGCTAATAACTTAATGGTATTTATGAATTAATTGATTTATGTTATGTCATAATGTTAGACAAGTCATATTTGTCATCTATATTATTAGTAAAGTGATTGACTTCGATTTCAGTAAATAAGTGGTATCAATTCGGCTATTGAATTAACACAAAATTCAATTACATTGAATAGATATATTTTAAAATATTTTTAATTATTTTATTTTGAAAATATTCTAACAGTTAATTGAAACTATCCTTTTATATATATATATATATATATATATATATATATATAATTAAGTTATAAATTTTTATTTTAATCATTAAAATTAAGAATTCAATATTTTCTTGATAGATCACAAAATTTTTTGGCAAACTATTCTTTATTTTTATAATTGAAATAATTTTATTTTATCAACAAGTGATTGGTTCAATCGATTAGATTTATCTTTCTCAAAAAAAATATTTTGGGTTCGAATACTGCTGGTGATCATTTGTTAAAGTTATATTAAATGCATGATCTGTAATTATTTATCTTAAATTGTCAAATACGACACATTTTATATTAATCTAAATAACTAAACAACCAATCTACTCTTTAAATTTTTTCTTATAAAAAAAAATAATAACTTCATTTTTTTTCACTTACTTCCCGTCTTTCACCCACTAGGTGTGTCAAATTTTAGTATGGTATATTCAATCTTAACTCTCCTATTTTTGAACACTATAAATAGTGTTAAGTATATTTGTGATTCTTTAAGTTGTGAGATAAGTTTTGTTTTAAAATTTTTGAGTTACAAATTTTTTATAGTTCTCATTCTAATTGTGCCAAACAATCTATTCATTCTTGCTGTACACGAAAAGAATGATTTAATACAATATTCAATAAAACAAAATACAAGAAAAAAAAAATTAATGCAACAAAGCACGTCATATGAATTCACCGATGTTTCCCAGAAAGCGGGAATTAGTACAAAAGCTAACGTTGATGGTCTGCCAAATATAGGGAACAAAAAAAAAAAGGCCAACAGAATTTTTTATCAAGGTTAGGTACTTTCTTACGTTTTTTTTTTTTTTCGAAAAATAATTTTTAAAAAAACATAAATATTTTTTAAATTAAAATAAAATTCTTATTGTTTGAATAATTGAATAAAAATATTTTTGTTATTTGATTGTTTTTTAAAAATTTTAATTTTTTAAAAATATTAATATAACTATTAAAATATTAAAAATTACTTATTATTAAAGTATATTAAAATTATTTATTATTAAAATTATTAATATTTAAAATATTTTAATAATATTATTTAATATAAAAAATATTATCTTAATATAAAATACTAAACATAAAACTATTTATTATTCTTTATATTATTTATTAATAGTATATTATTTATTAATAATATATTATTTATTATTATATTATCAATTAATTTACTGTTATTTATATGTAAAATTATGCTCAAAAATATTAATAAATAGTTTTATACATAGAGAATTTTTTTTTGAAGAAAATATATTTTCCTTTCAAATCCACAAGATAATTTTTAAAAAAATAATCTTAATTTTTGTTATCAGTAAGTTATTTTTTGTTGATCAATTAATTTTTTTATCAAATATATACCTAAAAATATAAAAATTATATTTCTTGAAATGAACGAAATCTAAAAATATATTTATAAGCAAATTCATATGTATAATGAATTATTACATTATTAAATAATTAATTAATAAACCATAATTTTAATTAATTAATCAAATTCATGTACAATAAAATTTAAACTTAAAATTTTAAAGTTCCACAACTTGTTCTTTATCACTAAGTCAAAGTTAGAGTTGACAATGGGTCGAGTCGATTCGAATTTTTGCTAATTCAAAATTTGATTTGATTTTATTTTCATAAAACTCGAACTTGATTTGAAAATTTTTTTATTTTTTTTCATATTCGATCTCGATTGGATTCGATATTATATAAATCGTACTAACTTGAAATTAATAAAATATTATTTTTAAAATATAAATATATATAAATAAAGAATTAAAAATAATTAAAAAATAAAATTTATATAATATAAAGTTGGATTGAGTTGAATATATCTAAAACTCGAATCTAACTCGACTCTAATTTTTTTTTAATATTGTTTGACTCAATTTGATTCAAAATTTGATTTAAAAATTTTGATTTTATGATATCAAATCGAATCAAATTAAAATCAATCGAGAAACATATTGAATTACCAACCTTAGTCAAAGTCAGGTATTTTATAAACATGGATATCTTCGATAATAGAACTCTTCGTGGGCTTAGTTGCTCCTTTTTCCTTCTCTTAAATAGTTTTCCTTATGCAATATTTTTCTTTCTTGATCTTTTCAAGCAAGTTCATGATTTATTTTGTTGTGGGTATTCTCTGTTTCAATGAATTTCATTTGTCGAAATAGTAGTAGATATAGTATGACAAATATCTCAAAAAATAACAAATACATTTTTAAATATTTGAATAAGTTAATATAAGATTTTATTGATGCTTAGAATTTATGGGTTGTCATGAATTTGTGAGCGTAATATTTTTTTCAATGAAATAAATACAAAAGTTAAAAAATCATGGTAGATTAAGAAATAAAAAAAAAAAAAAGAAAACCTAATTGTAAGACTCAGGTGATATTATTAATGTTACCCATTATATAGTTTATATATAAAAAATGAGGTTCATCGTATAGATAAAAGTAGCATTTTACTCCTATCTGAATTAGAACTCCCAAAATTTCCTTTGAAAAAAAATTATTGCATCTAAATTATTAATTTTTTTAGTCAAAGAATTGAATTCGAATCTACGCCTCAATTTATATATATATATATATATATAAACACATCTCCAAATGAGCTAATGCAAAAAGCCGAAGATGAGTTGTTCACTGACACGCCAAGCGCAACCTGTAATTGAAATGGGTTTGGAGAAAAAGATAGTGGTAAGAGGATAATCACATCTCCATATATCGGAAAAATCAAAATTTGAATTTCCCAAAAAAAGAAAATGGGGTAGTGTTTCGTTACCATAAGGGAAAAAGAAACAATTAGTATTTAAACAGAATTTGCCCTTTTGACCAGATAAAATATGCCCATGTTTTTCTATAAAGATAAAAATGGCGATGGTTAAGTGCTTCTCAATTTTAAAATTTTCCACGTGTCAATCGATTATTAGTTAAAACATTAAAAGGCAAAAGTATAAAGGAAATGATCCGGTAATAGTTTACCACGTCATCAAGCTCGCGAAAGTGGAACATACCAGAACTAAGAAAGAGAGAAAAAAAAAAAAAAGACTTATGGCATATGCCCTTGCTTTAATAAAAAGAACACAAATCAGATGAAGGAAAAAGAAATCCCTAGTTCTATAAAAGATCGAATTAGAGAAGCACCGGAAGCAGAAATTGCTAAGACCAAAAAAAATGTCGGGACAGCAAGAGGAAGATAAGAAGCCCGGCGACCAATCGGCCGCCCATATCAACCTCAAAGTCAAAGGCCAGGTCTCTCTCCAATTTTCTCTTTATTTTCTTTTTCTGTTTTAAGAACTTTTTTAGGGTTTAATTTTCTTTTTCAAATTTGATTTTCCTTCAATGTAATCACCTTGTCCGTTTGAATCCGTAGATTCTCATTTTTTTTATTATATTAATGTTGGAAGATAAATTTTCTACTTTGAAAATTTCCATTTTTTGCCTTTTCATTTGTTTGTTGGGTTTTAACCTTTTTTCGTCACATATAGAAAATTGTGCTAAAATGGGTAGGTATTCATTTCATGATTCTAAAAGTTTAAATTGTTTTTTTTTTTTTTAATTTCTGTGTATGGCTATGCGCTTTGAAATTAAATAAGATGCTGAGTGAGATTGGGTAGTTGCAAAGATTGTTCTTGTTAATTTTTGGCTGATTTGTTCTTGTTATCACTGAGTTTAATATTTGAGATTAGAATAATTCGGTAATATTTTTGTTTGTGGTTTTAGCATGTTTTAGATTAGTTTAGTTTGCCTTTGTTAACTTGAATTTAAAAGAATGAATGAATTTTAAAAATAGTATAAATTGTATGATAAAAGACATGTAAATATGAATTTTATGATTATTTTCAAATTTATGGATTTGTTGAATCATATATAGTTGTGATTTGAAATATCTATTGGTATTTGTGAATTTCAATTTCATCTTCGTATACCATTTGAAATATATAGCTATATATAATGAATCTTAACTAATTTTTACACAGTGTGTTCATTTCATTCTTACAATTTATATAGCAGACTAAATCCAAATCTACTCTCTCAAATTCATGTTCCCAAACATAGTATAATGTATTTAGGATATGGTATGTGGTTTGTTATTACTTTTGTCTTTCACATTGATTCTTTGCTTTCATAATAACTTCATTCTCTCCCTTCCCTTGCTGAAAGGAAACACCATTTTCACTCTGATTTTACCAGCATCCGAGTAGTTTTCTTTCTTGAAGTCGTCATAAGTTTTCTGACATTTTCCAGCCATCCCTGCCATTTGTTGGCATATGTTAGAATGATATCCTTGTGTTGCATCAATCTCAGTTTTATTTCTAGACTTTGAGCCATCCCTGCCATTTGTTGGGATATGTTAGAACGATATCCTTTTGTATTGCATCAATCTCAGTCTTATTTCTAGGCTTCTTGTGCTTGTTGTTATTTCTTCCAATCCAGTTTGGAACCACATAAAAGTGAGAATTTTGGATTTGATATATGAATAATGGGAAGTTATTGTTGATCAAATTATGGGCTTAGAAATTTTGTAGGTTCAAATAATTTCCCTGCTTTTGGGCTGATAAAGAACTGCAAATTGGGTCTGAATTCTTGGTGTGGCCTTGAACACACCTTCATTTGACTTATCTATCGGTAGAAACTGTGTTAATTTACTATTGAATGATATGTATTTTTTGCCTTAAGAAGTTTATTCATTTTTATTAAGATAAACTTAAGTGTTCAGAGTGAAGGTGTTGATATTGTCATAGTGAATTTGAGATTTATGACATGACTTCTTGGATTAATGCTTCCTCTTTTATTTGAGACTAATTTGCAATTTGGCATTATGACCATAGGATGGGAATGAAGTTTTCTTCAGGATCAAAAGAACCACACAACTGAAGAAGCTTATGAATGCATATTGTGATCGTCAGTCTGTGGATTTCAACTCAATTGCTTTCTTGTTTGATGGTCGTCGCCTGCGAGGCGAGCAAACTCCTGATGAGGTATGATTCTATTTCTCTCTCTTACACACACAATCACTCATACTAATATGTATGTGCAGATTGGAATTTATTCAATGCATAATGAAATTTCATTTTTCTTTTGTTTCAGCTGGAAATGGAGGATGGTGATGAGATTGATGCCATGCTGCACCAAACTGGTGGCACAAATGCTTTTACCATGTTCTCATTTGTGTGAAAGCAAGTTTTATTTACCCTTTTTTAGGATTTAAAGGGAGAGTTATTGTCTGATTATGTGTAGATGTTATATAAAGACTTATTGCCCTGGAGTGTTATTGACTTGTCTTGTTCTGAAATGTCTAGCTCTTGAAGAAAGAGCTTTAATGATTCCTGTTTGCCAAATGAGATGGGACGCGAAACTTCTTTATCAATATGTTTGTTTTGATACCTGTTTAGCAATTACTAGCTAACTGTAAGTAATGATTTCTTGGTTGACTACAAATTTAGAATTGTGAAAATTTTTTCTTATTTTTTTAGTATGGCTACATTTAGGAATGGGGGAAAGTGGAAGTTTTGGTGAGGTTTCTGTCAGAGACAGGTAAAAGGTGAAGAGCGGGAATAGAACAAGGAGAAAAGAAAAAGAGGCTGCCGGGAGCAGAAGGCCACCGGCGACGAAAGCGATGGCATATGAGAGAGTGGTGAGAGGGAAGGAGGAGGCTGCTGGATTTTGTTGAAGTGCTAGTTCGGGAAACAACACCCTCTCGGTGGGAAGAGGAAAACAAAAATAAAGGATAAGGATGAAAGAAGGAGGTAGGCTCGGCTGCTAACCTAACTGAGGCCTACCCTGGTAGACCAAATCGTCGGGGCTCCCACTAACCCAACACGCTTGATCAACTACAAAACCCAAATTTAGCCCAAAAAATGTTTTTTTCTTTTGTGAGGTATAAATCCCAGCCCAGTATGTTTTTGTCCATATATTTATTATGATCATTATGTTAGTGGATTAGATTAGTAAATTTCTTTAATTTAATGAATAAAATAATAAACTATAGATAATTATTTGGATAATTTCCAAAGACATGTTATTTTTAAGAAAGTTGTCGGTATTAAATTTTTAAAAATTTTCAATTAAAGATTAAATGATTTTGATTTATTAGACTAGAAAATAACAATAATATAAAAAGAGAAAAGACAAGAACACAACAATTAAGAGGAATTGGACCGTAAAAGTCGGTCGGACTAAAGAAAGAGTGTGTTTGTCTGAATAAGAACCAAAATGGAAATGGTGGTAGAAGGTGAAAGACATGGTGAAGAAGGTCGAAGCCCACCGCCACCAACACCAACAGCATCTGCTTATCATGACAAGCAAGATGAGAGTAAGAGCCCTGCCAACTACAGCCAAAGTCTGTCGGAAAGAAAGATGAAAGACATATGCCTTAGGTGTCAAAAGCAAGGTCATTGGGCACGGGATTGCCCTACCCGGACCCCAACAAAAGCTTCATCATCCCAACCCTTCCCTCCAGAGGACATCCATCATTTGCCCCTGCTGCGTTGCCATTGCGGAGTGGCTTGCACCATTGGTGTTTCCCGCAGCGAGGCCAATCCAGGCAGAAGGTATTATACTCGTAATTGCAGCTGCGATAATGTCAAGGCAACCCAGGGCAAAAAGTTTTTCCAATGGTGCGATAATGTCAAGGCACTTATGTGCAAGTGCGGTGCTGGAGCCTGCACCATCAACATCCAGAGAGACGACAACGGGAAGGATATTAAGTACTATACTTGCCGTATTAGAAAGGTATACTGAACTCTTTTTCTTCTTTTCTCTTTTTTGAGGGTGGGGGTTATGATTCTGTTAAGGTTTTCGTTTTTTTGTAGGTCATAGTTTGAAGTTTGAATAAAATTGCTTAAGGCAGTTGCTGTCATTACTTTGTTTAGATCAAAACTTATTTTGTCAATTAGGTTTGCTTTCTGTTTTAATCTTGATTGTTTGTTTCTCTAAGCAACTCTATCATTTTGAATCATCTCGAAAGATCTAGCCTCAGGGGATGAAAGGCGACTGAACTAACTCTCTTGGTCAGAATTGATGAAATTCAAGTACACATTTTGCTTATTTGCGCTTGATTGTTCTATTTTTATATCAACAATTAAACTAAATACCAAATCTTGCCTAGCCCTCACTGTTGCATCATCCTGTCATATACCTATGCTTTGGATGAAATTTTGTATTTTTGGAACAAAATATTGGTTTTCATCACTCATTTTCAGAAATCAGATACGACATTGAAATTCTCTGACTTGTCATTCATATAAATGCCATGCATAAATACACATGGATTGAAGCTCAGGCATACCACTTCTCTGTTTGAATATGCTGATTTTTCACATACTTTCAGGTAATATTTTAAAAGATTGAGCTACAAATTTTGTGTGTGTTCAATTTAGTTGTCGATTTGCCCTGACTTTGTATGTATGAATTTTTTCTTTGACCAACTCCATGGCATTTCTAAACCTTATCTAAAGATTGAAAATTACTTTTGCATTATATTTGTGCTTGGAAAGAATTTTTATTTTTGGTGATATGAAACTACCTTTGAACTTTTTAAGCCTTCATCTGGCACTGAAATTTTATACTCGTATGTTCTACAAATTGCATTTTATTATTTTTGTTTGGTGTGAGATTTTGGAATTCTATAATTGTTGGTTTTATTGCATCACACTTTGAGATATTCTCCAGTTTGTCTTTCCCACACATGTAAAACACTTATGCATAAACGTTGATGTATGCTTGAAAAGTTACAAATATAGAACGGAAATAACCCTTTGCTTTTAAAATGATGTTATTTTCGGTATCCTGGTTAATTATTTTGCGTTGAAAGGTTTGGCATCTTAGTATTCACATTTTGAGCGCAAAGATGTGAAAGGAGATGTAAAACTATGCAATCCCATGACATTTGTTGTTCTTTCTTATTGTCTTGGGATTGATCAGCATATGAGGAGTGTTACTGAATTAATGATCTTATCATTTTTCATTTCTAAATGATTTTTGCTGCAATTGTTTTGACTGGAGTCTGATAAAGAGTTGCTTCTCTTACATAGGGACATGGATCCTGTGGTTTCTTGCAGTTTGACAGTCCAAATTCTCAGACCGTTCCAAGGTCTATGGAGAAAGATAAACAACCATCAGTATTGAGTGCAAAGCATGGTGTGCCACCAAATATTCTGACTCATGAGAATGAATATCCCTTCCCTAGTTTCTCTGACAGAAACATAGTTGTTCCTGAACAGGAGAGATGCAATCTTGTGATGGGGATTAGACAGCATGTTTCCCTTCTAATGTCTCCTTCTGATATTCATTTCCGCCAAATAGAGTTTTGGAATCAGATATCTCTTGCTGGGAATTCAGCAAATGAATGTAGGTATTACTGGAATACATATCATTTTTCTTCTAGTCATTGCTTTATGATGTATCCATTGCGGCTGTTTCATTCTTCACTAGTTGTCATTTTCACTGTCTCTGCCGTCACAGTGAGGTAGTTTTCTATTTTGGTGACAGGTAAAGTTCCTCACATTTTCGGTCTCCATGTCCATGGTTGGATGGGTAGGCTTCTTTTTCCTCCTCCTCGGATCTTAGCAGATCCTCCTCTTAGGCTTTTTTTTTGCTGTAAGTACAATTCTAGACATGAACTTTTTGTTCATTTCCTCCAAATCATACGTTATAACTCTAGCTTTTTTTTTTAAACAGGTATATTCCCTTTGTTTGATCCATTATTAGCTTCTGAATATGTGAATATATCAGATAGGGGAAGTTCAAGTATAGTGCCCCATACTTCCTCAGATGCCAAAGTTGATGAAGTATCACAAAATGCTCTCGGAAATGATATTCAACTGCTGGGTGTTCCTTTGGGAACTTCAAGCCCCAAAAGATCGTTCACTGCTGTGCAGGAAGATGTAACAAATCCAATCTTGAAGGAAATTGAAAAGAAGCTTCAGATACACCTTCCGACACTTTTGGAGTCAATGGAGCCCCCTGATCATGATACCATGCTAAAGGCAGCAAATGGTACTTTTGATGCTTTGGCTTATCTGTCAATTGAATGTGGACCTTTCGCTGAGCACATGATGGAATTTATTCAGCGTAAATCAAGAGTTGCACAAATGGATTCAACTGTCCAAGATAACAGCAATCTACAAGAGCTAACCATTCATAAAAATATTGAGAAATGTCTAGATGATGTATCTGGCATCCATGCAGAAGCATTAGCCACCTTAACAGCCTCTAGTAATTATCTTCAGTCAGCCCATAAAGAGGCTTGTCATCTTAAGGACATGCTTTGCCAGATTGAGAACCAATTGCATCGCTGTGTGACAGAGACTTCAAAGCTGGAGACACTTCTTCTAGATATTGCCAAGGATGTGGGGCAGTCAAAGAGAAGCATGCAGACCGCGTATCGAGAGCTAACAAAAGCCTTGAAACTTCAGAAGGACTAAGAGCAATGCATGGCAAATACAGCATTAGAGGAGGTATGAATTCACCTTAAACATATGATATATAGTACCGTCTGTTTTTTTCTTTAATGTGAAAATATGTATGTATGTGTGTGTGTGTGTATATATATATATATATATATAAGTATAAAAATATATGGGCATTTAGACATGATCCAGTTCAAGTGAAATTTGCAGGTTAGATCTAAGGAAACGACAGAAGATAGTAAGGAGCTACTTGAATGAAGCATAGTGATGTCTGGCAATAAGAAAAGCACAGCAGAAAGCTAGGGCCTCTGTAGATTAGAGGAAAGATGTAGAGATGCATTTAATGTAGACTGCTATTATATTTTGCTAGCAGAACTTGTGTGTACAACCGTGTATGTGGGGATTGAAGTGGATCTTTATGTGAGACTGTATCTCTGTGTATTTACGGATCTACGAATGTATTATGTATTATGTATGTATGTTGAATCTTTCCTAGTCTAAACTTTAAAGGGAAGTGAATCATTTCAAGGAGCTGAGGTGACTGGTGCTGCAAATCCCAAAATCCGTTTTCTCTAATGAGGGAACGGAAATTAAATTCAATTATATTTGATATGGCGTTGTTAACTACATAGCACATATATTCATTGCCTGAGGAGCTATTCTGTTGGTTGTGACTTGATCCTAATATAGCTGAAGAAATAAAATAACATATTAGTGGAGACTCGGAACAAATAGCAAGAACTAGACTGATAGAAAATCTACAAAAAATGAAAATTTATCAACTTTCAAAACATGGGTAAATCCAAAGCTTTCAAACATTTGTTTGTTGATGGATAATAAATGCTATAGTTATTTGGAGCATTCCCAAAGATATAATTGTAAGTGATGCAATTTTTTTATCAGAGATATATCTTGATTTATTAAAAAGAATAAAAAATTATATATATATATATATATATATAAAAGAAAGAGAGAGAAAAGACAAGAACATTATAAATAAGGAGAGTTGGGGTGACTAAGCCAACTGTCCTAAGCAACCTGTTGACTACTTCTCAGCTAAGCAGCCTAAGCTTTAAGCATTTTTGTTTGCCTTTATAAAAGGATGCCAAAGCTTTCCAACGCGTTTTTCTTTTACATATGTAAATCTAAGTGTACCTTTCATATAGAGAGAGTGCGTTTCTTTGAGGAAGAACCAAAATGACAATGGCAGGTGAATGTGAGAGATTTATCGAAGAGTGTCCAAGCCCAGTAGTAACAGTAGCCACACCTCCACCAACGTTAAGAGCATCTCCTTACCATGGCAGGCAAGGTGAGAGCAAGAGCCGTGCTCACTGCACCCAAAGTCTTTCTGAAAGAAAGAAAAAAGACACATGCTTTAGGTGCGGTAAACAAGGTCACTGGGCAGAGGATTGCCTTTCCAGCACCCCAACAAAAGCCTCATCTCAGCCCTCGACTCCTTCACAGGACATCCTCCATCTGCCCGTCCTGCGTTGCTATTGCGGTGTCACTTGCACCATTAGTGTTTCTCGAAGCACTCGCAACCCAGGCAGAAGGTACTATACTCGTAATTGCAATTGTGATAATGTCCAGGCAACCCAGGGCGGAAAATTTTTCCAATGGTGCGATAATGTCAAGGCACCTATGTGCACCTGCGGCGCCGGAGCCTGCACCATCAACATCCAGAGAGACCAAAATGGGAACGATACTAAGTATTATACTTGCCGCATTAGAATGGTATGTGGGTCTCCTTTCCTTTTTTGAAGGGCAGGGGTATAATAATTTTGTTAAAGCTTTCATCTTTTACGTAAGATCATAGTTCGGACAAAAAGTTGCTTTGGCAACTTGCAGTGTTTAACTCAGTTGTGATTTGGTTAAGATTTTAGAGATTAAAAAAAGAACATAGGAGAATTGAAAAGACTTAAAGAGAGAATAGAAAAGAACTGAGGAGACTAAGAAGAGAATAAAGAAGGATTCAAAGGAAAAAAATATATTTTTTCATTTTTTAAATTTAGTTACAGTCATAAATTATTTAAATACAGCTATTGTTGAATTATAGTGCAAAATTGTAAAAAATACAAAGTTGCAGAGTATGACTAGCCAATAAATTAATAACTGACCCCAATATATTATTAACTGATATCACCATTTTCCTTTTCGTATTCACTCCTTTTGTTATAAGCTTTCAGCTCATTTCTTAGTGATTCATGCAATTTTTTGCCATAGTCTTATTCATGCCACTATTGCTCTTTTACATCAAGCTCATCCAAATACCTCCCTTTCACCACATCTTTGTCCCCAAAGATCTGAAAACTGTGACTTTAATACTGTATAGTCTTCCCAAGTTGTGTTATCAGGCCCTAAATTTGACCATACCTCCAGGAGTTGGGTGGCAGCCTATTGTGCCTCTTAACCATTTGTTTATCAATCATAGTAAAAGGATATACAAGCGGTTGTCCATTTTCATTAGTTTCTGATGGAGCTAGGCTAGGCACTATCTTATTTCTTAACTTTTTTTTTTAACAAACTTACATGAAACACTGGATGAATCTTAGAAGTATAAGGTTACTGTAATTTGTAAGAACTGAATCAATTTTGGCTAATATAGGATAAAGACCATAATATCTGGATGAAAGTTTTAAACTCTTTCGAAGCACCAAAGAGGTTTGTTTCCACATGAAACTCTTTTTCACTTCTTTTCCTGTCAGCATACAATTTCATCCTCTATTGAGCTTTATTCAATTGATCAACCATCAATCTATTGACTTGTTCTCTATCTTTCAGTAATTTCTCCACATTCGTCATTTTTGCTTGACTACTGGTGTAGACACCCTAATTAGTTCGGGCTTGAGCCCATTGGGCCTAATTTAACAAGGTCTGGGCCTAAGCCTAAATTAATTGAGCCTAGCTCAACAGGGCCCAGATTATTTGGCCCAATTGGCCATTCATTTTTCCCCTTCCATTTATTTATTTATTTTATATTTTTTGGTTTTATCTTTTATTTTTTTATTTTATTTATTTTATTTTTGGACTTATCATTAGTTTTTTTTAGGAGATAACAGGTTGAATTTTGTGCAAATTTTACCGTGAATGGCATTGGTAGAGTTGTAGTTGGGTTCAATTTCTAAAAGGATAAGTGTAAACAAAGGAATCGAAATTAATCAAAAATTCTTTTGATTGTTCCTATAAATAAACCTAGTAATCATAGAACAAACACAGAAAGAATAAAGAGGTGAAATAGAGAGCAAACAGTGGTAAAAAAAAAAAGGTTCTAAGGGGTTAGAAACATTTTTAGGAATTTGGGGAAATTTTTTGGATTTTTGGAGTTTTTTTTTTTGAAAAATTTTTAGAAATTTTTTAGAATCCGGTGAAATTTTTCGGTGACATTCAAGTTTTTCGAGAAATTTTTAGGCCAACTTTGAAGTTTTCGGCACGTTTTCCATATTTCGACAGAACTTTAACTGAAATCTGGATTCTATTTAGAGAAAAGAAATAGAAAAAAAAAAAGAGAAAAAAGAGAAGAAGAAAGACGCATCTACTGAAAAAGGTTGAAATTTGCCTTTTATAGTGCTATAAAACAATGTCGTTTTGACGTTAGTAAACCTCAGGATCCGCACGTTTCCATTCGGGCGACTCGACTCGTTGCGTTGACCCACTTCAACCTGCTCCACGGATCCTACTGTTGAGCCGAGTCGATTGCCAGTCGAGCCGTGTTTTGAGCCGTGATTTTTATCTTAAGCCGAATCGATCCCAACCGCAAGCCGAGCCGTTTCTTTTTTTTTTTTGGTATTTTTATTTATTTTTTTAATTTTTATGTTTATTTATTTTAGAAGTATTTTTTACATGATTTAATTTAATAAAAAATAAAAATAAAATAAAATTTTGGGAATAAATATTAATTATCCAATGATAAAATTTATAGAAATTTCAAATAGTAAATTTTTATAAAATTCTTAGGTGAAAAATTGTCTAAATTTGTCCCAAATGGTAGAATATTTTAGATAAAATTTTAATAACAATAATTAATATTTATTTTCAAACAAAAAAAATTAAAAAACATAAAAAGCATAAAAATATAAAAAATTTTGGAATGAAATACAAATTATTTAAGGATGAGATTCTTAGAAATTTCAAATGATAAATTTTTAAAAAATCTCTAGATGAAAAATTTTCTCTAAATTTAGCCCAAATGGTCAAATGATTTAGATAAAATTTTAATACAAGTAATTGTATTTTTTTTCTAAATAAAAATTTGGATTGAAAATATTTGATAATTATCTAAGGATGAGATTCTTAAAAATTTTAAATGGTAAATTTCTAAAAAATTTTAGGTGAGAAATTTTCTCTAAATTTAGCTCAAATTGTGTAATAATTTAGATGAAAATTTTCAATAAAAGTGATTGTAATATTATTTTCTTTCCAAAGAAAAAATAAAAAGAATTTCTAAATAGGCCCAAATGGTGAAAATTTTTAAAAATTCAAAAAGAAAAAATATTTCTAATTTGGCCCAAATGGTGAAATAATTAGATATATTTTCGACTAATAATAATTAAACCTTTTTCCAATGACGGAGCCTCTTTAAATAAATAAATGAATGAAATTCTTGAATACTCTTGAGGTGAGAAAATATTTTTTAATGAGTTATATCAGATTAATGGAAAATTTTAAAAATTGTTTTCAACATGTAACTTAAAATTTGAAACCATTAGACTCAATACTTTAAGATAAATTCGAAATAATATGGTACCATCTTTCGGATGAGTATGTGGAGGTGCTATAACATTTTCATATGTAATCGACTCCCGAACCCTATTCTGGTTAGTAGACCTAAACTTATTTTTTAGGGACCCTTAGTCAAGCTTAGGAGTTCTTTAAAATGATAGATTCCTTAGGTGACCAATCACACATAGTAAAAAATATTGGTGGCTACTCTATTCATTTGATAAATCTAACTATAGATTTTCGAATCTATATATTATGACAACTGGCATCCCATGCTAAAGCTGGTAGTTTATATCATACAAAGCCTGAAATAGAGACATTCTCAAAAAAGTGTGATAGCTTGTATCATACCACAATTTGGCTAACGGTAGCCATTAAACCCAACTTTTAGGTTTGAAAAAATACATACATTGCAAATACTACTTCAAACAGTGATTAACCCTCTCGATTTGCCTATCAGATTCTAAATGATAAGCTATACTCAGATGAACTGTGGTTTCCAATAATTTCATCAACTCTTGTCAAAATAAACTAGTGAAGGCTAGATCCCTATTAGAAATAGCAATTCTTAGAGTCTCATGTAGTTTATGAACTTGGCTGAGACATATTTTAGCTAATTCTATAGTTGTAAAAGGATGAGACAAAGAAAGAAAGTGACTATACTTAGTGAATTTATCCACTATCACTATAATATAGCTAAATTTTTTAGATAAGAGCAACCCTACAACAAAATCCATACTGATTACATCCCAGGCTTGTTATGGTATAGGAATTGGCTGTAAAAGACCAACATAAAGAACATGCTCATTTTTGTTCCTTTGACAGGTATCACACTGTTGATATACTCACGGAATTATTTTTTCATCCCAGGCCAATAAAAATTCAATTTTAAATCTGTGGTAGGTGCCTTGAATCCTGAATGCCCTCTTGAGGTGAATCATGCAAGGCTCGCAAAATTTTCTCCCTTAACTGCCCACTATTACCTACATACACTTTCTCTTTAAATATTAAAACTCCATTACTAAATGAATAGTGAGAATTATCAAGAGGATGGATGATAAAAGCCTTAATTTGCTCTTGTGCCATTGCATCACCATTATAGCTATACTTGATCTCCTTCACCCACTCTGGTATAAATGCAATGGATTGTAAGCTATAGCTTTGTGCTTCCTCCTTATGTTGCCTGGATAGGGCATTTGCTGTTATATTCATCTTGCCCTTTCTATACCTTATAGAATAATCCAACCCAAGTAATTTGGTTAGTCTTCTTTTTTGAATGGTAGTGGTTAACTTTTACTCAAGCAAATATTTTACGGCTTCATGATCTATCTTGATAATGAATGGTTTTCCTTCCAAGTAATGTCTCTATTTTTTTACTGACATTACTATGGCAAGATACTTTTTTTCATAAATAGAAAGGTCTTTATGTCTAGTACCTAGAACCTTGCTTAAGTAAACTATTGGCTTTCCATCATGGGATAAAATAGCTCCAATCCCATTGTTGCTAGCATCAGTTTCTAACATAAAAGGTTTTTTGAAATCAAGCAATGCTAGGACATGGACAGAACACATGGCCTCCTTGAGTTGATTGAAAACTGATATTACTGCAGATGTTTATTTGAACACATTCTTTCTAAGCATATTTTTCAGTGGCTTATTGATCTCCTTATAGCTTTTTATGAACTTCCTATAATATCCAATCAATCCAAGAAATCCCTTAAAAAACTTAAGGCTCGTAGGTTGTGGCCAGTTTTGCATTACTGTTATCTTAGCAGGATCTGTAGATACTCTTTCAGTTGATATGATATGCCCTAAATATTCAACCTATCTTTGACCAAAAAAACACTTACTTCTTTTTACACATAGTATGTTCTTTTTCAATATTACAAATACAATGTTTAAATGTTTTGTATGTTCTCTCAAATTAAAACTATAGACAAGAATATCATCAAAATATACCAGCTTAATTTTTCTCAAATAAGGAGCAAATATATCATTAATGAGAAACTGAAAGGTTACAGGTGCATTGGTAAGTCCAAATGGCATTACCTTAAACTGATAATCTCTCAGATGAGTTTTAAAAGCTATCTTATAAATGTCATCTTTTTTCACCCTTATCTACTAGTATCTTTATTTAAGTTCTATTTTTGAAAAGTAATGGTCTCTTTTCAGCTTATCCAGAAGGTCTTTCACTATAGGTATAAGGAATTTATTTTTCATTATCATTGCATTTAATTGTTTGTAGTCAATACACATCCTTCAGGTGACATCCTTCTTAACTAACAAACATGAAGAAGCAAAAGGGCTTTTGCTGGTTTGTATGATAGAGAAAGACAACATTTCTACTATTTTTCTTTCAATATAATGGTTGAATCTGTAAGGTCTTAGGTTAACAGGTTAAGAGCTTGGTTTCAAGGGTATGCTATGATATTGCACTTTCTCTGGTAGTAATCCTATAGCATCCCTGAATATGTTCTCATAGGAAGCTATTATTAGCTTAAGCACAATTGGTGTTTCCACATGATCACATTCCCCACTGATCATGAACATTTCCCCCAACATCTCAGGATCTTTGCAGGCTAGCTTCTGTGATTTATCTCCAAAAATAAGCTTTAGGCTAGCTTTATTGGGACCATTTTTTAATGTAACTTCTTGTCTTTTTTTTTTAAACTCACTGACATGTCATTGAAATCAAATATAAGAGGATTATATTTTCTCATCCAATCAACTCCAATCACCATGTCACAACCTCTTAGTGCCAAAACTCTTAGATTATGAGTAAATTTATGCCCATGCATTATCCATTCAAGCTATTTACATTTGGCTGTACTATTCAACCTCTCACCATTTGCCACAGTTATAGCCAAAGGATCAATATCCGTCAACTCCTTCCCATCCTTAGCCAATATGGGAGTCACAAAATTATGAGTACTTTCGTTGTCTATAAGTATATTCAAAGGTTTCCCTCTCACATTCCCTTTTATCCTAAGCGTGTTGTACCCAGTGCTAGCTATTAGAGCATTAATAGAGATTTCCAAATTACATCCATTTGGTATCCTTCATTGTGGATATCCTGACTATTATCAACTACTTCTTCATCATCTTTCTTTTCTTTTGAAAATTCCTCTACCATGATGGAGTTCAATTGTTTGTTCTTGCAAATGTGGCTAGTAAAGAATTTTTCATCACATTTAAAGCACAGGTTTTGCAATCTTTATTGTTCTAGGAGAATTTGCTTTTGTGTAGCTGATATTGTATTGGAGGTTACTATTTGTGGTTGGGAGCAAGGGTTATAAGGGTTCTTAAAAGTATTATAGTTTTTATTATTAGAACTGGGCTTAGTAGGTGGTCTGTTTGTTTTGCATTCAACTTTCAAGGCTAGCTAGTGTAACTTAACTTGCTTATAGGTTGCTACCAAAGTCCGAGGCTCACTAGTCTTAACTAAGATCTTCATTTAGGTCACTTATAAAACTGGATACAAAATATAACTCATCCAAATGGTGGTTATTCTGAAGCATGAATGGCTTGAGCTTTTCAAATTTCTCTTGATATCCTTTCACTGTGCTCTTTTAAGTCAGCTTGTTGAATTCTCCAATCACATTTAAACAGGTCTTGTCACAAAATCTTTGACAGAGATCATTAGAAAATTCATGCCATGTAAATCTTGGTTTCTGCATCAAGTACCATCAAACCAGATTTTTGCTCTACCAGCTAAATACATAGCAACTATCTCCATTTTCTAATGATCTGACACTCCAAAAATGATAAAATATTTTTGAAATTTTCTTAACCATCATCTACGATTCTCGCCTTCAAATAATGGAAGTTCAATTTTTGGCCGATGAGTAAAAGCATTTAAGCCTAGGGGTTGTTAGTTCCAGATGAAGCTTCAATATGTTTGTCTACCATTACGCTATTATGTATATTATTAAGGTTACTGTCCTGTTGAAGTTTTGGTTGTAACCCTAGATCATCAAGCCCATAACTAAACTTATTATGTTCATCAATAATAGTTATCTCAATAGGATTCTTACCTTTCTTTTGGTTTGCACCAATGAGCCAAATGAGAACTAACAACATCCTCCTTTACTCCTAGATCTAGTTGGGTTGGAGATTTCCCTTTCTGCAGTAAGTATTCCAGCATCTTGGTGAAATTGTTGTGAATTTCAGTGATTTCCAACTCCTTTTTTTAAACTTCCCATAGTTTTGACATAGAGGTCTGTGTTACCTTCAGCCATGGAGAGTTGTTTCCTACTTTTTCCCAGTGTTGAAATGAGATCGCAACGGGGTCTGATACTAATTTGTCATGACTTAATTGTGACCTGATTAGAGTTTTAGAGATTAAGAAGAGAACAAAAGAGAATTGAAAAGACTAAAGAGAGAATAGAGAAGAATTGAGGACCCAAAGAAAAGGATAGAGAGATATTCAAAAGAAAAATTATTTTTTCATTTTTGAAAATCAATTACAGCCATAAATTAGTTAAATACAATTATTGTGGAACTATCTTACAAAATTATAAAAAATAAAAAGTTGCAAAGCATTACTAGCTAATAGATTAATAACTGACATCACCATCTTCCTTCTTGTATTTACCCCTTCTATGGTAAGCTTTCGACTTCCTGCTATGTTTTGCCATAATGTTGCGGCTCTTTTCTATCAAGCTCATCACGTGCAGTCATTTATCAGTTTGGATCAAAAACATTTTAATGTCAATTGGGTTTGGTTTTGTTTCAACCTTGATGGCCCTGTTTCTCTGACCAACTGTCATTTGAAGCATCTTGAAAGAAGATCTGTCATCAGGGAGCCACTGAATTGTCCTGTCACATATCTATGGTTGGGATGAAATGTTGGATCTTTGGATTCCTTCATTCGAATTTCAGAAATCAGATACTAATTTCAGAATCTCTATGATATGTGATTCATATAATTGCCACGCATACCCATACATGCGTAGAAGCACAGGCCTGACCATTTTTGGTTAATTTTTTTTCTATTTGAATGAGACTGATTGGTTACATACTTTTAGGTAATATGTTAAAAAGATTGAGCTACAAATATAGTGCGCTCGATCTAGATGTCAATTTGCCTTGACTTTGTGTCTAAGGATTCTTTCTCTGACTCACTCCACGGCTTTTCTAGGCCTTCTCTGAAGATTGAAAATAGACTTTTGCATTACATTTGTGCTTGGAAAGAAATTTTGAGAAAAAATTTTGGCGATATGAAACTATCTATGAACATTCACATCCTTCATCTGACAGTGAAGACTTTTGCTTGTGTTTTGCAAATTGTATTGTATTATGTTTGTTGGTGTAAGATTTTGAAATTTTATAGTTCTTGGTTTTTTTTTTTTGCATCACATTCAGATATTACGTAGTTTGTCTTTCCCACTCATGCAAAAGGCTTATGCAGAAAGGCTGGTGCATGCATGAAAAGTTACATGTATAGAATGGAAATAACTCCTTACTTTTAAAATGATTCTGGGTATCAGAGTTTTATTTTGGCATCGAAAGGTTTTGAATCTTTGCATTCACATGTAGAGAGCAAAGATTGAAAAGGAGATGTAGAAGTGTACAATCCCTTTACATTTGTTGTTCTTTCTTATTTTCCTGGCCCTTGGGATTGATCAGCATATGAAGAGTGTTGCTGAAATATGTATCTTATCTTTTTTCATTTCTAAATGATTGTTGATGCAAATGTTTTGACTGGAGTCTGCTAAAGAGTTACTACTACTCTAACACAGGGGCATGGAGCTTGTGGTTTCTTGCAGTTTGACAGTCCTCAAAATTCTCCGAATTTCATTACAGTGCCAATGTCTATGGAGAAAGATAAACGACCATCAATATTTAGCCCACAACATGGTGAGCCACCAAGTATTATGACTCACGAGGATGAATGCCCCATCCCCAATTTCTCTAACAGAAACATAATTGTTCCTGAAGCGGAGACGAGCAATCTTGTGATGGGGAAAGGACACCGTGTTTCCCGTCTAATGTCTCAGTCTGATATTCATTTCCGTCAAGTAGAGTTCTGGAACCAGATATCTGCTGCTGGGAATTCACCAAATGCATGTAGGAATTACTGGGAGTATCTTATTTCTTCTAGTCATTGCTTTATGATGTATTCATTGCAGCTGTTTCGCTCTTCGTTAGTTATCGTGTTCGCTGTCTCTGTTGTCAAAATCAGGTAAACGTTTTCTGTTTCGGTTACAGGTAAAGTTCTTGAAATTTTGGATTTAGATGTCCATGGTTGGATGGGTCGGCTTGCTTTCCCTCTCCCTCCTCCTCGGATCTTAGCAGATCCTCCTCCTAGTCATTTCTTTTGCTGTAAGTATTGTTCTAGACATAAGATGTTTGTTTCCTCCAAATCTCATGTTATAACTTTTAGCCTTATTTTTTAAACAGGTATATACCCTTCGTTTGATCCAATATTAATTTCTGAATATGTGAATATCTCTGATAGTGGAAGTTCAAGTATAATACCTCGTGCTTCCGCAAATGCTGAAGCTGATGAATTATCAAAAAATGCTCTCACAAATGATACTCGACTGTTGGGTGTTCCTTTGGGGACTTCAAGCCTCAAAAGATCGATCACTGCTGTGCAGGAAGATGCAACAACTTCAATCTTGAAGCAGATTGGAAAGAAGCTTCAGAACGACCTTCTGACACATTTGGAGTCAATGGAGCCACCTGATCATGATACCATGCTACAGGCTGCAAATGTTACTTTTGATGCTTTGGCTTATCTGTCAATTGAATATGGACCTTTTGCCCAGTACGTGATGGAATTTATTCAGTGTAAATCAAAAGTTGCACGAGTGGAGTCAACTGTCCAAGATTACTGCAACCTACAAGTGCCAACCATTCATAAAAACATTGAGAAATGTCTAGATGATATATCCGGCATCCATGTAGAAGAATTTGCGACCTTAACTCCCTCTAGCAATTATATTGAGCCAATCCATGAAGTGGCTTCCCATGTTAAGGACATGCTCCTTCAAATTGGGAAGCTTGAGACTTTTCTTTTAGATGTTGCCAATGATGTGGGGCAGGCAAAGAGAAGCATGCAGGCTACCTACCAGAAGCTGACAAAAGCTTTGAAACTTCCACTGGAGGAAGAAGAGCAATGCATGGCAATGACAGCATTAGATGAGGTAAGAACTTACCTTAATCCTATGATATAAAGTACCATCTGTTTTTTCCTTCAATGTGAAACTGACCAAGTTTTATATATGTGTGTATATATATATATATATATATATATATGGCATTTTAGACATGCGCCAGTTCAAGTGAAATTTATAGTCTAAATCAAAGGAAGCGACAGAAGATGGTAAGGAACTACTTCAATGAGGCAGAGTGATGTCTGGCATTAAGGAAAACAAAGCAAAAACGCTGGGGCCGCTTTAGATTAGAGGACAGCAGAGGTATCAATGTATTTATGTATACATCCATGTATGTGGGGATTGAAGTGGACCTCTATGTGACTTTATCTCTATGTATGTATGTATATATTATATGTCCCAACTTCCCGTTTCTCTAAGGGGAGGGGAATTATTTTGATATGATTTTGTTAGTTGTACCATCAGCATATATCACAGACCGTACATGAATCCTAGACTTAGAAGGTCGCGTGACAGGACTTACTCAAGATGATGCAGGTGAAGCACCGGGAAGAATGCTTAAGCTCCCGGCCCATGACACATGCATCGTCAATTCAGCAATCAACTCTACATTTTAAATACTTGAATCATGTGAAGATAATTCGACATCCATCAATATCATCCTATTCCATGAAGGGGCCTGCAATGAATTTATTTACATTCTACACAGGTTTTCTTAATATATAAAAGTACTTAACAATCATGGACATGATAGACCAAGTTGAAGACTTTTGTTTAAGATACTAGTAATTGGATTATTACATGGTATTTATTAAAGTAACTATTTTGTTCTTAATTAATAATTTTTTATTAATTAAAATATTAACTAAGTTTATTTCTTTTCTTATTATTATTGAAGTCCTTCTAAAAATAAATTTTCTTTAATTGATATTTTTCTTATTAAATTAAATATTGACTAACTTTTATTTACTTTGATCTCTATATTAAGGTATAAGTAAATTGTTATTAATAAACTTCAAATTGTCAGATTTTTATTTTATCTTCATATATATATATATATATAAGGATTAATTTACACTAGTGTAAATTTTACATTTTTTATCTTTAGATCAAAATTAAATTGATAATTAATTAAAATTAAAATAATATTTTTAATTTTAATCGTTTTGATTTAAAGTTAAAAAAAATTAAAACTTGTAGTAGTGTAAGTAGATCTTTCATCTGGATATATATATATATATATATATATATATTGAAATTAATGGTTAAAAAATATATAAAAATTTAATCCTACTTGTAGAGTTAAAATTTTCAGTTAATATATTAAATAAATTATATATATGCAGCATATGTGTGCTACTACCCTCCATGATTTGGTGAAGGATCATGCTTGAATTAATTTATATTTAAATATACATATAATGTCTATAAATACGTGATTGAGTCCACGTAATTTTTAAATTTTAAAAGATAAATCTACAATTTAAAATAACAACACAATCAAACATAGAAAAAGAAGAAAGCAATTTTAAAAAAATAAATCTACAAATTAAAAATTTTCGTTGAATTTAAATATCAAAGATCATAAAAAAGATGTAGTATGTGAAATTGATGGCTTTAGGATTAAATTGCCAAAAACTGACAGGAGAAAAAGAAAAATTGGTAGAGGATAAGACAATATGAATTTTTATTAGGCTTTGTGAATTTGGTTCAAATATAGTAATTTAAAATTTTTAAATTATATATAATTTCTATTTTTTGCATGAATTAAGTTTATTAAATTATTTTAAAAATTAATAAAATGATTAATTGAATAAATTAAATATTTTTTAATTTTTAAAGTTAATATTTTAAAAATATTATCTTTACATTATTATTGCTATTATTATAATTATTTATAATAATATTGTTCTCTTTAAAATTATTGTATAAAATTAAAAAATCTCACATGCGGCATTGCTCTCGTCAGAGACAATTATTTCTAAGAGCACATTTGGTTTGAGAGAAAATAAGATTTTTGGTTAAAATTTTTATTTCGTAAATTTATTTTTTGTTTGATTCACAAGATGTAATTTTTAAAATTTTCTAAAATTTATAGTAGTGCCAAAAAGGAAAGAGAAAATAAAATAAAAAAAACTCTCATTTCCTTGTTTTTTAATTATGAAAGGAAAGTAAAAATTTTGCCTCACTAACCTTCATTATATTTTCAAACTATATTTTCATTTCTAGTCTTTAAAAATTGTAAAAGTTTTATTTCATTTATCATCAATTACATTTTAAGATTATATTTTCATTTCTAGTCTCTTAAAATTATAAAGCACATGTGATTTTTATTATTTATAATTTTAGTAGGTACTGTATTTTTAAAATAAAAAACATAGTGATTGTTTAAACTATATTTTTGAAATTCAAGAATGTTGAAAAAAGATCACTTTTTTAAAATAAAAAAACATAATAAATGTTGAAAATATATTTTTGAAATTAAAATTTTAATAAAGATTAGATATCGAAACTATATTTTTTTAATTCTTAAATTTTAACAAAAATTATATTTATCAGATAAAAAACATAATGAATGTTAAAAGATAAAAACGTTTTTAAAATAAAAAACGTAATAGACATTAAAAAATTTACATTTTTATGATAAAAATTTAATAAATGCTAAAATTATATTTTCAAAATTTTAACAAAAATTATTTTTAAGATAAAAATTATATTTAATATTAAAACTATATTTTCAAATTTTTAAAATTTTAACAAAAATTATTTTTTTTAAATATTCATCATAGTAAATGTTAAAAAAGAAACCGTACTTTTAAAAATTATCTTTGTTAAAAATATTTAAAACAATTTTTTGAAAATTCTTTAATTTTAATAAATATATCATGTTATGATTGCCATATTATTCACGTATCATCGAAGATAATATAATAAAAAATTTTATTAATTAATCTTATATTATTCTAAATCAAATATAAAAATCTTTTATTTTCTAAGTTAACAATGTCACTTTTTCCATCTTAATATTACCCTTTTCCAAAATCTTTTTTTTTTTAATTTAAAAATTTGCGAACCAAACGCCTCTAAAATCATTAGATAAATTGCATCCCCTCATGATAGCATGTAACGGGGCAGCAGCCACAAAACCTAAAATATAGCTGAAGAAATGAAACATTACTGAAGACTTCAACAAATAGCAAGAACAAAATCATTGAATCTACAAAAAAGGAACATTTATCAACACTCAAAATACGTTTAAATTCAAAACTTTCCAACAATTTTTATTTGGATAAATATACAAATAAACTGTACATAATATTTACACACCAGAAGCTGACTCTTTAGATACAGATGCAATGGAGAACAGAGCAAAAAAGAAAAAGAAGCTAAAGTTATTAAGCATAGAGAGAGAATAGGCAGCTTCCCAGACACGAGGGAATAAAAGAATGAATTTATCTCTAACCTTTACACGTGGTATTTTTCTTTTCATGTTTTCACTTGGATCCTATAAATAGTAATTCAGTATCCAACTGCGCATTCTTTCCCTTTCCTTTACAGTTAGCTTTCGATTATGCTAGTTAAAAAGATTTTTGCATCGGAATATTACCTCTCTCCAGATCAATGATACCTTCTTGCATTTTTTAAACTCAAAATGACAATGTGGAAGGGCTCGATTTATCGTGGACTCTCCTCCTTACTTCCGACTGCAAAACCATAACAAACAAAATCAGCTCAAGGAGTTGCATATACCGGATAGTTGATTGCATCTATAGCACACAATGAATTAATGAATTTCTTGTGTGCAGCTGTAGCAACTAAAAATTTCATGTCTACCATATGATGCGATATCAATGTGGAGATGAGAGCTATGGATTAAACAAAGATCAATCATATGAGGGCTTACAGTATATCGATTTCCACGCGCTGATTTACTAGGTCTAGGATCTGAGGTTTGTGATCTTGGGACTCCACCAAATGGTCTTTGAATAAAATCCTGTACATGATTATAAATGCTGTACAGCATTGCAGCACCAAAATGATCGTGTAAGTAAAACAAACACTTGAGTTTCGTGAAGAAAAAGTTTAAACTTATAGAATCTGACATTCAAGCGTCAAAAGTGGATCCTTTTGCAGAATATACAAAAAGCCTGGGTGTTATCATTCTATCATTGCCCTAGCTAGTGGGGTACTTAAAGGAATTCGCATAATACCCAAACTTAATTCAAAAATGCGTATAAATTTTCAATTTTTATTGCATGAAATTAAGGCTATAAACTTTTATTTTATAGTAATTAAAACATTAACGCTATAAAATATTCAATGTTCACAAGCTTAATTTCATGCAATAAAATATCAAAGATTTATTTTTATTTTTGAGTAAAATTCAAGGATTTATTTGGTTATTATTCTAAGGAAGTTGAAGTTTGTAAATACAAGTAGAAGAAAAGTATCCCAAACAACTCGCATAAGTAATAATAACATATTGGTATATCATCACAAGAATATAGCAATAAACATAGAAGAATAATATATCAATCTTAATAAATGACCATATTATCCGCAACTTCAAAAGTTAATTAGTAGAGCTTCACTTTGGGAGGTTCCAAAATATTTTACTTTTAAAAGTATAAATCAATAAACATTTGTATTTAATAAGTTTTAAAAATAATTATTATAAATTATAAAAATTTGCAAAGACAATATCTATTTTAAAATTCATTCTTATAATTCTTTTTTGCTTTTCAATTCATCTTTTTTTTCTTTCATCAAAAGATCCAAAATTTTCAATCTATTTTAAATATAAATTTATCGAACTAATATGTATACTTGATAATATTTTTGTTGTAAATATTTAAAAATAAAAGACATAAAAAATACATGAAATTCATACAAAAAACTAAAAGCTATCTGACCTAACAAATCAAAAGATTTAAAACCCAACAAATCAATTTTTCTTGCCAAGAGCCCAAAAAGCTTAAAAGTCATTTTAATTACATCCAAAGCAAAAAATATGCAAGCTGGAGGCTTCTTATGTAAAGTTAGCTATAGTACATGTAGCTAATTTTCATTGAATGGTAGATGGTAGATTTGCTAAAAATATTTTCTTATGGGAAAATTACAAAGCAATTTTTTACGGTGATAACTGATTATGCAGGGAAAAAGTGCAAAGTTATTCTCATGAACCCAATGTCCACTGATAAAGCAGTTAAAAATGTGTATGCAATGAAGAACTAATACTCTAATCATAAAGAGTTAAAGTAGGTCATTTATCTTCACTTGTGAAATAAAGGGAAGCTATCATAATGATGGATCATAAAACCAAAATTATTTGAGTATGATATTAGTAGCAGATCTTTCGGCTCCAAGGGAATTAAAACTGGTTTCCTTCATTATTAGAAAAGCCATAATCTAATTCAGCTCTATACTAATAAAATCAATTGCGACTTTTTTCCACTCATTTCAGGGGGTAATTCAACTTCATCCTTCTCACTTAAAATAAATCTTTTCCCAATACAAAGGTAGAAGCAACCATATATCCTAAGCTAAACAGGATGGATAAAAAGAATGGTACCTAACTTCCATGAAACTTACATAATTACTACCGCTAAATTTTAGTAGAAAAAAAATCATTTCAGAAGTGGGCTATGTTGGAGGAAATTGGGTAGATGCTTGCATGCTTAATGCGTATGCAAGAGCATGCCTAGCTCTCTATTTAAATCTATATGACAGGTTCATACAACCAAAAATAACTATGACAAAAAAAAGAAAGGGATAAGTTAAAAAGAGACACCTTAGGCGATGTCTGTTGCAGGCTGTGAAGAAGGCAACAAAACCATTTAATATACTTCTGACAGCACGAAAAACCTGAAAAGATCAAAGAAAAAAAATAAAATAAACATAAAGAAAGACATATTTATCAGGTTACGGTAATCCCTTCTAACCTGGGAAAAAAGGTCATTCCAAAGTGAACGCCATATGGAAACTTCGTAAGTGCTCACTGTTGCTTCAGAAGCCGAAGCGAGCCGAATTATGCTACTTAAAGTCTGCCATATATCCCCAACCAAATTAGAAATGAAGCCACACACAAAAGCCACAAAACTGGCTAATGCAAGGACCAGGCGTATTGGGGCATATAGCATTTCCCAAAGAATCCAAAATATAGGATACAGGACGAAAATTGCTGCAGTAGCATGAAATAAGAAAAATGAAGATAATTAATGTATTGAATCAATGCCCTCAAATAAGGAGATAGATTGGAATTTCAATCATCTGATGACCTACCGATATTCCATAGAACTAAACGAATAAACCATATAGGCATCAGTACAACCTCTATGAGATCCTCCACTAGATTGTAGAAAGAACTGATCACAATCCATATGACTGAAAAGAAGCTTTCTAATACTTCACTGAACGTATTCCAAATTGGTAACAGGAAGCCCAAAATTTCCATAAATGGTTCTGCCAGTGGTACATGAAGAAAAGAGAAAAATGACCGAACAGCACGAGTAAACGTCAAAAACCACTTCACAGCCTTCTGAAAGTTATGTAGAAATAGCATAGTTCCCAAGTACTTGATCCTCGATGCCATATCCCAGGTTTCTATCCAATCAAAAAGTGGCCCACATAAACGTGAAGCGGTTGCCTTAAGAACAGGAACATTTTTGTACAAATCATAAAATCCTATTAGAACGGTAATGATTGAAATCAAAACATATAGAGCTCTGGCCAGAGGGCACATCCATGGGCGATAGATATGGCAAAAGCCAGGATATGATTGAAGGAAGATGACCCAAGATGGAAGACCAGCCTCTAGTAAACGAAGTAACCTCAGATCAGGTGTTATTATTTGCTGTAATTTAAATGGGAGATCTCTATCATCAAATCTAAACAAAATAAGAACATCCCTGTACTCTGTAGCTTCAACTGCATTTTCATTAGAGTTGTCTAATGAGTTTTCAGCTTGCCTTTGGGTTTCCTCACAATAGACATCAACTTCAACTCCAGTACTAATAGCCTTAGTTACTTTCCTTCTCTTATAAGGCCCAGAAGGAGGAGGAGTGTGTGGCTCAAAAGTTTCACAGTCTACAGTTGCAGGGAACACCCTGAAATCGCCACAATGATCATGGGAGATATTATCCTCAATGCTGAAACTATCATCACAGATATTTTCATCATCATTATCATCATCAAAACCGATTAGCCTTGGAAAATCTTCTTCAGCATCATAGAAGACCTCACCTAAAAATAATCCAGATTAATACTGTTTCTGCACTGCAAATTTATTTCATTGAGAAAAAAGAAATAGTGACATGATGTAGCTTCAGGCTTCGAAGGGATATCATGTGTAAACAGCAAACTCAATATGCACCAAGTCAAAGTTCATATTTCAAATTTCTTATAAGTGAAAAGCTATGCTATCAAAGAAAGAGAAAAAGGGAAGTGTCCACCAATGAAATATAAATTATGGTGAATACATCGATTGATATGCAGACAACCAATTGAAAGCATCCAGTAATTATTTAACCATTTTCCAAGCAAAATTTTGTACCTATCACAGTGGACAGACATAATGGTAGCTTCACCCTTTTACTACGTCATGCAAGGGGCATAATGGAATCTGCTGCAGGTGATCAGATCAATGTTAAATGAGCTGTTTTCAGCATGTCAGAGACTTAAGGGCACAAAACCTCAATGCAACCAAGAAGCAAATAACATTTATAATACTGATTTATAAGGCATAGAATTAGCACCGTCTAAGTATATTAGACAAATGCAGGAATAGCATAGAAAATATTAATAATCAACCATACGTGTACATATTCAAACGAAAAGCAAACATACAGGTCATAATATCAAAGCCCTTTTTTCAGCAATACTGTAGAGAACTGACATGTTTAAGGTCATTCCTAAAAGATCATATTAGCCTAAGCCAAAATAACTGGACATTTCTATTTAAGCACATTTAAAAGATACGAGGATTTGCAGGTTTGACTATATCAGCTTTCAAAAAAACAGTACAAGATTGGAAACACATGTACACAAGGATGACTCCTTTCAGGTGTCCACGTTCCTTTCTAGCATGCTCTCATAGGCAAACTAGTTACTACCAACATAGGCAAACTAGACTCATTTTTAAGTGCCTGTTAAGTTTCAGACACTGCAGGCTCAATAACGCTTTTGTGCAAGTATAAAGCTATGGCAAACCTAGACCATCAAATACCAAAGGCCAACTTTTAGGAAAAGGCAACTACATGGAAAATTCATATTCCATTGGTCACAATTTAGGGTATGCAAATGCCAACTCATCGTAGACTTTTCTACAGAATTTGTAGACAGGGTTATAGACAGTTGTTGATACAGCGTAATACCTTAATAAAGGATTCAAACAATGGCTAACCTTAGAAAATTTTTTTAAGAAAACAGAAGCTAAACCCCACAGATAATGACAGTGAAAGGCCAAAGAGAGTAACATTGCTTGAGGTAGGACATGGTCTGGCTTCTCACCACTCTTTGAACAATATAACTGAGCTATCCTTCTGAAAATTACTTAAAAGTGAAAGATTATAATCTTCTGTACAGAGGTTCTAACGAGGTTACTCTAGGTTGTTGACAACAAAGGAAATGCTAGGTCCATCCCTCCTATAACTTACAACAACTAGAATTCTCCATTGTTAACAATGTTTTTTTTAGTTCAAATGGAACAGAGAGTAGAGTAAATGAGAGGGAAGCTGATAAGAATGGATGAAAGTAAACAACTCTCCTTTCCCTTGTCAGGGAATAGAGAGTGTAGTAGAGCAAAGTAGAGAAATTATGAGCGAATATTACTGAAACCATAAAGTCTGACATGACTTTGGTTAACCAAATCCCTTGGTAAAAATTATCAAAATAACATTCAACTGGTTTTCTCTATTATAAATTTGAATAGGAATCATTCACTTATAGACTTTTAAAGGTTGATTTAGTCCTCCATCAATTGTACTAAACCTGGCGAGACTTGTAAATTAATCAAATATACTTTACTATTAACAACACTATAGGGCTCTGGCAAACATGCATCTCCAGTTTGCAATTTCTAAAATTGCAACAGTTTCTTGTGTCCAGAAAGATATAAATGCTAAGTAAAGGTTATTCTGTAAAAGTCAAGAATCATAAAGATAACTTCTCTCCTAGTATCTTCAAATATGAAGGCAAAAACATACCGATTGTTGAATCCAGGTACTCTTTCAAACGAAGCTGCTCTGAGAAAGTTCCGGAGAACCATAAAGATATACAGCTTACTGCTTGATCAATGCTGTCAAACTCCCATCTTCGCATGAATTTAGCCTCTATGGCTAGAAAGGTATCGGTCTGCAAATAAGAAGAAAAGAGATGAATACAAAGACTTGATGGTGAACTAGAAACAAGAAGTTAGAGCATATAGAAGAGCAAATACCTGAAGCTCATTCAAGTAGTTAAGACCTCGAACATTGGACCATGTGACTTCAAATACAATAAACCCATACAATGTCCTATGCAACTCGCTGCTAAGAAGCAAAGAGGTTCTCAATTTCTTAACAGGTAGCAAAACCCTTTTTTTGGACAAGGTTGCAGCATCAATCAAAGAGAACCATCTCTCAAACTTCTTGGAATCTTTAGCATTTGATTTGGAAGAAGCTTCCTTTCCCTCCTTTTTATCCCTACGACCTTTGGTATTAGCAAAAGGAGATAACCTGGACTGTTAATAGATAAAGAATGACTCAATTTCAACTATAATCTTCTTACCATAAAATACATTCACACACACACACACACACACACACACACACACACACATATATATATATCAAAAAATAAAAAGGTGTATTCAACAACCTTGGTAATCATCAATTGCCACAAGAGAGCAGACCGTGAACCCAAATCCCAGAGCCATGGCCGGTTGTCCACCAAAATGTAGAATTTTTTACTTTCAAGGGCCAGGAAAAGGCTAAGATCAGAAAGATAAGACTGCAAATCTCTGCAATCAGACATTATACAACAAAATTTCATAAGAGATAAGAAAGGCAGAAAACCCTGACAATAACTCTCATATTCTGATATTTTCCCATAAAGCAAGTCCTTAAGAGTACATTTCCATTGATTATCTCAAGGGCCAGTAGTAGAAATCCATTGATTAACTCATCTGATTCTGATATAATAATCCTATAAAGAAAGTCCTTAGAAACATACAAAATTACCATATAAAAATAATCATTTAATCTCACAAGAAACGGTAATCAGAAAATGAAAATGTATGAAGAATCTTATTCATAATATTAATGGATAAATATAAACTGGTAACTGAAGCCAAAAATTTTAACTTCATGAAATTCAACTTAGAAAATGCATACAAATAATAAAACTAAAATTTCTCAAAAGAAATAATAAAACTAAAAAAGTTAATAAATTACCCGATCTGGAGACTTGTTAAAGGAAAAACAGAGCGTCCATCATCGTGTTTCCCCATCGAAATTATTTTCTAAGCTCTGTTTTAATTTCAAATTACAGCAAGTCACTGCTTAACAATTAGCATATGAGAAAAAAAATGAATTCTCATTAATATCCAACATAAGCAACATTATTATTTAAAAGTATTGACAGAGAGAGGAAAATATACCTTGATGAAAGGAATTCCATGAAAATGGAAGAGACAAAAGGGAGAGAAAAGGAAGGAAACAATCATTCTTCAACTTCATAAAAAAAACAGAGGAAAAAAAAAACGTAACGAAATAGAAAGAGAAAAAGAAGAAAAGGAAATCGACGGCGGAGAAAAGGGAGAAGATGAAGCGAAACGCACATCGAAACTAACTTCAAAAATAAGTCAGAGCCGGAGATATGAAAAGAATCAGATACAAAGGCAAAAAAAAAACAGTAAAGAATTTTTTTTTTTTCTAAATTGTATTAAATGGAAGGAAATAAAATGGTTGGGGGAGGCAGGAAGGGAAAGGGAAGGACTTGCTTGGCTTGGAAGGCGTGACGAAGGACGTAAAGATTCGACACGTTAGGGACACGTCTAAGGATTCAAAAAAAACGTCATTTATTGATGTGAGCTTTGGAGGAAGGAGGAGAAGGTGGTGGGGGAGGGAAGGGGTAGAATGGGAAATTAGGGGGACGAAGTTCTGCAGATCTTATGCTTCCAGCGCCAGAGAATCGTTTCCTTTGTCCTCGTCGTTGCCGGGAAGAAAGAAACTGATGAAGTACCTAAATTTTCAGAGGAAGCCAAGAAACCTGGGACATAACCGATACATGCGCGGCATTGGGATTGAGGGGATGTTAAATTTATGATATGATACGGCTGCTTCTATCCTATTTACTTGCGTCTTTCTCTAGCATGCTTTTATTTCATTTGGATTTTATATTTAATTTTATTTTATATTAATCCAATTGTAGAGATTTTTTTTTTTTTACATTAATCCAATTGATAAAGAAAAAATAACAAGGTAAATTAAGCAAGGATTAAGGAGGATTAAGTCAAAATCTTCAACATGATTAAAAATTAAATGAGGAAGAGGTTAGAACCGCGTGGACCATTTGATTTTGCCGTTTATTGAAACGCGTGTAGTGGCCTACATTTCACCAAAGAGAAAAGCACATTAATGGGTTGCTTCGAGAATATGCTAGCCTTACCCTTAGCCTGCCAAGGTCAAAGATAAATATAAATGCTATCTCCAATTGCGGCAATTAAATGCGTGTGTTGATTTATTTAAAGCTCTTTCGTGTTAAATAGCTGCCTCCATGATGCCTTTCACTAGGTGCTCTGTTCTCGTTTAAGGTTTAATTGTCTTTAGTTAAAGTATAATGTATTCAATCTTCATTGCTTAGTTTAATTCTAATTCGATACATCAACATGGAACATAGTATAGTGTAACTGGCAAATTCTTATCATTTCTGTAATAAAATTTTTATATATTGGGTCAAAAAATAATAAATAAATATTAGGGCATAGATTTTTTTTTAATGAAAACATATTATAATAGTAGAAAATTATAAAATTATTTAAGAACGATAATGATTAAAATATCTATTTATTTTTATATATTCATAATTATTAATTTATCTAAATACATTTAAGGTATATTTGATATATAAGATTATGAATAACATAAAATGATATAAAATTTTAAATCGAATCAGATGATATGATGTTATACTTTTTTATATTTGATATGTGTAAGAATTAAGCGTATGATAAAATTATTTTTATCTTTTACCATGCTTGTTATGTGTATAATTAAAATTAAGATAAAATATTTTTTATTACTCTAAATAAAATAAAAATAATTTCAATTTATTATTTTTTATATAAATGTAACTAAAAAAATAAACCAAAAAAATAGATATTCTATTATAATTTCTATAGATAAGAGTTATATTTAATTTTGTCCTAAAATTCATATTTTAATAAATAATCGATTGTTTTAAAATTTTTTAAAAAATTTCTTTTTATAAAAATTATATTTTCACTATTTTTTATTTTCTTTCTTTTTCATTTGTTTTCTTTCTTTTTATAATTTAAATTTAAAATAATTTATATGATTGAGAGATAAAATTATTTTATATAAAATGATTTTTCCAAAAACATAATTGATTTTTTTTAAATTACTAATATGTTTATCTATTTTCTTTCTTTTTTATTTTTATCTCATTTTCTTTTATTCTTTCTCTCGACAATAGGGCAAAATTAAAAAAGAAAAAAATGAAAAGGGAGAGAATAGAAAAAAATAAAAAATGAAAAAAAAGAAAAGAAATACTATTTAAATTTAATAATTCAAAATTAATTAACTAAACAATGTTTAATTTATAATAGTTTTATGGTTAAGAGTTAATTTTATTTTTTAAAATTTAATTTAAAAACTAATTATTAAAAAAAAAGTACATTAATTTTTCAAAGAATTAAAATTAGTTTTTATCAAAATTATATTTTTTATTTATTTAAAAAATGAAAAAAATAAAGAAATAATAGGAGGGAAAAGAGAAAACGCAAAAAATAAATAGTAAAAAATTAGGAAAAAAAAAGTAAGCCGTAAAGAGTATTAAGAAAGCTTAAGGGAGAAAGTTTAAAGCTTTTATTGTAACCAAAGCTGTTAACAATTGATCTTAAATTCATGTGAAGATGAGTGTGGATTGTATTTAATGATCTTATATCAATGTAGATTATATTTGATAATCATAAGTAAGTTAGAAATCAATTGATATATTATGAAATGATACTTTAATGATACTAGTGAAAATAGTTGAGTAAATCTCTTTTAGGTGAGGGTGAACCCACTTTATAATAAAGAGTCTCGATATCGATTTTTTTTAATATTAACATGACATTCGAATGTATATGATTTAATAAATGTATTGATTAATTTTGTTGATCGAGTAAATATAACTAATTTGTTAAAGTGTGAAAAAAAGGAATAGTTTGATAAAAGTTAAAATGTCTTCATTTGTGTAAAAAAATAAATAAAACTTTTCCTATTTTAAGTTAAATGGATATCGGATATATAAGCCCTAAAACTCGAAATCTATTCAAAATGGTGACGACCCACCGACTTCTGCACTTGAGATTATTTTGTAAATTTATTGTATATTGGCCTTACTTATATTAAAAGTAATAACTATTTATAAATGACTTAATTTATATCATGAAATACTATATTAGAGTTGTACCGTTGGATCAACCAGTTCGATTGTCCAACTAGTTTGAGAATTTTTTGTATCCACCTTTGATCTATTTTTTTTCTTTTTTTTTAATATACAAAATTTTTTTTTTTAAAATTCACACGAGGGATTGGCTGTCACAGCCAATCAACCCTTAACCGGGATGATTTTAGTATAAGCTATAAATAAAAGATGGATTTTTTATTTCATAAATTTCACTTTTTTTTTAATTCAAATGTTAAATTTTTAAATTAAAATCTCAAAATTTTAACCATTACGTTGTACCCTTGAAGACAATAGTTTTATGGATTTTGATATGAGAAATGACTATGATAAAAAAAAAATGTCAACATCAATACTAAAATTTTATGTGAGAAATGTTTTTAGCAAGCGCTCCTACAAGACCAAAGACCCATTATAATCATTTGTAATCTTAATCTCCAAGGAGAAAAAGATAAGAAGTGTACATCAAAAACGAAGTTCACTTTGAAATTTTCAACGAGTATGAATGCACGGAAATGCATTTAAGCATAGCGCATCAGTAACTAAAATAGAAAGAAAATACGCCTATTAACTGCATTATGTCTAAGTGTCACAATCAACTTTAGACTCAATTTTGCTTGAAGCTGAAGGTTTTTTTTTTTTTAGTAAAATAACGTTCACCACCCTATTGGACCCTACATTTTCAAGCTAGTTTGACAATCCTTATCCCAATGGGTAGCTTCGAGTTGACTTTGTTCAAGAAATCATGTAGGAATTGATTGGAATTAAATGAGGGCAAATTGTAATTTCAATGCACACTGAATTTCTTTATCTCAAGTGGAGCTTTTGAATGAATACAAGGTTTACAACAAAATGGTTAATCCATCTAACAAGGTTAGGTTCAAATTTTGATGTCTAATACTTGTAATTTTTTTTTTAGTTTCTTACTTATCATGAAGATGGCCATACTCTAACTTGACCCTCTGACACCAAAATATAAACTAGAGAGTTGTGGTTTAAGCTGCTTCCATTTGTCAGAAACGGTTCCACATTTCCAAGTCAAAGACTGGAAGCAGCATTTGGCTCCGCCACCTAAAAAATGGAAAAAGCGGATAAGATGCTCGCGAAATGCGTAAAGCGCACTCTCTTTAAGCTCGATCAATGGAGGCTTTGGTTTGGCCCCACCTCTACCAGGAACCAAAATCATAAGCTCGTTGGACCCACCACATGTTTTTGGACGCATCTGAATAAAGGAATCAGAACACTAGGAGGTTTCGTCGTAAGTTGAGGCGGTGAATGATTCGTTTGATTTTTTTTTTTTTCATAACAAATAATATTATAAATTTTTAAATTTTAATATGAATTTAAATTGATTTTTTAAAAATAATTTTATTTTAATTGAATTTTATCAATTTATTTTAATTCATTTTTTTATAATTTTTTATTATTTTAATATAGTTTTTAATATATTTAAATAAAATTTAATATATAATAATTATTTTATTTTATAAAAATTTAAAATATATAATTTAAAATTTAATTCGAATTTAATAAAATATTTATTATTTGTATGTAAATTAAATTAAATAAAAAAACTAATTTAAATCAAATTAAATACTATATTTTCGAATCACTTTTATTTTTTTCACTTTTTGTGGCACCAAACGGTAGGGCCCATTCTGCTTTGTTGATTTTTTTTGGGGTAATATAAAATAATACGGTAGGACAGATTACAGTGATTTATTAGATCTATTGATAACTAGATTGATAGGTACATATATATCATAAATGGATATGCACATGTGAAGGTCCACGATTTAATCCACGATTTATAAAATACAAAATCATTTTAATTTTTTAAATGTGCGATTCGTGACACATGAGGTGGTGTTGTTTTTGTCAGAATGCAGATGGACATGCATCATGCGTCATGGATGCACCTGAGTTTGGACTTTGGGGCATCCTTCGCTTCATCAATTTTTCTTCATGTGGGGTCCTTTCTACATGGCATGATAGATGACATGTTTTGCCATCGACTGATGATAGGGTCACGCCTTTTTCCATCACGTTACACCCAAATCTAATTGTTTCTTTTTTATAATGTATTATATTAACAATAATAAATAGTATTACTTTTTTCTCATCTATCTATTATATATATAATATAAATGTTGCAATTTCGGAAAGATATTGACCACATTTCGATCATTTTTTTTAATGGGACTCACATTTTGGATTTTTTCGATTAGTTTTTTATTTTTTATTTTATTTAATTTTTTAAATATATTTTATTATAAAATTAATTTTATTTTTAGTGTAGATCCACTGCTTTTTATTGGTGAGACCCACTTTTGTTTTATTTCCATCAAGTATTTTTTTAATTTTTTTTTAATTTTTCAACTCTTTAATAAATTTTATTATAAAAATTTTTATTTATAGTGGAACTCACTATTTTTTTATTTCTCATGAAGTTCGCTCTTTTTCAGTTTAATTTTTTTTATTTTTTTATTATATATATAATGCTTTTATTTCAATGAGATTCACGATTTTATTATGAGATTCACATTTTTATTTTATATATTTTTAAAATTTTTTATAATTCATAATTATTTTAAACATATGAATTATTTTTTAATTATCTTTTCTATGAGACTCGCTTTTATCTTTGTTTTCTTTTTTTTTTTTTGGTGTCGCGTTTTTTTTTTTATTTAACATTTAATAACTATTTTGTTTTTAAATTTGTATATAATTTATACCAAGTTTTCTTTTTATAAAAAACTTAATTAATATTTTTATATTTTATTTTTTTATTAGACCCACTTGATATAAATGACATGCCATGTGTTTTTTTTTATTTTAGATTTTTTATATATTTAATAAATAATTCTTTAGATTTTTTTAGCGACTTATTTGATATAAAAAAATGTCACATGTCAAATAATTTGATTTTTTTGGTTTTGTTTTTTGTTTTTATTTACAAATTTTCCTTTTTTATTTGATAAATATTTTAAATATTTTTTTAATATTAGACCCATTTGATATTATTATTAGAAATATATTATTTAGTTACTTTTTTAATTTGGTAATTTTTTAAAAAAAATAATAGTGATATAGGTATCAACATGAGATTCAAATTATCTTATAGATTGATAGTTAAACATGTTTATAAATTAAATTAGATCAAACTAAACTCAATCAATCTTTTAAAAATCATATCTAAAGTTCGACCCATGGATCAATGAAGTTTAAAATATTTATATTTTTAAATGTATTTTTAATTAAAATTAAATTAAAAATATTTTTATTACTAATTTAATATCTTAAGGGGAAACCAACTCAAAAACCACTTTCTAAGACTCAACTCGTATAGGCCAAATCCACAAACCATCCTGCAAATGAACAAGCTTACTGACAAAGAAATTTTTAAATGTTACAAGCAAAATCAAAATCAACTAATGTTTTATTACTTAGCATGTAGCCAATTAAATAAAATATACTACTTTAAATAGTATAGTCATTGGTGTAATGCTTTAAAACCAAATTAAAGGCAAAATTTATTTAGATACTTAAAACATGGTGCTTCCTTTTTATGTTGAGATGAGATGAGACGTAGCTACCTACTCTTTGTTGCATCGTTACCTAATACATTTGTGATTTTGGATGAATTTGGACATTGATCGTGTGTAGCGTTCATTTGAGCTTCATTGATTGGGCACCTACAATAATAATTCCCACTTGAGAGATCGGGAGTAGATATGGTAAAGCGTGCTTGATTATTGAGATGAGTTATAAGATCTATTTTTTTTTTTTAATGGATAAAAAATTTTAATTTAAAAAATATAATATCATAAAAAATTTAATATTTAATAGATAAACTATAAAACTACTTCAATATTTTTATTACGTGTAAATGAAAATAAAAATTTATTATGCGATAAATATGAAAAAAATAATAAATAGAAGCAATATGCAAAAATAATAAAATAAAATTTAGATTCTAAAATTTGATATCATATCAAATATTTAATATAAAATTAATTGATAATAAATTAAAAAATTTAACTTTAATATAAGATAAAAAAAAAACTCGATATTTATACGATATCAACACTATTAACATATCTTATTTCCATTTGCATTAAGAACTCAGCAGTTAGGTAGACGATATTATTGGAAACATCAGCCTTCCAATATTCGATTCTTGAAGAATTTTATCTTTCTTCAAAAGTGAGCTTCCTACTACCTTCGTCCCATGACCAAGATAATCATGTTTTTCAGTTCTTCTTAAGGTAAAATCGAAGATATACTTTTGCCAGCTGCTCTTTGAATAGTATAATAATTTCTGTTACGATTTATTTTATAAAATAAGTAAGGGCGGATAAATAGGGTGTTTATAAAGTTTGAAAAATAAAAAATAAAATTTAAAGAAAAATTTTTTAAGCATATCCTAAAATTTTTTTAAACATATTTTTCATAAATAAGATTAATAAATTCATTGAACATTATATATCATAAATGAATATTAAAAAAAAAACTTAAATTTGTCACTTAAGATGTTTCAACTATTTAGATTAAAGTGAATATGTCTTATCTTAATTAGACACTTGCCTTGCTGCCCTTCAAATTCTGATGAAACCTAGAAACAAAACAATTTTCCATTGATTTGAAGTATCTACTTGAAAAAAAAAAAAAATTTCTACTATCTTAGAAGGAATCATCAAATTTAAAATTTGTTTAATAATTATCTAATCACTTATTTTTCATTCACGTTATTTGCAATCTCTTATACAATGCAAATTTGTTTTATTCTTTTCTCAATTATAAAAACTATGTTTTTATTATATTATCATTGGGTTATAGTTTTGATTTAATAATAAAGATTTTATGGAAAAAACGTGTAATAAATCATAACAACTATTAGTGGTTTTGTTTTATTTTTATTTTTTGAAAATGAAATGAGTAAGGGATTTTATTTGGGATTATGGGTTAGTTCATAATTTAGCTCAAATTCATTTACTTTTTTTGATTGTGAAAAAGATAGTGTTTTTCACTTTTATCCATTGTAACTTTTTAACTTTTAGAATGTACGAGACATTTGAAATGTATCATGTTCATGTTTATTTTACCTTTTGAAACATATTTTACTGTTATAGTATATATTAAATAATAAAATGATAAAACGTAATAATGCGCGAGTTGCTATCTTGTACTATATATGTATTTTTATAACTTAGATTAATGAACCGAATTTTTCCACATCATTAGTATAGAAAATTAATTCAGCAATTCCATTTTTTAAATGACATCTCTAGCCCTTCATTCTTGTTGCCATCTACCAATGTTTTGCTTCTGTCCTTCATAAATTCACGTCCATTTTTGGTTATTGATCAAATTATGCAATTACTTATGTATTCATTTGAGATTTAGTACTCCAATGAATGATTTATAAAAATTGAGTAATTTTATTATGAGCTAATTTGGATTTCATTGTATTTTTTTTTTACCTCAATTGCTTCGTGTTGTGTATTTGTGAGAGTAAAATATAGTCGATTTTTCTGTTCAAGATAGCCGATTTATTTTTTGTTTAAAATTAAAATGTAAGATACTTTTAAATTATAATAATTGATTATTTTTAATAAAATAATCGATTATCATATTTAATCTCATTATTACTATTAAATTTATATCTAAATATATATTTTATTATTAATTTTAATCTCATAATTATATAACTCGTTACTGCATTAACTAAATTTTTATTATTACTATTATTTTTAATCTCATCGCTGAATTTAAATATACATTAAAATATCACTTTCATTGATTAAAGAAAAATAAAAACAATTTTCTCCTCTTAATTAAGGTTGGCATCGGGTCGAATTCGAGACGGGTTTTGTTCGCCTCGAACCCGACCTGACTTTATGCATTATTAAACCTGAATTCGACCCTATTTTATTTATTTTTTGTTTTTTTATATCCGAATCCGATTTGATATTATATAAACCGTATTTGACTTGACTCGATCCGAATTAATAAAATATTATTTTTAAAATATAAATATTTAAAAATATCATTATATAAATAAATATAATTAATTAATTAAAAATAATTTTTTATATAATATCGAATCGAGTTTGTCTAAAACTCGAATCCGATCCGACACCGATTATTTTTTAATTTTATTCGATCCAATCCGAACTCGAATTAAAAAAAAAATTGATCCCATAAGATCGGATTGAATCGAAATCCGTCATGATTAAATTATTGTACCTACTAACAAGTTAAAAATCATATAAGCATGAATTTGACCCTCTCATCTCGAGGCACTAATCCTCCTTTGTAACCAAAAAAAAAAAAAAATTGCAATTGGAATCTATCACTATCATGTTTCATTAAAATATCACTTTCATGCAAAATTGAGATCAAAATGCAGAATTGAGCTATACTCCATTTACATGGATTGGGGAGTGGTCCATATTTCGGAAACCCCATTGGTTGTTACTGCTTTTGAGATTCGTTAGCACGTTAAGCAATCAATTTTTTACGGGTAAAAAACCCTTTTGTAGAACTGGAAGAAAGTAGCAATAAATTCTTCCCTTTGTAGCAATAGCCTTAGATTACATAATTTATCACTTTCTAGCACATTGCAAAGATCAAACACACGCTTTTGAAATTTTCCCATTTCTTTTTACTTATTATTTTAAGACTATCAAACAATTTTGCCAAAATGAATCTTCTTTTAAGGTTTTATATTAAATAAATAATTGTTATTATAATAATATCAATATTAACTCAAATAGCATGCATTTTAATCAGATTCGATAAATTTTAAATATATAATGTTTTCCTTAACATATAAAAATTAAAAATTTAATGGTAAATTAAAATTTTTTAAAAATATTACATTAATTATCATTATTATATTAATAAAAATACTATAATAAATATTATCTCGAATACGCATGAGCTTATTATTTATGATTTTTTTATTATTAGTATGAATTTTATATAAAATTTTAAATTATAATTAATTAATTATATTACAATAATTATAAGTAAAATACCCTAATGTAACACTAATTTAGCAGAATCTTTTATTTAAAGCTAACGACCAAATTTTGTTAATGCAGTTTGGCGGACGTTGCAGGGGCCTGTGGACCCCAGAACTGTTTCCTTGTTTTGTAATGAATTCCCTTTGTTACCTTTCTTGAACAACGCAATCGGCTGCGTTAAAGTTACGAGTTGTCGGGTTATGCCGACATCAAAAGAAGAAACGCAGTTTGTAGCACTCACCGTAGGCGGCTGCCGCTTTTTTATGTTGCTTTTTAGCGGACCTTAAAATAGTATTTTATTTTTATATGAAAAGTTAAAATAATAAAAAAAAAACTCTAAAATTTGTTATTTTATTTAAATAATTTTTATATTTTTATTACGTTTGACAAGTCTCTGATATTGAATTTACATCTAAATAAAATTTTACTTTATAATTTATATTCAAATAAATTTTTAATATTTAATTTATATTTAAATAAGCTTTTGATATAAATTATTTTTTATTTAAAATAAAAACTTTTTTAAATATAAATAAAAAATACATATTTAAGTAAAATATAAAATTTATTTTAAAAAATGTAACAGTTCAAGTTTTCTTTAGTATTTTAATCATATCAAATTACGTTTTTTTACCCTTTATTTTTGGAAAATCCTTTTCTTCTTTTTGTGTGATAGCAAATTTTTTTCTTGAATTTGGTAATTAACTAAGCTAATTTAAAATATGATATGATAATATAATATAAAAAAATAAAAATAATATAATTAAAAATTTTAATAAAAATTATATATAAATTTAACAAAAAAATAACACGTTTTTCATGTCAACACAAATTATATACATAATTTTTAAATAAAATAAAATATAAATATATAATTTATCAATATTTTATATTATATATATACACAAATTGCTCAAATTGTCAGATCTATAGTTGAATCACGATATTCACCCATTCTTGTGTTCAGATTTGGTGCCAAGGGGAACTTACCAACAATTTAATAATGGTCGATCAATTTACATAGTTTAAAATTTTTTGTCATATTTTTTTAATCATTGATTTTAATATATCCAAGAATAAAATTAAATCATTTTTTTTTCTATTTTTACTTATTTCTTTCATATCTTGAACCTATTAAAATCAAAAATTAAAAAAATGTATAAAACTTTTTAAATTTTATACTATATATATGTTTACATCCCACTCCCACTTTCATAAAACTCAGAAATAAGCATACGAGTGACCGTACATTCAAAATATCGTTTGAGCGTTGTCAATGACTTGAACACTCGATTTACAGCTCTCAAGGTGAAGGGATACTTCATCTGTAGAGTTTAACATTTCATATTCAGAATTTCAAGTTCATGTTTATTCCATATATTTACTATTGATTTCCACATTTTCTTTGCTGCTATTTACAAAAATTATTAAGGGCCTAGAAAAAGAAAATAAGCAATTCAAGCATCAATCCAGTTTGAGCACAAATGGCCCAAAACCATTCAACCAAGTAAAAACAAAATTGTAAAAGTTAATTATATCTAAATCCAAAGTCAAATTTTATTGATTCATGCAGTTATCTTTAAAGGTGTATTGAACAAATATTCCCTATCTACAGGCTGCGAGCTCCTTTCTATACAAAAAATATATATTGCTTATACTTTTTATAATTTTGAACTTTTGAAAATATAGTTATAGTATTCCTGACAGAAAATGACCAATCGTCCCCTTAGAAAGTAAAATTAAGGGAAAGGCATAAACTATCTTAACAAAATACGGAATTCCTATAAGATTTTTTGTTGGAATCTTTCTTTCCGTACTCATTTCATTCCTATAGAAATTATATAGCATTCATTTGGAAAATGAGGAAGAATTGCAAGAACAGAAAACATTACTACAGAGAAAGCAAACAAATACATACCCGACAGAATTAAAGACCATTCTTGTTAACTGATGGAGGCCAAGACAATCTCCTGTGGCTTGTACCATCATCCCGCTGAAAGTCCCCCACCTCACTATTTTCATTCTCTGCTTCTTGATGGTCAAGTTCTTGGCTTCTAAGGCTTTTGATAGCTAAGTCATCAAAACTTGATTCGTTTTTCCAAGTGGGTGGAGTCATGCACTCTGATTCTCCAAGTAGTCTTTGGGAAGGATCCTTGGCTGTTTTTGTTGGCAGAGAGGAAGCAGAATGCCCCACTCTCAAATTTTGAAGTGTTGCTAATGACTCTCTCATTGCAGACATGGCCTCAAAGAATCGGGTGCACGATGCTAAAGCAACAGGAATTGGACGGAGCATCTCCTGTGTGAGGAAAAGAAAAACAAAATATCAGAGCGAGCAATAAATGCTAATTAGAAAGTGAGCGATGCTAGATGTCACACTCCTTGGACATAAATAAAAAATTATCAAAATGTGTATTTAAGCCTACCCCCCAAACTGAAGGAGAGTCCTTAAAGTTCTGGCTCCATTGGAAGTCAGTAACAGATGCTGTCAATGCACCATAATCACTTGCAGCCTTCACCAATAGTTCAGAAAATTGTTTCTGCGGAAATCCAATTAACAATACCATTAGCAATATAATTAGTAAAATGTTTCTGTTTTCCCTATGGAACTAAAACACCCAGCCACCTTCAAGCTTCAAGCATAAAAAATTACTTATTGTCTTCAGTTTAATTTTTGTATGGAAGAATATTCAAGTACTAAAACTCGCATTAAAAAATGTGGCACACCTACTTTGAAATGATTTTTTAAATATTTATGTTTGCAATTTTTAATTTCATTCTTTAAAATTTTGAATTTATATATTTGATTTTTAAAAAACTCCTGTCTTCTTCCATCTTTCAGCAAACTATAAACTTAAAATTTTAGTTGATCTCAATTCTGATAATACAAGGTTCTGCAAATTGAGGATATCAAAACCTGTGCAGATCCAAAACAATTATACCAGTTAATCCAACCCCCCGTTAATCTTTCCACATAATCTAAACAAATTTCACACAAGCATTCATATTTATACGATATAATGTCATGAAGTGTAATATTTATTCAATTATTGAATGATTATATTTGTTGGTAAAATTGTGGAAAATATGAAAATTTGGAAATTTGATTCCCATTTTAAACTGAACGTGGAATTCATTGGCTCACCAATTCAAGGCAGCAAAGAAGATAAATACAATTGTGGAAAGAAAGATAACCAGAAGGGGAAAAGCAAAGAATAATTAATTCCATATAACAATGATAATTCAACCATCTCAGGTAGTTCTATAACCTACAAGTCCTCGGTCCATTCATGCTTGGTAGACCACAAATTTTTTAGACATCCAAACAACAAAAAATGAAGAAATGAACTTCCAGAAATCATTTTCATGGTTACCAAACAGAGCCTAGGTTTTGAAATTTTATTGTGCTTGTGTTAAAGTACACCATTGAAGAATGACAAACCTGATATTCTGCTTCCACTGGAATGCAATCTAGGGAATATGGTTGTTGCAGACGAGCTATAATTCTATCCTGCCAAAATAATGAACGGAAAAAAAAATCAGATAAATAAAAAGAGTCCTTTTGGTTGTGTGACCTGAAAAGTAAGACATAATGTGTTAGGGCAAAGACAATAGCTTCTTTTAGCAACCAGCTTAAATATGGAGAAATTTTGACTTTGTATACAAACTTCTTAGGACAAAAAAAATAAGCCAATGATGTAATCCTCAGAAGGATACCAATATAAATAGGTCAATTATGGTCTCAATTCCAGAAACAATATATTAATAAGAGAAAATTCCATGATCCCGAATGAGTGGCATACACATACTTATATTATTGTTTATAGCAGCATTTAGAACAAGAATTTTCATAGTTAAATTTGGTTTGAATAGAGGGAGATTTTAAATACAAACATAAACCAAACTCAGAACAGGAATAGAAACAAAACCTCACCCATCCTCCTAACCCCATTGACAAAGTTTAAAGATAAAGAGGAATTGTTGCAGAAAGTAGTGGCAATGAGAAATTTGCAACTGGAGGTGTAAAACACACACAACATTAGCAAACTACAGTACAGTACACGATAAGAAAACTTGAAATTACCTTATTCTGAAGAACATCTTTCAATATGGTAGTAATCCTCGCCAGTGTCTCACACTTCTTTTCCATTTCACTCACATGTGTTAAATGAGCAACATTTTTATCATCCTAAAAATGGCATAAAACCAGTCACTCAAAGAATAACAGACTTGCAGTTAAAGAACCTAGACTGTGCTTGAATCAGCAAGATTAAGTTAAACAAATAAACTTCTATGTTTTACATAAAATATTTTTGAATATATATAACCTTAAAAAATACAAGAATTAAGTTTCCTTTGTGTGTGCACGCATGTCATGGTTTTCCTTGTTTAATGTTTTACATGAACAAAACTGAAACTGAACTGCTCCTATTTCATTTTTAATAGAAAACCCAACCAATTTAAAAAGTCAAAACTGGGGGAAAAAAACAGTTTGGTTTAGTTTCTTGGTTCTTCTGGTCAATTGCACACCCTGAATACTATCTAAAAGTGTCACATAGTTAACATTGCATGCAGTACAAAAATGATGGAGAAAGAATAATTAAACTGGGAAGTTTTACCTTTCGGCCTTGTAGTTCCACTTGCAAATCTGCTATTTTTCTTTGTACAGAGGTTAGCTCTCTTAGGACCTTTATCAAATCATCCCCTTTTCCCCTGTACTAGAGTTTAAGTTTTGCACTTCTTCCTGCAGAAGCAAAACAATATTAACTCTGATACAGTTTCAAGGCATCAGTCCCGTCGATTTTCTAGCTTTACCATATACTTTTAGATTCAACGTTTGTTCATAGGCTAAAGGACAGCAAGTGCCTATGGAAAGATTCATAAATAAAAACAAAAGTAAATGAATTAAATCAGGAGACCTATTCAAAACATCTACACAGTCAAACAGATTTTCACACTCATGGTTCCACAGACGACAATGTACAAACTTTTTATTCCATACATTTAAAGAGAAAATGCTTAGAGACATTAGGTTTCAAGGAAACACATCTTATCTTCAAACTTCCTAGACTTGTATGAGTGATTGATCTGTCATTTTAGTTTACGGCCTAAACCCCTACATCTTAAATAGTTAAATGAAAATCAAAAACTTCAGCTAGTGCTCAGGATCCTACATTTACAATTCTCACAAACAGATCATAGGGTTTTGATGGTTAAATTTTTCTTAATTGACAATTGAACAAAAGGGGAAAAGGGCCAATCAATTTCAGTATAAGCTTCAAAAATCCAACTTCATATCACAAACTGCAGTCAGTGATAACATATCATGCAATTGCTTAACATAAAAGACAAGAATAAAAGATCGCAATCTGCCCAAGAGAATAGCGTAATTTGGGAGTTTCAAATTGCATGATTGATGTGTTTGAACATAAAAACCAATAATTAATTTGAATAAAATGAATCCAAAAAAAAAGAGCAGCAAAGCAAAACAGGGAACCTGAGAAGGGGAAGGGGGAACGGAGAAACCAAGATCGGCGGCAATGGAGAGTGCATCGGACATTCCTCCGATTCGCCTAAATGGCTTTTTCCCAACCCATGTCGTGTCGCTTCCCATCGACATTTCACGCCCAAACACTTCCTTTCACTTTCTGCCGATTTGAAATTACTTCCATAAAAGTTTCGATAACTGGAAAGTTGGTGATGGGCAGGGACGGCCAGTGCCAGATGTGTCCGGCCGGCCTCTAGTTGAGGATTTTTTAAACATACACCTTATTTGAATTTAAATGATTTATTATTACTACTAATTCCGTTTGGAATTTGCAACAAACAAAGAGCGAATTTTAATTTGAGAAGTGAAAAAGCTCTTTTTTTTTTTTTTTTTCAAGCATTCAATCTCAGTCCAATCAAGTTTATAAGTGAGTTTGTATTTTCTTTTATTTGAGAAAAAATAATTTTTCAAAAAATAGACTTACAGTGATTTTTTTAAGGAAGATATATAGTATTTCTTTTTAAAAAAAGATTTTTATTGTAAAAAAATTTGAAACAGATAAATTATTTAATTTTTTAAAATAAAATAAAATATATCATATTTAATAATTTAATATATGTAATTATAAATCATATGTATTAAAAATGATCCCAACAAAAATTATTAACAAAATTTAAATTTAATATCAATAAAAATGATAAATTTTAATTAATTAAATTAATCATTTATTGATATATAGTAATTATTTTTGACAATATATATAGTAATTATTAAAGCAAATATGCGGGCAAATGATTATATTTCATACTATTCTTTCTTTTTATTACATCTTAAGGTACGCTGCTTGTCAATTACTTTTAGTTGTCTAGACCATAAATTTGATTTTTTTTTAAATTGTGAATTTTTGCAATTTAAAACAAGGTAGTTTTCACATTTGAAAACTTTTTTCTAATTTCTTGATTCTTGATAGTGGCCATCGGTCAATGCGGTGGAGATTCATTTTTTTGGCCGCCTGATTGAGATAAAAACGTCATTCCAGTTCGATCAACGACGTCGACGTCTAGGAGCCTAAATGTAGTCTACACCAGTGAAATAAAATTAGATCGAAATAAAATATATCATATTTAATAATTTAAAATAAATAATTATAAATTATACATATAAAATAATTTAAATAAATGATCATAATAAAATTTAAATTTAATAATTTATTATTAAAAAAAATTTAATCAATTAAATTAATCACTTATTAATTATTAATTAATTTATTAAACTTTTGTTTTACGAAGTTTGTATCATCTGGCCCAAACATTTTGGGCCTATTTATAACAAATCCGAAACCCACATTCGGCCTCTTCAAAACCAGTAAAGAATTCCAATCGAGAGATCTAGGGTTTTTACTTCGCTACTCTATAAAATCCGCATCTAAGTTCTTTCATTCATAACGAAAAACATGTAATTTTAGGGTTTTTTTTTTGTAAAATAAATTTGTAAGGAGGAAGAAAAGTGTTGAGAGCGAAATCCCAATGAGGAAGAAATCCCATGGATAGGAAGTGCCGTATGACACTTTAATCAGCAGCGTCAATACGCAAAGGAAACTTTCCGTTTTCCCGTCCGCCAATCTCAGCCCTCTGATTATTGTTCTTAGGTGATTGATGGTTGGCCGGGAATCTACGCGGGGGCTTCCTCAAAGCGTGTTACGCTGTGTGAGTGATTTGAAACGGGTCTCTGAGGGTGTGCTTTTGGTTTTCCAACAATCATTTTAATTATTTATTTGTGGAGTGTTGGGTCCGATGCCACGTCGCCGGTAGCCAAGAAAAGAGCAGTGACCGGCGATGCTACGATCGGATCGAAAGGAATGTCATGTTTCGCTTGCTGATAGGAACCGGTGGATCTGACTCCTTGTGATCTACGGAGCCGTTTTCGGCGATTACATATTCTTAAATGATTTTTTTCCTTAACTCTTTTAGTAATCTTTTACGATTAATAGTCGGAAAGTGATTGATGAAGCCAATGAAGAGTTTTCTATTAATAGTTGGAATTACCGACTGAACTTTTAATTTTGATGTTACTTTCACTGGCTGTCTGAGGCTTCATTTATTCAGTTTGATTTCGTTTTTTGATTTGGCCCCTGGGGTTCCTCCCATTATCAAATTAAACCCTAAATTGAAATTTTTGTCTCCTTGTCCCAACAAACAGAAAACTTTGAGTATCAAGAGGCAAACAAGGTGATTAGCATTGACAAGGAAGATCTCAATTTCAATATGAACTGATTTCCTTTATTATTGCCATCTACAAGAAGCAGAGATTAAATGCTCTAAAACCCTACCCTGGGCCCCTTTTACAACGGCTCACAAAAAATTGGATTCGTGGTGGAAACAAAAGGAAAGATTAGGGCATCTACTACCAAATTGGGATTGGATTAGCCAAAGAAAATTAGCTTTTTGATTTTTGCCTGCTATCGGGACTCCACTAGGTTGGTGGAAAGAACCTGTTGAGGTTGAATGGCAAAGTGTAGAACTCCTCATTTCTATTGTCTCCTCTAAATGTTCTGAACTTGACCCACCATGGCATCCCTCTATCTTTCTTCGATTTTTCCACTTCTATCGTATTGTCCAGAAACACCGCCACGATCAGACCAACTGTTGCCGGCGATGAGAATATGGTATTCACCAATGCATTGAACTGCATGGACACTTACCTGCATCGTTAAGACACTAGCCTACAATTTATCAGGAATCTAATGGAATGGGTTTGACTACAATGCTTACCCATCCTGCATTGGTGTGAACGAGACCTCGGTATGTTGGATTCCAATATTCATTAAAGAATTGTGGGATGGAAATCCCAAGGAAGAGTGATAGCCCTGTAATAATGAGGTTTCTCATGCAATTCATGTTTGTGAATTGGAGAAATGATAATCCAACTGAAGCTACAGCAATCAGGAAATTGTCATTAAGGACATAAACAACATGGAAAAAAAAAAAGAACTTGGATAAAAGTAATACATACCCACAAGGCCAAACAGTACACAATATAGTGCTGCAAAGATCGGGAAAGGTATGGATGCAAATACAGCTCCAAATTTTCCTGCAAAAACATGAGTCAAAATACCATAAACGGGGAAGAATATGTCAATAATTTGTTGATGCTGTCACAATTAAGTGGTCTTAATTGTTATATGTAAGTCAAAAACACTGTTTGTCTAACTCTAAGCCACATGCCTGGACACTGGTTAAGAGAATTATAAATGCTTCTCATAGCATGCATCAAGTTCCTTGCTCCTTAGGATTCCAAAGTAAGGTGTAAGTACCTAAGGTTGAGAAAAACATCATGAAGGCAGCAGATATCTGAACAACTCTGCGACTTCCAACTCGGCTTAGCCCGAGGAGTCCAACATTTTCCCTGAAACACAAGCAAGATGTCTTAAACATGGGGGGTCAAGACAACACTAGCAGCATGCAGCAATAGCTGCTGTAGATATCTTACACAGAAACAGTAGAACCAGTCCCCGTTCCAAATAGACCATCAAGCAAGATGCCAATCCCCTGCAAAATGATTATGAAAATTTTATAGCTCTTCAATCCACTTGAATGAAGTATGACAAAAAAAAAAAAGGTAACTGAATGAAATGTCAAATTACTAAAGTTAATATAAGGTACATAGTATGACAAAGTTGAAAATTTTAAAATTGTGTATAGTCTATAGTGTGTGAGAAGCTAGAAGGATGATGCTCATGGCTGAGGATGAAACAGATCAGTTGTTTTTTACACTGAAGCATAATTTGAAGCAATCATGGAAAGATTATGTTCACGCTACATGTAAGCTATTTCTTAATTATATCATTCAGTGACTGCTTAAACCTTAAATGATGTTAAAATGTACAAAAATCTTTAAAATGGCAACTTTCTGGATAAACTCAATAATAACAGCTCAATCCTTCCTTTTCTGTTTCTGTTTCAACTATAGAAAATATTCATATCAAACAGAAATAAGATCAAATCAATTGCTATAGAATAACAGACTTTAAAAGATATTAAAGTAGTTATACTTGCTTGCTATATAAATGACAGGCTCTTTTATCTTCATCATATATCCTTCCCCTCAAATGCTAAAATAATATGCTACAGTCAATAAGTACATGCTATGATAGATTGCCAATGAGGTCTTATCTTAATCCTAAGGGAAAGGCTCCTGAAACAATAAGGCCCTAGGTTCAAGTTTCACAATGTGAGGGTTTGATCCAATTTTACGTTGGATTTTCTTCAGCTATATGATGGTTTGTTGGTTATCTGTTTGCTGGATTTCCCTCTACAAGTGCTTGTTTGGTTGATCATATATGTATTTTCTTAGCTACTTGTACTTGTTTGGTTTATCAGAAAAATGGAATGAAAGAAAAAGAAATAGAGAGCAATAGTAATATTAAACCAGCCCACCTGCCAGCCAATCCCACGGCTTAATACGTAAGCTGGAGGTGGAGTTGCAATAGCCAATCGAGATGCTGCCTTGTAAGCTCCAGTTGACTATAGCAAGATAGGTAACATTAAGAAGCAATTTCATCAATCCAGACATTATTTACAGTAGACTTGTCAGTTTGAACTTTAAGTAGAATGTATCATCGATAGATGTACCTCAACCATAGACACTAAAACAGCAGACATCATAGCAAAGGAATGGCCAGCTGAAAATGTAGGAGGACCCCACTGAAGAGGGTATGGGAACTTGAACCTGAATCATAAACATTAATGTCAGAACCAGTGAAAACAGAACACAAGTAAAGAGAAGCTAAAGTTGATATTTTGATATACCACGGAGCAGTAGATATGAGATTTGCTCTGTCAGTACGGCAACTAAGTTGAGTAGTATTCGGCTTGTAACGGTAAGCCCCACTGGCAGTCAGTGTAAGAGAATAGATCCAAATGATTGCAACACAGATCAATACAGGAAACCTTTCAAAAATAGGGACATTTCTTAATGGCCTCACATGCTTTAGGTACTGCAAACTCCCAAAAAGCCATAACATGTGAAACTCAAGCAAAATAAATAAAGGAGTGAATAAAAATAAAAGGAGAGAAAAAATAACTGGGGCAGTGATATGGTAACAGTTATACTAAAAACTTACTTGCGACACTCCAATCACCAACAACAGCATTGGCAGCCCGATTTCCACACAGTTTCCCAGCTGAAACAAATAATGCAAACAACAAATTAGAGGTGTGTGATACTCACATAGAAACAGGAAGTATCCCATTCAGCTAATCTCAGTAAGATTTGATATAGTGGTTACTGCAAACATAAGTCATCTGTTAAACAAAAACATTGCGGTGAAAAATGAAATATGGATGGTCAACACTCCAAGTCAACATTGGAATTTAAGAATCTCATTCCTTAAAAAGCTAAATAACAATCTTAGCATTGATATCAAACAGCCCACTTAACTGAAAAAATGACATTAAATGTGTTTGGGCGAAACTATAATATGATTTTCTTAATGTTAACTAGACTTACGCATCCATTATTAGCATAAACATTTCCCAATAGAATCTAATTTTTCTTTTACTTTAAGTCATGGTTGGTTTTTTATTTTTTACTTTTTTCCCCAGAAAGTGGGTAGTTATGATCATAAAAAGAACTAAAGATAAGAGAAAGTGTCCACTCAGTGAGGGGGAATGATTCGAATGAAGGCTCAACACCATTTAAGGAGACTAAAGTAATCATCCAAAGACAACAAGGATGATTTAGTAGCTTCCTGTGACACTTTAAAAGGAATTTTGATAGCACACTGAGCTAACAATCATATTCAATGAGCTAGAATTAAAAAAAAAAAGAAAAAAAACACTAAAATGCAGACATTAGCATTCCTGATTATGTGGCTGCAAGATGTGCTAAATATATCAAATAGACGTTCCATACTCAGAGCCCATCAACTAAATGGATGCTCAATGTAATAAAAAAAATTCCTTCTATAGCAATACCTACCAAAGGAAATCCTTTCTGAAACAGTCCCAAGCCTACCAATGCAACCACTGGCGCCATACCAACAGGGCTAAAAAACCTGCATGGAAAACCAAAACAACAGTGAAGAACAATATAATCCTACTCTGGTGGGTTAACAGCTTCGCATTTTCTTATGCTACCAGTGTACCGTGAAAAGAGACCCCAAACTTGGCTGTATCCCACGATAATTTGTATGCTTGATGCTACAATAAGAGCTCCTTGAATAGCTCGCATCGTTTGTATAAATCTCTGCAAACCAATCACATGGGAAGATCTCTTTCAAATTACCCCTAGCAATGAGAAAGTTCAATTACTGAAAAGGGAATCAAATTGACAGACTCTAGTGGGATGTGGCACTGATGGGGCACCATACTAACAGTACCACAGCTTTTGATACCATGAGTTTAAAGAAGTTAGATTCATCAACTTAAACGCATAATTCTGTAGAGTTAAAAAAAAAAAAAAAACTATTTGCAGTAAGCATCTTATTCTTAGGAGAAAGAAACCCATTAAACTCATGTTTCCCTAGCCCATTTTTATGAACCAATGTTGATAGGTGGGTGTAAAAAGCAATTCAAAGTTATGTGTTTTCATATGACTAGTTGAGGACAATGATGTAAATGACGAATAAATTTTACAAGGTAAGCTTGTCAGGACATTGACACCTGCTCCCTTGATATTGCTCTGAAAGGTTAGATTTCTTTTTTTGCAATAATAAGTCCTGACTATTGAAGTGGTGATAAAAGAAATTCCAAATCAGTTAAATAGGGGGCAACCCAGGCGCATAAATATAACAAAGCCTCTCCACCTAGTGCTAATTGATTTTTGGTTGGATGGTCATTCTAAACTTTAACATGGTATCAAAGCAACCAATTGGTTTTAGGTTAGATGCCCATCTAAAATTTATACGAGTTCTTTTGTCTTTCTTAAATTAATATTGGAAAAAATAAGAGTTGCTCTTTCTCCAAGCAATGACTCACTGATGCTCCTGCTGCTAGGTTAGAAGGCAGAGTTTCACTACTATGTTTGCTAGGATGCATATGTTCACACAGTTCTGATGTTCATAAGCTATGGAGTAAAAAGGTTTTTTCATCCTTGTCAGCTATATTTAGACAGTTCACATTTGCTCAAAAATAAAGAAACTGGTGGTCAACAAGCAACTTACTTCATGTTGATCACTAATCCGTTGCAATGATGAATCACTTATTATATAGGCTATTGGGATGATATAAGCATAAGAACCTCCAACAATAGCTGGTAACCTTGTCCCGAAAAGAGCTTGAAGAAGGGTGTTAATGCCAGCTACAAAGAGCAAAGTCTGTATTACCCGTGCTTTGTCCCCCTGGTTATGAGCCAAAAATGGATAAAGAAACAGGATAGGTGTTAAAAGAAAAGAAGGCAATTTTAGCAGAAGGATAAATGCATGATCTATCATGGTAAATAGTGCTCCAAGATCCTCTAGACCAAAATTCAACCATATATGATTACCAGTTTTCAATCTACTGTGAAGTTGAGAAGAAGGGAAAAGAAGAAAAACAGAAAAAAGAAGCAAAGACAAGGCCTTATCTCATTAATCAATGGCATGTTAACCTCAAAAAATAATACTAGTAGGGAACCAATAAACTTGGTTCAAAGTTACCAGCATAGATCCCTTGGCGTGGCAGCAATTCATGAGATAAACCAAGCAAGAATTAAGATGATAACAAACTAAAAAATTTGAGTATAACCAGCTTACATCGCTTCCGCCCATCGCTGGGACAAGCAATGAAGGAATCATTACACTTGTACCCAACATCAGGATGTAGTTCTGAAACGCTAATAGGATGGTTTCAGCTGCAAGAAAAAAGCTTTGTTTATAAGCATGGGTAAGATATTCAGGAATAAACTTGAAGCCTACACGTGTGAACTTGACAAAGTCAAAATGAAGACTTGTTTCTAATATGCATTAGTTTAGACTTAATTGAACTGATATTTAAGCTGTTGATAATTATTTAGAATAACAAGGTATAGAGTGACAAAGCTGTATGTGTATATTAAAAGAAAATAATCGGGTATATATACAGTGATAGAAATGTGATTGCAGTGCAGCTACAGGTATGAATAAATAACTAGAATCCCTTATCTCCTAAATTTTGCTTAGCATGCAGCTACAGGTGCGGACAAACAACTAGAATCCCTTAATTCTTGGCATTGATCCACATTGATTAACAATGAAAGAAATTGTTACTACACCCTTTTTATGGGGCAGAGATGAGATCTACATCAATGAAACTGTTTATAAGAAATCCTGTAAATAGCAAGAGCGTAGCTTTTCAATTATGGGCTCATCATGGGAAAATTCTTCAGATTTCAACAACTTATCTACTAGACTAAATCATAACTGCAGTCATAAAAACATCAGCATCCATCAAAAGCGTCTTATCTTACTTGCATCTAAGATAAAATCCTTAAGCATAACTTATTCCCTATGTGGACCACAAATATTTTCTGTCAATATTGAATGTTGACGATCACTTTTAATGGCCTTGTTATTCATCCTACTCTCACCCTTTTCTTCAACTTATTTTTGTCTCTACATGGCTCAATGTTATGCTTATAGGTTGTTGAAAGTTAGAGTTCCATACACAAGGCAAGAGAAGAGTACCCAAGTAATGCAATTGGAAATACAGAATTAACTAGCAGCCCAGTCACAATGTGGCCTAATCTTAAAAACAGGGACTACAAGAAATATCCTTATGAAAACTGAATTGGTTACTTGATCCTTCAATTCTTTAAGCTGCAAAGCATTTAGCTTGTGTATTTCTCGGTCATATGGAATTCGTGTAGAGGTAATAAGAGCCTAGAAAAGCACCAAACCTCAACCTATCTTTTTCTTAGACATTTATCTCACATTATATCAACTATTATCCACCTTCTCTCAGCTTCATATCATATTGAAGTAGTAAATAAGTAAAGCCATTGCAGGGTGGGGATAGATGAGACCTTCAGCAGTCTGATGCACAAGCGGAGCCAGTGGTATGAGATGTAGGGAGGTTATTTCAAGGAAGGTGGCAATGGTGGTTAAATAGGTCCCTTAAGGGCGGGCAGCCCGATATAATTTAGCAGCTGCTGGCAAGGAGTTTCAGAAGTCTAATGGTTCACATGGCAAAAAAACCTTTAGTGTTACAAAATGCAATGATCAAATCTCTTACACTTGAACAAAACAAAGTAGATCCAATTCCAACTATCTCACTAAGAATCTAATTGTTATAATAGAAGAAATGTTGAAATTCATAGCCTCCTCAATAGTTCAAAAACCATCACTACCCTCATCAATCAACAAATAATTCTTAAATTGGAGACTAGATCCAATTTAATAAGTCTATATAGAAACAGCACATCCTAATATGGATTGCTAAAAGCAAATGCACAATGTGCATGATCTCTTCCAATATGATGTCGATCATCTGACAGAATTTGTACCAAGAGAAGGTAATTGTAAATATAAGTACATCAGTGTTATACGCTTGGGACCAATAGATATCTTGTCATAGAAAAAGAAACATGATCCTCTCGCAGGCCGTGGTCATTGCAGTCGTACTGAAGGAATGATCCCTAAAACATGCATGAGTTTTCTGCATTCCAAGTTGATGACTATTGTAATACAAAGCAAATGATACCCAGTAGTTGCATTCATCAAGCACGACTATTTGTACACGCAACCAAAGAGGATTGTTCTGTATGTAACAGGGAAATTACAGAAATGCCATTCAATTCAGTAAACCAACTTCCAAACATGATGAATACCAAGGAATCCTCTGTTTGGTACATGAGAAAATACAGAGAAAAAAACCCAATAAAATCATCAAAAATAAATCATTGGTTTCATGATAATTCCCGACTATCCAAAGAAATCATGAAAAGGGAAAAACTCTCCACGACTCAAAATCTTTTTTTTTTAAATAAAGAAAAAGCAGCATTTTGTCAGGAAATCAAGGAACAAATACTTACAGCAAAATGTTGCACATATTTAACATTATAAACAAAACTTGAGAAGCCCAATTAAAAAGTGGAAAAAAGTAAAATTTTTTAAAATAATTTATTTTCCCTCTACTAGGGTCAAGTTCATAATAATGCCATAATGTCTCCTGATACATTCACAGAAATACAAAGTTACTGACTCTAAAACAACAAGGAACAACCCTTTTGTTTTTAGCCATAACTATGACCCACAGCTTCTTTTTTTTTCTGCTTGCTTGTACCATCCTAGTGTCATAACGCGTAAAGCTTAAAGCCATTACCACAATGAGAAAAGCAAAAAAGAAAAATGGAAGAGACAGAAAACAAACATAAAAGAAACTTTAAGTTCAAGACCCATCATCCCATTTTTCTCATTTACTGCCTCGTTTTTTAGTTATAAAAATAATCAAAACAACACGTACCCCAGGGAGGGTTAGAGTCTATGCAGTACTCGAGGTCTTGAAGCTGGTCCATGGGAGGATGGGTTATTTCTGCCATTGTTATTAAGCTTTGGGAAAGAGAGAAAAGAAGAAGTTGAAGTAGAAAGAAGTAGCAGTGGAAAAACAAGAAGAAGAAGGAGAAGGGAAACTGAGAACAAAGTAAAGTAGAGATATAAAGTGAAGAAAAGTTGCCTCCAAGGAAATAAAAACAATAAAAAGAGAATAATATGCCAATGAGCAAAAGCAAAGCCAGCAGCAATAGCCTCTCAGTGAAGCCCTCCAATAGACTCTTTTTTCCTTCCCTTACCTCTCTGCTCCTCTCTTGAATCAGTTTTTTTTTTTTTTTTTTTTAAATTAGTGTTTGCCCTTGAGTTCTTAGTTTATTTACCAAATAGTCATCTGGCCCCACAATTTCCCCGGTAGCAATCAATGAAGCAACAGATTCAGAAGAATGCCACAGCAAGAGGCACCTGGGCCTGAAAAGGACCCCAGTGGGAAATCCTTTTACGGTGCCGTTTTGGTGTCATACAACATTCATGTTCTTGTAGCTTTTATCCCTTGCAAGTAGTTATAATAATTTATATATTTGTGTTACATAAAATATTAATAATTTATATTTTATATTATATTTTATATATAATTTATATATTATAATTTAGATTAACATAAAAATATAAAATATATTTTTAAAATTTTATTAAATATATTTTTATTAAAAATTTAAATTATATTATTTTTATATTTTTTTCATATCAAATTAATAAATTATATTTTAAAATATTAGATCTACTTGTAAATTCCAACTATACTAATTAATGGCAGCCAATGGTACCTCTAGGCTTTAGACACTATAAAGAATAAAAATGAGAAGATAGAAAGTACATTTCATATGTACTTATGAAATTGTCATGTTAATATGTCAAATTAATTATCATGTTAGATTAATATTTCATGTGCCCTTTTTTGTATAAAAAAAATTGTAAATATTAAGATTAATAAAATGATAATATTATAAATATTATTTTATCCTGTCTAATGAATGAAAAGCATGGATTCGCAGGTGTTGCATGACAATTTTAATGATGTGACATTTATCATAAATATCCAATACTAGTATGATATGAAAGATATGTGTAATAATAAGATTTATACAAAGATGAACCTTCTAGCAAAATTAAAATGCTAATATTTTTTTTTTGTTATATTAAGAGAGCAAAATCTTAATATAAGTAAGGAGAAAATGAAAGGTTTTGTTTGAAATCAGAAAAAGTTTGGACACAATGCTAGGAATTTTACCATCAATAAATGATATAAAATTAAAATTTTAAAATTTTAATTTTAATGATTTGGATTAATTTTTTTTATTTTATTATATATCAAATTAAAAAATATTATAAATTTAAATTCTCTCAAACTTATATCTTTTAAATATTAATTTTAATAATATGTCAGTTAATTTAAAAAATAAAAAAAAATGGTGGAGAATATATGAAGGGGTGGTCCACAACAATTACATTGAGAATCAGAATTTGGGGAATCCAACATGGTCCCCTACCTTACATTTAAGTTTTTGGTCCCAAAAAAAAAAAAATACTAAAGGTATAAAATGGGTTTAGCAAAGTGAATGGGGAAGGTTGGTATACAAAATGAAAGACGACAATAAATGCTGTGAATTACGATCTGAAGCAACAATATTTAGTAAAGAAGTTAATAAGCATTAAATGTTGGATTGAAGAGTTTTTCTTTTACGTTTTGTTGCTTGCTTGCTTTGTTCCTTTATGGCATGGGTGGAAAGGGAAAAAGAAGAGAGAATATGTGCTTGCTGAGGCTAGGCAGGAACAGACTGCGAGAGGACAGCTTTACAAATAGATATAGTAAAGAAGAAAAGGATGGGTGAGTGAGCAAAATGGTAAATAAGTGGGAATGAGAGGGATAAACAAGGTAAAGTCAAAGAACAAACGGCGACGAGAAGGAAAGTGACTTTAAAAAAATGTAATCTTACTAGTATTACTTTAATAACTATATTCATTGTGAGGCTAATTTTGTGTGAATTACTTGGCTAACTATATGGACCAATGTCTATTGAACCTTATGAATGTTATACACCTTCAATTAATCATATAATAATATTTTATTAAAAATTTAATTTTAAAATTTTAAAATCCTAAAATCAAATACGTTTAATCTTAAAAATATTTTTAAAATTAATTTCTTTGATAATGTATCATCATGTAGTTCATTAACATTATAAATTGACATTGCATCAAATATAAATTTTTTTATTATTTTAAATAATGATAAAGTGACAAATTAATATTTAACATAAGATATTTAAAAGAAAAAAAGAAGAAAGATTTAACATAAGATATCATTAGTGTCATTCTATAAAGTCCAATATTATCTGCTCGATTTTATGGATATATCTTACTATAATACATTTAAAATTTAAAATTTCTTTTTGATAATGAAAATTTCAAAATTTAAAACATTGACAAAGGCCTCTTATCCTTTAAAGATTTTCCAACGAGAAGAACTAATCCATCAATTTTTGTTGCCAAAAAATTCATCAATTTGAAAAAAAAAAAATTATCTGATTGGATTTTTAGATTAGCGGTATTAAAAAATCAATACACATGTTAGTTTTTTAAATATTATTTGTAAAATTTTAAAATTCTATCGATAAAAAAAAAATCTTTACTATTTAAAAGTAATCAATCTAATTTGAAAATTTATAAGAAAAAAATTACCTGTTATTATGCATTAGGAGGTTTGAGGAATTTTTATATGTAAAAATAATAAATTAAACATAAATCAAATGAAAAACAAAACAAAATAACATTGTGAATGTTCATGTGGCTTGTTCTTAATGACTATATTGCCCTCCTTAACAAGGAAAAATAAAAAGAATGTCAGTTAATTGAAGAGTAATAATATGATAAAAAAAATTTTAATTATATAAATTTAAAATTTAATTTAATTGATTAAGGCAATCAATTTTAAAAAGTAATATTTGTATAATCTTTTTTATTATTTTTAGATTATGACTTTTTTTATATGAAAAGTTAAATTTTATTTCTTTAGAAAAAGAAAATAAAAACAGACATTAAATATTTAATTAATATGGAATTTGGGATAACTTAAGTTGGCTTACAAACGCCACCGTCCAAACAATGGCTTTTCGTTTATGATGAATGCTACCAATATTTATTTTTCTAAATTCTTTAATTTACCATAATGCCCATGCATGAGGAAATGTGGATTGTGGCGGGACATTTACGTGATTAACTGTAATTCTAAGGACTTGCTTTCATAATAATTTAATATGCTTTTTTCTATTTGATTCTTTTGGTACGGCTAAGAATATTTTCGTAAAATGCACTTTAATTTTATTGGATATAGAATGTTAGTATTTCACACAACCACGTGTCTGTCACAGTAAATACTGTAAAATCGGAGTTCATTCGTAATTTTTTTTTTACAGGAGGAGGATTTTAAAAAATTTATTTAATTTTGATATTAAGAGTAAAAAAAAAAAGAGTTATTGATGTGGAATTAATGTTATTTGAGGCTATTAGTGATACGAGAATTGTTAGACAGCGTATGGTAGAAGATATTATTTTCTGTTTTGAAAGCTACTTTCACTGTCCTTTAAGAAGGTGTTTCAATAGAAAAAAAACCTCTTTTTTGATCCTTGCTTATGATAAAATTAATGCATCGGGATTCCGAAGGTAGTGAGATAAGCGTACGTTAGCCCACCAGGACATTCCTTTCAGAAAGGGGAGACATGAGGATTTTCGACGATCTCCACTCCAATGCCTGAGAGCTATTTTGGATGCAAAGGTATCTCTGGCGAGACTAAAATTTTGTACAAGAAAACGTGTAAGATGCGATTAAAATCTCATTTGGATTTCATTGCTTGACACGAATGTTGGCTTTTTTCCAATAATGAATCGATCATTTAAATTTTTTTTTTTATCTTTTTAATTATATTATGAAAACAAATGCAGAATTTTTTCATTTTAATTTTTTATTTAAAAATTTTTAAATAATTTTGTTAATCTAATATTTTTATTTAATTTAATATTTTTAATGATAATTTATTTTTTATTACAATTTATCTCATTGTTATCTTAGTATTTATATCTAACAATATTATTTATTATTTATTTTAATTTTGTTATTATAATATTACTTTTATATTGATCATTATTTTTAATATCACCAAAATTAATTTTATCACCCACTCAAATAAATTTGAAGTTAATAAAAATGATAGAGGAGAAGAGCAAGAGCCTATGAGATCAAGAGAACGTAGAGAAAATGAAGAGTGAGAGAGTCCAACGATAATTGTTGAAAATGAGTTATCGGAGTTGGTCAATCGTGGCATCCTTTGAGAGGGCCGCGTGGTCGCCTCCTTTCAGGATTTACAAATCTTGGAATGTATTAAAGTCTACTTTTAAATAATTGTTGCGGATAGAAAATTTTTAATTAAAAAAATGTATATAAAAATTTTACGAAAAATTATTATAAAAAAATATGATTTAGATTTATATGTATTTAATATTATTGTGAAAAATTAAAATATTTTTAAAATATATATTAAAAAAAATGATAATTAAATAACACAAACCATAAAATATTTAATATTGCTTTGACGTTAAAAAAAATATATTTTAAAATCTAAATGCAATGTTAATCAAGATTTAATTTTTATTATATTTTTAATATAATACGATTAAAATTTATTATACTTTTAATAAAATTTAAATATCAATTTTAAAAGATTAAATTAACATAAATTTTTTATTAATTTTTTTAATAAAAGTTATAATAATTTTTATTACTATTATTAATATTACTGTAATTAATTTCCGTTTGGATTTGATGAAAATTTTTGTGGGGTTACATCGATGCTTCTTACGGGGAGCAACCCCTTCGTCGGTTAGGATCAAACTGTGTAAGAGCTAAGTACCAAGGTACAGGACCCTTGTCGGGGAGCCACGAGTATTCATGGGGAGGTGGGGTCATGTCAATCCGACTTCGATTTTAGCTGTCTAAGTGATGTAATGTCCTTTCCTTAGCATGGCATATGTTATGTTGAGGTGACAAGGTCCATCTCTTTGTTAGGGTTCGAGGCGCCTCGAGAGGTTTGGGCTCTTAGGCCTTAGTTATATATATATATATATTGACCCCTTTATACACATAATATAAACACATAATATGATAAATATAATATATTTAATTTTATTTTATTATATAAATATACGTTTAATATATTGAACACGTTTAATATATTTTTTATATTTATTTTAATTTAATATAAATATATAAAGATTATTTTAATTTTTTATTTTTTAATTATGATAATTAACTATATAATTTCATATAAAAATTATTTTAAACATTTAATTATGATACTTATTTAATAATTATTATAAAATTATTTTTTATATTAATAATAAATACAATATAAATATAAATATTAATTTTATATATTATTATTTTATTTTTTAATTTTTAATTTGATATCAAAAATTAATATAATTATGTAATATAAATTAAAATTTAAATATACTAACCTGCAGGCCCGTGCTATGCTGCAAGCTTGTTTTGACAGAAAACTCAAACTGTGAGCAAAACTCAACAGTGTGTAAAGACTTTAAAATTAAATTGTTTTTCTCAATTCGACTTTGTAGTTCCAAAATCTGATATGCATAAATAGAAGAATATTGTACTCTTAATGAAGTAAAATGTGTAGCACCATTTACAACTCAAAGAATTTAACATACATTACTAGCATATAGACTTCAGATTAAGTTCAGCCATCAATTTAAATCTAAAGCAGTTGAAGCAAGCGAGAAGAAACAAAAGAACCTCAAACTTTTGTTCTTCATTTGCATTTCATTAGATCTAATTGATCTTTATCATTCATAGAAGAGTCGAGGCAAGGGTCCTTTTCTACCCTCTCCAAACCTTACAACACAGAAAAAGTAAAAAAGCTAACTGTTAAAATTTGAGTTCCAAATAGATTTCAAACTGACTGCCTTTCAATCTTTTAAGATTGTGTTCCATTTTAGTTTAACTCAACATAATGCTTATCATCGAATATAGAATATAAGACTTAATGTGTTGTTGTTGTTGTTGTTGTTGTAATGCTTACCATCGAAAAGTCAAAGCAGTGAAGTTTTACTTACTGAAATAACAACTAAACAATGGCTACAATCAAAGAACCATTTTGAGGGTCACTTTCTGTTCAACTGTGTCAATCTAATATTTGCCTGCTATCAGAAAGAACTTTCTTTTATGAGATTGAGAGAGTATGACTTTATAATGCTTTTAAATTTCTTCTCTAAAACCAACAAATCTCACCCCAGCCAAAGCCTAGCCCAACTTCCAATTTCTAATTGTATGCCAGAAGAGATATGTGGACACATAAACCTATAATAAGGTTTTTCTATTTCTTGTATTAAGTTTCACTATCATGCAAATAATATTTATATTAAAATTATATTTTTCAACACATTCTAACATTATCGCTGCATAAAATAATGACTACAGACACCAATGATTCAGTTCATGCTAAGAAATCATACCCATTCTCAGTCTTATTTGTTGTATTTATATCATAAACCAGAGCATGTCGCCCCTGTAAAAAAAATAAAATGTACCGATGATAGCTTAGCAATCCACAGAATTATTATTAAAATAGTTATAAAAGGCATTTTACAACTCTTAGCAGGCATTTAAATTTTGAGGCATAAAGCACATTCCTTTCGAACAATCAGATTATGATTATGGGTGCCTTTAAATATGTAACAAAGTTTTTTCCTAATAAAATTGTTGCAACATTGGGAAATAAAAAAGCTTCATATGTGCTTTTGACTCACAAGTCAAGAAACTGCATAAAGAACTCCAGAAAGTGCCACTATGACTAAGCCTTATATGCTTTCAATGTTACATAATTTTAAAACTTTCATCATCACCTAAAAACTCTGACTTAAGGTAAATCCCAGAGTGAGAGACAGAAATCGTCTTTGTATGCCTTGAACATACCTCAAAGGGATTGATATAAGCAATTACAGCTTCATAGAAGTTGTTGTCTTCAGGCCATCTCGTCCACGCTTTCCTTCTAATTAAGGGATCAAAAGTTGCTCCTTCAGCATGTTCATTTGCCGAAAGGCCACCAATGGAGCTAGGGTTATTGATTTGCCTATTTCCAGCCGAAACTGTAGAACTTTCTTAATTCAAAGGAAAAATGAAACAAAAATATTTAAAAAGATTGAGAATCACCTCCAATGAGAAGATTTACTGAGCAAATGTCTCGGTAAATCTGTAATATTCACAGTCACACCATAGGAAAGGTTCAACCATATAGAAACTGAGCAAATGTGTATCCTTAAGAGTTTTTTTTTTTTTTTTTTAATTAAAAACGAAACATGCATTGGATGACCAAAAAATGAATAGTCAATTAGTAAAAAAAAGGTTTAAAAAAATGATTAGCTTTTCTTCTTTCACTTCTTTCTTGCCTCTAGTGAAATACTTATACCCTCCGTAAAAGAGTAAACCCCAGCCTATTAAAGAAACAATCACAACCTGCAACAAACATAAAAGATTAATTCAATTAAAAAAAAGTGAAAATTTAAGCATCTCAAAGAAATGGGTTTTCAAAAATAAGCAACTAAAACAATTAAAAAGATATTAAAAAAAAAACCTTTCATGCTCTTCTTTCCATTTAGATAGGTTCATGGGATCTTCCCAAAAATTCACCGTAGGTTCACAATAATCTACAACAAAATCCAATCACCAAAAAAAGACAATTGTTTTATTGAAATAAGCTCAAAAAGAAGAAAGGCGTGATTTTTCTTATCATGGTTATAAAATGGTGATAGAAGTGTGAGAAGAAAATACCAACGCCACCATCGGCAAGGCCACGGTGGTGGATGAGGGTGGCAACTTCAGGAGTTGAATAAGCTGACTTTGGTGAGGACAACTAAGCCAGATTGGTGGCCTGGCCAGCCCTGGTGGTCCAAGCTGGCGTAGTTTTGGTGCAAACTGCTCTCTTTGTTTCTTGGAGTGCTTTTGAGACTGTGTATAGCATGAATTTCCCCTTCCCTGATTACCTTTCTGTGAGATGAAACTTCTGGAGAATAAAAGCAGATGAAGCTTCTGGAGAAGCTTCCTTTAAGACCAAAATTACCCTTAAATCTTTTAACCTTCCATTGTTAAGCTGTCCCTTCAATACAAATAAGAGTAATTTTCAATAATAAACTAAAATTAATCCAAAATAAAACAAAAAAGGCAAACCTGCTAAAGACAAATTTGCGAGTCTTTCAGTGTTCTTCATCTTCATGTTTATTTCTAATATAATAGGGATGAAAACTCGAATTTTTTTTAGCTACAACAAAAAAAAAAAAAGTTAAAAGTCAAAATAGATCGAAACAATTAATGAATTAGTTGAGAAAAAAAATAAAATCAAGATTTAAATGAATTTCCAAGTAAAATTAGGATTAAAATTTTTTATTATTCTTTCTCTCAGATTGAGAGAAAATACGGGTAACGGTATAAATCATATCTGAACAACGATATATAACAAAAAGAGTAAAAAATTAGACATGCAGAATTTTATTAACACTGAAAACACAAAACTGAGAAACATAGATAAAATCCTCATAGCAAAACTTATCCCAAAACTTTAAATCGGAGCAACTAAAAAGCAAAGGCTGCAAATCCAATATATCAAAAAAAAAAAAAAGCCATGAACATTAAACTGAAACTAACGTTAAGTACAACGTTAGTAGCATTGTTATCCATCATCATATCTTTCAACATGTTGGCTTCACATGCAATTCTAGGCTCCAACACCCACCTCCACGGCGTTAAAACCGTCCAGCTCCACTTAGCATTTGGCCGTGAGAGCCTTGCTTTTGACCCCAACGGAAATGCCCATACACCAGCGTTGCTGATAGTCGGATTTGAAGAAGAAAAGCAGCGCATGAAAGCTGAAGACAGAGAGAAAGCGAGAAAGGACAGCTGGAGGCAGAAAAAACAAAGTAAAGACAATTTTTTATGACCCAAAATAACCTTCAATATATTTTTTATGACTTTAAAAACGTGGCCACTACAATTGAGGTAGGGATTGCTTTTAATATAATTATGGAGATATATTAAATACATATTAAATAAATATTAAATATTTTTATTTTTTTAATATGTAAGTATTTTTTATATTATTAATATATCAAATTTATTAAATTATAAATGATAAATAATTTATAATAATTTATTATTTTAATTATATTTTTATATATATTTATGTTAATCAATTTATTCATGTGTATCTATATTAATCGTGTCTATTCGTGTATATTTATATTATTTTTGTTTATTTATATCTTATTTAAACAAATTAAATATATACATATTAATTATATTGTATTGTATATAACACATATATTAAATGTATTATATTTATATTTTAAATTAATATATATTTAATATTTATATTTTAATAATTGTATCATTAAACATATTAAATATAACATAAAAATATGAATTATCAAATCTAATTATAGTGTCGAGGGGAAAAAAGATTTCACATATAACAAGATTGTATTTTTATAATAACCACCCTTCCTTTACTTAGGCATTTGTTTTCAACAGTGGGAGAGACCATGTCATGTCTCCAAAGCAGACTTTTATCTCGTAGCGAACACAATCTAATAATTCTTACATCGATAGCATTAGATAGCAATTTAATCTATAATTTTTTTATGTCTAAAGTAATGTTCAACATTCTATTTTGTGAAGAATATTGACTTTCCTCGCCTCTTTAATTACCAAGCTTAAGAAGAATTTTCAAGCACACAGGACACAGCCCAACACTTTCAACCCCTTTTCTACAATTCCAATTTCCGAGTTAAAAGGGGACTTTATTTGCATGGGAAACTCAAACTTTTTTTTTTCTTTTCTATATTTTTTGTGGTATCATCTTCATCAAAAAGGTAGTTTTCCAATGTTTTTAACATATAGCAAGCACTTTAATCTTCAAGATGGTATGTTCCTAGTAATTAAATTTTGCATTCCATAATTAAGTTAATGATTTTACATGGTTATATACTTTTATTTTGTGTGAAATAAAAGAATAAAATAAAAAAACTTAAATATATCTTGCTCATATAGCATCACTAAAATAAGTGAGTTTAAGCAAAACTGGAATTAAAAAATTACAATATCATATAAAATTGAATTTTCAATACGTCTTGGACACTAAAAATACATTTAAATCCACCAAGATTTTAGCTCAACTAAAACAAAGAACATTCCATTTTTGCCAACCAATAGACAATACAAAAAAAATGCTATTCATGTTAGAAGGGCTGAAGGGCAAGGGCATGATTTGCTTTGCTTTAGTTGAAGAAGCCATCTTGCCAGCAGAAGAAAGCAAAAGCCACTAAATACAATTAAAAATTTTTACGATAAAACAAGTTGAACACAAAAATTTTGGTACTAAAAGAAAAGAATGTACCATTTCTCATTCAATCTCTTTTTCGGGTCCAAAATACATAGTACAAGACACTGAGATTAAGATAAGTAGGCACCCAACAAGTCGACCGAATGAAGGAGCGATTCTTGAGGTGCCTATGCCCCATAACTGTGACAAGGCAACCTGAAACATAATCCAAGGCAAGAAAAATCAATATGATTTGTAGCACTTACTAGACAATGATTAACTATTTTAAAATAGGAAATGGTTCACCCACTTTCTTTAAGAAGTAGATTCTAGGTTTGATCTTCAGCACTTGCATCATGAATGCCAAAGCAACAAAAATAGACTGCGGCTATTAAAATTGTACAAAATAAAACAAATTGAATTTCTCCTTCAGGCTAGTAAAATTGTTTCTCTCCTTTTAAGACTAGTCCCATAATATATGTCCATAGTTGACAAAGTCAAAACAAAAGCCTTTTTCTTTCGCCACAACATAATTTAAAACAACTTCAAGTATCTTCCTCCTATCAAAATGATCTTATTTATTTTCTCACTGCTTTTCTCCAATCCAAGCAATTAGTGGAATTAGATTTCGTCTTAATCACTTCTCTCTTATCTCTTATTTTCTCCCACCAACAACTCAAAATGCATTGTTAGCATTAATGACCTCAACTTTAATTTGTAGAGTAAGAAGTAGCTCCAGCTAGAACTTAACCTCAAGGAACCTACAGCCTCCTTCTAAGCTGGTTACACAATCAATCAGAAAGAATACCCTAAGTGCAACTGAGAGAGAAAGAGAGAGAGTTTATACCTCAATAAACTGGACATTTGCAACGTTGCTAATTTTCTCAAGCTGAAGTCCACGCGCTAGAAACACCTGTTGCAGAACATATTCAGGCATATATGGGATAAAGCATTGCCACAAAATTGGGAAACTACAGTTCAGTATGCTGGTTACTATAATTATTGTGATAGAAAAATAGGTCAGAAAAAAAATCAGTTATTACAACTGTTGTTGCAATAGTGTTTATTGATTGTTGTATTGGAAACAAACCTCAGCTAAGAAGGACAGAATACCAAGTGCAAGCATCAGAGATAGTGAATAGAAACTTGGCAGCACAAACTCCTGTGATATACGAGTAAATGCAAAGTTTTGTTGAGAAAAGCTGTAAACACTTGAAATACCAAGAAATGCAACTAATGCAAACCATATTCAAAATAATGATTTCTAGCTCCACTTGTAGAAACTCTACTCAAAACAAGTTCTGAGCTAACTGTTAGTAAAATAGTTGGCAGTTATACAAACTGATTGATTTGAAAGTCCAACTAGGAGCAAGTGCATGATAACAACAAACTAATCCTTTTCACATAACGAGGGTTAGCTACAAGGATCACATTATGCCACTGTGCTATATTAGGGCCATATTCTCAATAAATAGTATGTCTCTTTTGATACTTTTCATCCAAGTCTTCTTTGGTCTTTTCTTTGTTTTGGACATGGATGTCATCCAAGTAAGTCAGTTTTTTCTTAGTGGAACACTCATAGGCTGCTCCTTTACGTGGTTAAAACTTTACCACCTAAAACAAATTTACTTTTAAATTGTTACCACTGTGGGAAAACACTTATTTACAGCTGGTTGTAATCTTGTAATTTGTATATTTATTTGTATCTCTAGAATTAAGTATTTGTATCCCTAGAATTAAGGATAAAAAATTAGGATAGACAATCCCTCAATTATAGGATCAATTTTAGGAAGATTTAGTTTCCTAGTTTACCCACTAGTTAGTTGTATATAAACCTAAGGTGCTTGTATAATTCTTAAGAGCATTTTTTCAATACACATTCAGTTTTATTCTTAGTTTTCCACACAATTTTATTTTTTAGTTTTTTTCACATGGTATAAGAGCTTTAGGCTCTTCTTGGGAAGTAAAATTTTCAGCTTTCACTGTTGACTTCTATTTTAGACTTTCATTGCGGAACCCCATTAAGGCCTTCATAGCTATTTTATTTTTCCCTTCTTTAGCTTTAATTGCTAAGAGTCATTTTTGGTTATATCTTAAGACTTGTTTCAGTTCAAAGAAAGATAACAATGTTAAAGATAACAAAATCCACTATAATGCCACCCGATTTGAGAAAAATGTCAACTGGTAAAACCACCAAAATACTATAAATGTCTCGAAAACAAGGAGAGTTGGACAGAAAAGAGATTGAGAAGCCAAGAAGCCTATTGAAAACCCTTGAAAAGCCCACTAGAGTATGTTTCTTGGGTAAAATCTCAAGTTCAGGCAAAGTCTCTGATCGTCATGGATCAAATGTTTTGGTTAAGCCTATTTTGAGTTCTTAAGTCATTGACTCAGGAGTCACAAACCACATGACACATTCCTCATAGAAGTTTAATACATATATCCTGTCCTAGGAATAAGAAAAATGTTGTTGCAGATAGTTCACTTACTATAATGGCAGGATTAAGAGATATTCAAATTAATTCTTCCTTTGTTCTTAAAAATGTTCTTCATGTTCCTCGATTGTTTATTAATCTGATATTTATTCAAAAATTTACTAGAGACATAAACTACCACGTGACTTTTTATCCCTCATATTGTGAATTTCAGGACCAAAGTTCAGGAAAAAAGGTTGGACTTACTAAGGAAAAGGATGGATTATACTATCTTGAGACATCAAACAATACAAGTAATATCAAGAATGATTTACTTTTGTCATTTCTTTCTGAAAAATCTCCCAATAAAGATAAAATCTGACTTTATCATTTTTTTTCTTAGACATCCTTCTTTTGGAACTTTGAAAAACATGTTTCCTTATTTGTTCAAAGGATTAAATATTGAAAATTTTCATTGTGATACTTGTGAACTTGCAAAGCATAGATGTGTGTCTTTTCCAATTAGTAACAAAAGAAGTTCTACTCCTTTTTATTTGATTCATGATGACATTTGGGGTCCCTTTACAATTCCTAGTATTTCTAGTGCAAGGTGGCTTGCTTCTTTGATAGATGATTATACTAGGATCTCTTGGATATTTTTATTTAAATCCAAATCAGATGTGAATAGTGTGTTTTTAAACTTCCAAAACATGATTCAAAATCAATTTGGAGTGAAAATCAAGGGATTTAGGTTTGATAATGTAAGAGATTATTTCAACTAGAGTCTACCTATTTCCAAAAAGAAGGGATTATCCATGAGTTATCTTGTGTTAATTCTCCACAGTAGAATGGAGTGGCAGAGAGGAAAAACAGCCATTTACTACCCATAACCCGAGTTTTACTTGTTCAAGTAAGCGTACCAAAATCCTACTGGGGGAAAGCTGTTCTCACTACCACACATTATAAATAGGTTACCTTCAAGGGTTTTGGGATTTAAAACTCTTATGAAACTACTCTTACAATTCTATCCAACTTTAATACCACAAACAACCTCACACCTAGGATATTTGGTTGTACATTATTTGTTCATGTTCACAATCATAATAGGGGGAAGTTGGACCCTAAAGTAGTTAAGTGCATTATTGTGGGGTATTCATCAACTCAAAAGGATATAAGTGCTATCATCCTCCTATCAAAAAATTTTATGTGTCTGCAGATGCCACTTTTGAAGAAAGTACACCATTTTTTTCTCAACCTTATCTTCAGAGGGAGACTTCATTCATGAAAGATAAGGATAAAGACCTCTTTTTGCTTGACTTATCCTCTTATTCAACATTTTCACCCATTAATTCTTCTAAGTCCAAATCAAACACTGAATTTGAGTCTGAACTCATTCCAAACACTGAATTTGAGTCTAAACCTGTTTCATTTGAGTCCAAGTCAAATACTGAATTTAGCTCTGAACTAGTTCCAAACACAGAAGATGTGACAAAAGATAATATTATTCTTGATTCTATGAAGGAATTACAGGTGTACTCAAGAAGAAAAGTTCCAGCTTTTGAACCAATGCAAGTCCAAGAATCTCATCCTAACTCTGAAAATGAGGTAACTATAGTCTCTGACTCTATTTCTCAAAAGGAGCACGAATCTTCTAAAACTAAAACTAGTGATTATGATCTGCCTATTGCCATTAGGAAAGGAACTAGAGAATGTACTAAGCATCCACTATACCTAATCTCTAATTTTGTGTCATTTGAAAAATTCTCGCCATCACTTAAAAATTTTCTTGCAAGCCTAAACACTATTTTCTATTCCAACTACATTATCCGAAGTATTATCCAGTGAGAAATGGAGACAAGCCATGAAAATAGAAATGGAGGCCTTATAGAAAAATAAGATATGGGAACTAGTAGAATCGCCTAAAGGAAAAAATCTAGTTGGATATAAATGGATTTTCATTGTAAAAACAAGGAGGATGATATTGTTGAAAGGTATAAAGCCAGGTTGGTGGCTAAGGGCTACACTCAAACTTATGGAGTGGATTATTAGAAAACTTTTGCTCTAGTTGCCAAGATGAATAAAGTTAGGCTTTTGTTATTATTGAAGCTGCAAAAAATAATTTGCAGCTTCAATAATTTGATGTAAAGAATGCTTTTCTACATGGTGATTTGGAACATGAAATATATATGAAAGTTCCACTGAGATTTGGAGGTCATCTAGAAGCAAACAAAGTATGCAAGCTAAAAAAGACTTTATATGGCCTTAATAGTCTCCTAGGGCTTGGTTCCGGAGATTTGCCAAAATGATGTTAGCAATGGGATATATGTAGAGTAAAGGAGATCACACTGTTTATCAAGCACTCGGATTCAAAGAGAGTCATTGTTCTATTAGTGTATGTTAATAATATAATTGTAACAGGAGATGATGAAAAAGAGTGAGAATCTCTAAAATAGTGTTTGGCTAGAGAATTTGAGATAAAAGAGCTACGGAGATTGAAGTACTTCCTAAGAATTGAAGTAGCTCACTCACGGCATGGTGTTTTCATCTCAAAATAGAAATATGTGATGGATCTTTTTAAGGAAACTGGGAAGCTCGCATAATCCTAATCATAAACTTGGAGAAACTAAAGAATATGCTATTGTAGATAGAGAGATATACCGGAGATTAGTTGGAAGACTCATTTATCTTTCACATACTAAACCTGATATAGCATATGTTGTGAGTGAGATAAGTCAATTTATGCATAGTCCTAAAAAAGTGCACCTACAAACCGTCTACCGTGCATTACATTATTTGAAGGCCAATCCTGGGAGAGGTATCTTGTACAAAAGAAATTCGGGGTTGGTTCTGAAGGCATATATAGATGCGGATTATGCAAGTCCGGTAATTGATAAAAGATCCACATCAGGCTATTGAACTTTCCTAAGTGGTAATCTTGTGACTTGGAGGAGTAAAAAAATAGAATGCAGTGGCAAGATCAAGTGTTGAAGCAGAGTTCAAAGCAATGGCTCAAGGAATTTGTGAACTACTATGGTTAAAGATTATCATAGAAGACATGAAGATCAAATGGGATGGACCAATAAGACTCTATCGTGATAACAAGTCTACAATAAGCATTGCACACAATCCTATACAACATGGTAGAACAAAACATATTGAAGTAGACCGGCACTTCATAAAGGAGAAACTAGATAGCGGGTTGACTTGTACACTGCATGTACCAACCAAAGGTCAACTTGCAAATGTATTGACTAAAGATCTTAGTAGTGCAACATTTCAGGAAATTATTTCCAAGCTGAGAACGGAAAACACCTATTCACCAGCTTGAGGGGAGTGTAGAAAAACACTTATTTACAACGGGTTGTAATCTTGTAATCTATATATTTATTTTTATCTCTAGAATTAAGTATCTGTATCCCTAGAATCCTTAGAATTAAGTATTTGCATCCCTTGAATTAAGGACAGAAAATTAGGATAGACAATCCCTCAATTATAAGATCAATTTTAGGAAGATTTAGTTTCCTTGTTTACCCACTAGTTAGTTGTATATAAAACTAAGGTGCTTGTATAATTCTTAAGAGTAGTTTTTCAATATGCATTTAATTTTACTCTTAGTTTTTCACACAGTTTTATTTTTAAGTTTTTTCTACAACCACTCCTACCTTTTCATGAATATATATTCCTAAATTTATCCTTAACTCTATACTCACATCTATTTTAGCATTTTCGTCAACTACCCTACTCTATTACATATTCTAGTTAGTTGCTACCAATTATTTAGTAAAATAAAAAGTATTAGTATTTTTTTTTAAAAGCTTTTTAGGGAGAGCATTATCAGTCATCTTAGCAATAATAGCATAATTTCTACCTGTTTTAATCAAAACATCCACTGTCTTTTCCAAAATATCAATAAAGTTGTGTTAAAACTGTAGAAAGATAAACAAAAACACTTCAAAATTTGATAATCCTTCCAAAGTTTTTATCTTAGGAAATGTCATACATAATGAAAGAGTTGAATTTTAGGTTTCAACAATCATGTCAATATAATACCTTTACAAATTTGATAATTAAATAAATCCAAGAGGAAGTAATTACCTAATACATAATCCTTAGGAGAACTACTATATGAAACGAATAATATAATTTATTATCATGAAATAGCTTCTCATAGATATAAAGAGATAATAAGGTCTAGCAGAATTGATTAGTCGGTTAAACATAACTTGAGCCTCAAAACATTCTTTGTTACTTTATTGACAATAGGTATATTTAAGACTTTAGCAAACACCAATTTTTGGTTGGGTCATTTAGGTAGCAAACTAGAAGGTTGGCTGCCAGGTTCTAATTCCTAAACCATGTAATTCATTCTATAAAACTTTTAAGCGAAATTGAGAACTTAGTGGCAGATAGGCACTAAAAGTGCCAATCTGCAAATTGAGATTATGTTGTCAACCTAGAGGAACAGATGAAGGCAACAATAAACATCCATTTATGCGTTGCTGCAGCTTTAATATTTGGCAGTCAATACCAGGCAACAGTCAAAATTTTTAGCTTATTTCTTAACCAACAGAAATCAAGAAATACAACTAGTTATTCAAATTTACCTCTTATTTTCTACATGCTTTAGCCTATGACAAGTATTGAGTCTATAAACATTAAACATTCCACGTTACCAGTTTGAAATGGTTTACTTGTTTGGAACAACTCTATTCATATAAAAGGCACTTTCCATGCACAATGAACTGCAGGTTTAGGCTTTGACAATGCATTCAAGCAACTGTTAACTACTCTTGTTAATATCACTTGGCACTTTTATATGCAAACAAGGATTGGCAAAGAAATGATTAAAAAAATCCATGGAAGTATGACATGCAAGGTAAACCAGGATTTTGGGCCAGTGAGTCTATCATGAGATTTCTGATTTACTTCCAAAAATGGCACTTTGCATGGAAGTAATAAATGGTACAATTATGCAGAGTAAATGGAAGTTTGTAGACATTAGATCAGCCATGGCCAAACCTCTAACTATTTACACATAAAAAATGTGTCTCTCTAAACATTTATATTTTATGGCACTCACCTCTAAGGCAAATGTGCATATTCCAGCAGCAGGGCTAGCCAGTATGCCAAATGAAAAAACTGTCACCCTAGAAAAGGAGTATTTGCCTCAAGCATTAATAGAATTGACAGATAAACCAAGGGTAGATATCATAATAAGGTTTGCGAAAATAAATATTGGAATGACAATTACAGAAAAATTCAGGAGCAAGTTTGATGATAAAAAAAATACTTTTAAAACATAGAAAAATAGAAAGAATTGCAGAATGCGAAATTTTCAAAGGATTCCATTCTAGTTAAAAAAAAAAGAAAATACTTACACGGCTTGATCTGATGCCTTAGCTGCAGCCTTTATGAGACAGTAGCAGATTCCACCAGTTATTGATGAAAGAAAACCAATCAAGGCTGCATATATCTGGTTACTTCTTCTGAAACTTGTATTGCTTGATTCCTCAGCTTTAAGTAACCCTCCTGCCACATCCAGAGAAGGTTGAAAAAGACTCACAGTCACAGTAACAGATTGCCACCAGTAATGCACAATTACAGATGAGACAAGAAGAGAAAACAAAATGGAAGGACATGATTTTGATTATGGCCATTCCTTATGCGAACATTGATGTGTTTACCATAAGGAATGGAACAGGCATAGCACTATTTTCATTATAATTCACTAAAGAAAACATGTGTATATGCCTGCCGCTTGAATGAAATCTGTGTTTTTAAACCATTCTATAGAAAAACACAAAAAAATGCAACGTCTTCCTCAAAGACATCAACTCTGCAGTTAGGATAATTTCATGGAAAAAGAAAGAAGATAAATGCAATGTACTCCTCAAACTGCTTTATTGTGGTTTATGATGGTTTGGTACAATAAATGGTATTAGGGTTTAGAGATTGGAATTCGTTTATACAAAAGTAAAATGATAACAAAAAGTTGAATTGAAGTTTTGATGAAAGCAGATAGATTGAATTTTCTAGCATTGCTAAGAAGATGAGTTTGACATTTGGGGTTTCTTATGAATTTGAAAGCTGATAATTTTAAGGCTCTGAATAAGGCAAGAAAGAGCTCAAACTTGGTAGAACTGAACATAATTTGAGAACAGTGAAATTCCAATTTTTAGGTTTCAGCATTTGGTGTTGGAAAAGAGAAGAATCAATGCTAGCAACTAACTTAAATTGAGAACAAGTATCTAGATTAATACAGAGAAGGGAAATAAATCCATATAATCCAAAAGCATTAAATAATCAACAAAGCTCAAATCCTTAACAACTCTCCAATATTTATATCACTTGATAGATGCATAGACCTCTCATATCCTACCAGAATGAGGACACTTAATCATTGAAATTAAAACTGAACTGAAATATACCAAAGACCACATAAAAGAATTAATAACTTAAGTAAAGCAAAATGAAACATATTTTCAATGTGGGACTTCACACTAAATGTGTCATTGAAGTGAAAGAAATCCATGATACAAAGATAAAATTTTCATTTTAGTATTTTTTTACTCGAGGTGAACAGACAAAGAAATTAAGTAGCAAACATGTAGAAAGAGACAAAAGAGAAGAGAAGTGAGGTTACTGAAGAGATTGCAGGACATCATAAGCATGGGAACAATAAAAATCATGCATTAGTGTAAATGGAAATGCTCTATTATCATTATAAATCAAACATACAATAAAAATCATGCATTAGCATAAATGGAAATGCTCTATTGTCATTATAAATTAAACATACGGTAGCAAACATAAAATTCCCACTATACTTCAACCTTAACATATCCAAGGCATTGATTCTGTGCACATTAGAGAAGGTTCTGTTAACTCACTTCTGTACCTTGTGTAGTAAGCATCTGCTGAAAAATGAAAAGCATGCCAAAGAAACTGCAAGCAAGACCTGGAAAGGGATGATAATCAATAAAGTAATCATAACCAACCACTGTATGGCAGCTCAAATTTTATAGCATAAGTCAGATAGAAGGTGAGAAAATGTTAACAGACCTCCGATTTCTGCAATTTTCAACTTTTCATGCAAAATAATTCTGGCCATGATTGAAGCCACTATTGGAGTTGTAAAGCTTAACATAATAGCATGAGAGAAAGGTATTCTTTGAATGCTGAAAACAAAATTAAATAAACTGGTTATTACTACTGGATTATCTTAGTTCTGATCACAAGGATAAAGCCTACAAGCCATAGCAAGAGCACTCCAAGAGCAGCAGGCAGGCTTACAATGACTAGAAAAATAAAAAGAAGCAAAACCTACTTCGGAAACTGAGAATGCAGTAAAGGGAAACTATTTAAAATGTTTAAACAAAACCATTACCAACGGTAGGGTATGCTGACAAACAGATAAATTCATGTTTACCATGGTAACAATCTATGTCCTAAGCAAACCTAATGATCTAATGTCCTATACTTCAGATAGTTTATATAAAAACTATGGCATTGCAAGCATAACAGTGATGAAGTCTTCCTTATAAGTTGCAAAGATGGGACTCCCAACAACTGATATAAGCGGGCAGAAACATGATGTAATTGCAGCACCCTCCGACACCCCTCCCCCGGCCCCCCAAAAAAAAGAAAAAGAAAAAGAAAAAAATCTAGATTGCCTAATGGATCACTGGAGAAACATTAGCGTCCATATAATCTAGCAAAACTGCAAAAGAAGCTTTATAACTTTAACAAGGTGAAAATGCTGTACGAAGGTTACAAATAGATAAAGAGGGAGTAACCCAATATGATGAAAACTTTTTCCTTTTCCTTTCTTGGTTATTCTTTCTCTGTTTCAGAAGAAGAGGAGGGTTAAGGGTCCCCAATATAAACAAATTCTAAAAGAGGCAGAAAAGCAAGAATGTGAAGTAAAACTTACCAATAGATAAAACTCAATAATGAGAGATATCCCACTAGGGCTCTTAAAACTAAAAGATTCCTGGGATTTGTTGCTCCAAACATTGGCTGCCCACTTCTTCTCAACCATAAATATGATAATATCAAGGTAATTGTACATCTTGTAAATGCAGTCTCAAACAAAGGAATTGACTGAGCTGCCATCATAAAACAATAGAAAAGATAATTAAATCAATGGAGACTTTATGAAATACATCTCATGCCAAAAATAATTTGAAATCATTGAAAAAGAGATGTCAGAAGCTACAAAGAAAGGGAAGGTATAAACTCTTAAAATACAAGAGGCGCAGCACCATATAGCATCAATATTGCATATGTCAATAACAATACTATACAGTGAAACCTCTACTTCCCAAAAATTTTGTAGCTGTTACAACTCATTAAATAGAAAGTGAGAAAAGAACTTCTATTTTTCTATGCACATAAAGACTAAGCAATCCTCCATATGTTTGTGATGACCACAGATTACATACTCTAAAATGGTTAATGACTTAATGTAAAGAGATTCTGATTCTAATGTTAAGTAGTACAGTACCACATTAGTCAAGATTGGAATTTGTCGCAACCTCATACTCAAGTTGCACCTCTCCACCTACTGCTACCAATTAGTTGTAGATTGAAAGCTTAATATGGTTTCAAACACAAGTTATTGCTCCCATTTTCGATGGTATTCGTTGGCCAATTTTCACAGTCCAAACGACAGCCTCATTTGTCTCAATTATTTTCATAGGCCCTACGCATGAGGGAGAGTGCCAAGTAGTGTTAAGCATCCAACTTAAAACCAATTGGCTGTAAGTGGAAAGGCCAACTTCAATATAAGACTACAGGATATTGGTTATTTATTGGATGTGGGACAATCCACTTTAACAAGTAGCATTGTCACCTAACACTTAAAGAGTCTAGAGTTCATTGTGGTCTTAGATTTAGGATGAAATCTGTCCACCTATAGCCGATTGGTATTAGGTTGGAAATGCAAAAGCTTGGCAAGGTACCAAAACATGGGTTGTTTATTGCATACATTTCATAGTCCACATGATAGTCCATGTCTTAATTGTTTTATGGAGTCCTAAAGAACAGGAGAGTATTAAATCATGGTATCCCACATCAATCAACTTTGTATTTATTGTAAACATTATATTCAAGTTGTCCCTCTCCTGATTCCCAATTTTTTAAGATTAAAACCATATCCACTCACGCTATAGCTATTATTATATCCCATACAGTTCTATTTTGATTAACTTGCATTTGGAGTTCTATTCATTATAAATATTCAAAGGGAGCGGCAAAACATAAGTTACAAGAGAAAATAGACTAATTTACGTGGAGAGCAAGTGGAGCAGAAATTACTAACCAGTGAAATTACCAGAAAGAACTTCCATGACAAAGTAGATTATAGATGACAAGGCCATGCATACTAGACCAGAGTACCTGGATCCACTCCATACCCACAAAATAAACTGTGAAACTGGAGATATCTCCGTTTCTGGCACTTTTATCACTATCTCCTGCAAACACATTAAACCAAGTAACCTAAATTGAGTCCATAAACTAAAAGAATTCAGCATTACCTCCTACATTCTTGGTAAGCAAATATTAATACTATTTTTAGCATAAGCAATATGGTTAACCAATAATTTCAATCAACCAGCATAACCTCAATTTGTACGAGCTTTGTTGTTTAAGTTTAGCATCACTATGATTTATATCTATATCAAATTGTTCAAATTTTACCAATTATGAATCTAAATTGAGCTAAGCCACTGCATTGCATGTAACATTCTCCATTTCTTTCTAAGAAAATGAAATAGCAAAGAGAATAATTAACAATCCAAACGGTTTGCAATTAACAAGTAAAATTAAATCATAGTACAAACTAAATATTCAGGCAGTCAGAAATAGATAATTTTAAAGTAATAGAAAAAAATGTAAAAATAGAATTAAGGGGGTTTACTTTACTTACCCTAGGTTTTCTTCGGGAATGAGAGACCGAGAAGATGTTGATCTTGGGCCTCATGCTCGGCGTCAAGAGAGGTTTTATCTCCTCCGAAGCCGATGCTGATGAGCCACCATCAGCCGCCGATTCGGAGGCGCCAAGCACAATCAGTTCTACCGTATGATCTCCACCGTTGGTATTCGCTGAAGCCGCCATCATCAAACATCAAAAAGAAAAAAAAGTTCCTAACGCCTACGAACAGTGGAATGTTGTCTGGCGCATCAAATAAAGGTGAATCTGAAAAGTTCAATTCCAGCGACCATGAATGAAGCTGCGGTTTCTTTGCATAGGGAAAAAAAATTGGCTAACGTTTTTAAGTAGTTCGTTGGTGGTAGTGACGCGTCAACGGTCAAGTTGGTGTCTACACCTGGCAGAAAAATTCTGTGAGAGTGGGACCCTTAAAGTTTTATTCTTGAATGGTTCTGTTCACGGCAGCCGTTGATTTTTGATTGTAATAGACATTGACGGGACTGTAGAGTGGACGGTTGGGATTGGGCTACGCATCTTGCGACATGGAATATGCCAATTACTATGATTCTTTCGATAGGAAATAGAAAACTCCTCATTTCTGGACATGGCCGCGCCAAATTGTTAATCATCTCAGCCAATTTTCTTTTAATCATAAGGACGGCGGTTAAGAAAAAAAATGTTTTTCAATTAGTGTTTCTTTTTCTACTTTGAGTAAATTATTCTGCGTCGAAACTCTAAATTCTCTTTATAATTAATTCATTTGAATTAAATATTAAGTGTTTAAATTTTTTTTAACTTACAATCTTTGAGGATACTTAAATTACTTAAAAGAAAGCATTACATGTAACTTACAATCTTCGAAAATTTAATCAATATACATGTTATCAGAGTTAATAATGTTAAATATTTTTTTTTGTAACTTGAAAAATTAATAAAAATTATTTATTATTATTTGAACTTAATACCTGTAATTTAGAAATTGACTTTAAAATCATTAAACTAACAAGTCAATGATAATACAAAATTATTGTTTAGATATATACTATCCACATTTTATTTAATTGGATATAAAATCGCTTCCAACCATATATATTGGCTTGAGGCTCACCTCTTACCGACAAAAAAAAAAAAACAAAACAAAACCCCTATAGGTTTGCCAAAAGAATAACCTTTGCCAACAAAATTCACTCCAGAAACCCCAAAAATATTGGACCTAAGTAACATTGAATCCAAACCTTACTTTTGAATACAATTTGGCTTTGAACAAATAGTCCTCATGGCAAAATAACATCCACAAGCCTGGATGTTTCAAACAACACCAAAACTCGCTAATTGCATAAATCCCAGGAAAGCATTATTATGGAAAGAGGTATCTACTAATCGATGGAACAAATGAGATACATGTGGTCAACATTATCAGCAAAGGAATTTGATTTTTGGTTTCACCAGACAGCAGTGTTGATGATTTCCCTTCAAAGTAGAGCTAGCATGATTGCTCCAGCAAAGTGGTAGAGAATCAAACTCCACGCTGCACTTTACAGTGCATCGTTTTCCGACACATGGAATCAGAATTCAGAAGTAGTCATTTACCTTTTAGCTGTGACGTTAGAGCTCAGTGACATTTCAATTTCTTCAAGGGATCGGCCTTTCGTTTCAACCAGAAAGTAATATGCAAAAATTGCTGAGAGCAAGGACACACCGCCAAAACCAGCATATACTGGAGCAACTCCAAATATCTCCACCAAGTCAAGGAATAGTAGCCCCACCAAGAAATTACAAACCTAAATCAACAAGAAAATGCAACAGGGTAAGAAAAGTTTCCTGTGAAACAAAAAACTATATGGTAACAAGGTAATGAAGCCATAAACATTTTTACAATATATAAAGCATATATTAACTAACATCACATCATTCGAAGCTGGAACTATCTCTCTGTAGTGGTTATAAGCAATACCTCTTCTTTTCCAATCCCTACTGATTTTCAAGTCCTACTATAGTTAATAATATCATTTATTTAAACAAGTTTCTGTATTACTTGAAAAAATAGCCAATCTAAAGCAAACTGAAAACAACTGTAAATACCATACCCAATGAACAGAGAAACTAAAACTCATAATCTTTCCACGTGTCTTATTGCTACTAAGTTCTGGAATTATGAGACCAGTTACAGGGCCCGCTCCAATTGCAAAGGTGAATATGTACCTATAAGAAAGCATTTTGAAAGAAAGGGCATCAATGGAATGTTATTCTGGATTTTTTGCTAACAGAATGGTAACCCTTCGATTAGCTCTTCCCAATGTGTAAACAGTAAAACCATAATTCAGGGCATTAATATTTTAACAATTGGGAAAGTACTTATAGATCAAGTAATAAGCTTTTTTGAAGCTTTTTCACCCAAAATTTGCAAAGAAAGCAAAAAAAAAATAAATTCTAGTAAAGCTCTTTAGCTTTCAACAGCCTAGTAGAGCTATTAGATAGTTGTCAAGCTTTGTGTGCATAATTTGCCTGCCTAATCCACTACTATATCAGAAATAATTGATGCAAGTATCAATAAGCAGCTCAGACCATTTATGGTCCCACTTAACAAACAAGACGTCAAGGCATAGCATAATAAAGGGCAATCAAAGGGTGTTCAAACCATAAGGGTCAGCATTGGTTTTTAAATTGAGTATTAAGAGGAGATTCTTACATGAGAGTCCCTAGGATTGATAAGTTGTGACTGAAATCTTCGTCTAATGGGAAATTGATAGCCAAAACAATAAGAAACATTGAAACTGCCTGCAAAAGTAGAGTTTATTGCTTAAAATCATTAGCATTGAGTCAATCAAAAGAATGTTTATTGGACTGAATTACATACAATATAAGCAGGTGCAGGCACACGTTCATAAACTCACACACATGTCATGTGAATCAAATTATAGTTTTTTCACCATGTATCCAGACTTCCAGACTGAAAAGTTGACAAACTTGCCAAAGAAGGGAGAATGTATGATTATATCAGCTTAAATAACTATATTTCTTAACTTTCAAACTGTGGAAATGTTAGCAATTTACCACTATTTGACCTCCCTGCCAAGTGCATTTTTTCTAAATGAGCAATTACAGGTTCAAACTACGTGCTTCTCTCAATTTCCCTTCAAAGAAGTGCTGCCATATTGATACCATTACCAACATAACTTAGTTTCAGAATAAGGATTTACTCTCTCACCATTCCCAGGTAACTTCCAATAAGAAGCTTTTTCCTTCCTTGCGTATCCATAAAGTAAGATGCGCAGAGTGCACCTGAAGACATCCACAAGTAGACAATTGTGAGAGGCTGTTTTAATAAAAGAAGAATTGAAAGCAGAGATCAACAAAGAAGAATAAAATACATAAGTCAGATCTAAAACCTGCAAAATTTGTAAGTCCAACAAATAAACTCGCCAAAGCACCACTAGCAATTCCAACATCTTGAAAAGTCAATGATGAAAAATAAAGAACTCCATTTATTCCAGCAAACTGTTGAAGAACAAAAAGGGCTCCTCCAATGAATGCAACTGCAACCAAAGGAGTATCAAAACTAAACAACACTTTGAAACCAATACCAAACCTAAATTAAATAGTATCAAGAAAATTCTTTAGACTGCAAATGTGGAACACCTTAAGAATACCATAAAAATTATTTATTTTTTATCAGGTGAGATTATATAGAACGAATGCTACATCCTTTGAGCAGAAATCACGTAAAAGAAGATAATTATAAAATATACCAAGTTCAACATAAAAACACCAGAATCATGACATGACATCCAAAAAAGAAACCACCTTGATACAACCTCGAGAATGCGGCTCTTCCAGAAGTTCCAACCATCTACTCTCTGCATCACTACCATCATTCTTGATGACTGACTGGAATTCCTCAATCGCTTTGTCAACTTCTGATCTTCCCCAAAGATTAAGTATAATTGCCTCTGCAGCTTTTATGTTTCCTACCTACAGAGATGCCAAAATTCTATGCTTCAAGAGAACATGCCAAGAAGTAAAACATATGAAGTTTGGTATCAACAAATGATACAAGGGTTATACTCTGCATAACCAGCGGGGGCTCTCAACAGCAAATTGCATACCAAGAGCAAGAAGTAAGCCAGGGATACTTGCTATATAGAACATTGTCCTCCACCTGGAAAACATACTTTCCTAAATTCCTTAGCAGGTTGAAGAAAGAAAAACCTACAATTGGAGAAAAAAAAGTTCTGCCATTCATAGCTCAAAGAAATAGCTACGAAATGCACCTAGATGATAGGCATCAAACTAGCACATAAAAATAAATACATGCATGCACTTATGATGCTTATAAGTTCCTATGAAACCAAATATTTAGTTTTTTTTAAAACACAGAATGTACTGAAACAAGATATGCCCAAAAAGGTAATTGCCAATAGGTAGGGTGACAATAGAGTAAGCAAACCTAGATGATAGCCATAGGCATTAAACTAGCATATAAACATACACTTCTGATGCCTAGGAGTTCCCTTGAAACCAAAGATACAGTTGTTTGTAAACAGAACTTCCAAGACAAGATACTGCATCAAACAAAACTTGCCAATGAAAATGAAGGTAAGAATGATAATAGATGAAGAAATTATTTGCATAAATCATAGATAACCAGTTTTACATTGAGCATATTCATCGTTGAGTTTCTTCACAATGAAGTGTACACAAGGACAAGAGGAAGGAAGACACAGAAGTCAGTAATTGACACTTGTTTGAAGGGTGTCAGAGAGACTAACAGTCAAATTCTTCACAGTTCTACCAGCGAATTAATAAGTTTTAGTTTCTAGAGCAGCAAATTTGGTTCAGGGAACGCAAAGAAGGTAACCACAAAATTTGGTTTGCATTGGTTCAGTTTCTTTACACAATCAGATTTCTTTCTGCTTTAATACTCGGTTTTATTTCTTTATGATCTTAAACCTATAAGCTCATATGTAAATTACCTTGACATTATGATCTTTAGACTGCAAAAAAAAAACTGTATGGAAATTCTATTCAGATTTATATTATGAGGGATATATGTGAAAGATCAAGTTAACCGCTGCTTCAGCCAGATTCAGTTAGAAAGGAAAAGGAAAATTATAATTCCCTCACCAACAACTGCCATTGCTCTGAAAAAAGGCAGGAGGAAAAAAAGTTCTCACCAATGCAGATCATGTTCTGCCGGTACTCCAAGAAATAGTGACAGTATAATTCCAAGGCAAGTGCCAATTTGGGACAAAGTGCCCAATGAACCTCTGTATTTTGTTGGGGCAACCTACAAGGAATAAAACATAGAACGGATCACATAAAAAATGGGAATATCCTCTCCCCAAATCCCACAGAAGAAGCTGCAAGTTTTATCAAACATAAGCTTTAACCGAAAAATTCAAAGTAGAAATAGCTTCCCACTAATTTTTCCAAGTCAATGTGTTAAAAGCACTTAAATCGCACTTCATAAAGTCATTGGTAATTAGAGCAGAATGAGATGATTGACTTACAGACATAGCTGATGACAGAACATTAAATCTCCAAAAATAAGTAGTGGAATTTTTATTTTTTTTTTACATTTTAAAAGTAAGAAGAGGTAAAACTATCCCCTACTCCACATTTCAACTAAGAGGAAAATTCTACATGTTATGAGGTATAAATAAAACTTAAAACCTAGAAGCCAGCATACTAGTCATGAAGCAATACCTCCGAAATATAAATTGGAACAAGCACTGTGTTCACACCAATACCAAGGCCAACCAGAAATCTTCCCAACAGTATTTCTTCTAAGGAATGTGCTTGTGCACTGTCACAAACTGAAAAGAGTCAACCATAATATAAAAGAAAAAACCTTATGAAGTAAACAAATGGAGGCTATAATCTAAGGACAGACTTGCTACATCAACATGAAAACAATGGAACACCTAACAACTCAACTAAATAGGAAGAAACCATATGTTTGAACTTTTTCTTTCGTGCTCTCTGGAGTAGTTCATTCTGTTATTTCTATTAGTGTATGGCATGTAAGAACCATTATGACTTACTTTGGTGGTCAACTAAACTAAACAAGTATGAAAAAATAAATCATTCACACCAACAGGATGTTGGCTCAAGTAGTAAAGAGAGTGTGCTCCCGTCTTTGTTGCTTGGGTTTGAATTTGTTGGGAGACTGTAGGAAGGTAATTTCCCATGAATTCGATAGACCAGGCATAGATAAACCCACTTGGACTTGCCCCAGGAGATGTATCGGGCAAAACCCAAGAACCCCTTCTTGCTAAATCAAAAATAAAAATAATAAATTGTTCACTATTGGGTTTTTTCCAAGAGATCTATGGTGTAACAAAACAATGATTCTGCTGTACTTATCCAAGTAGGAACAGTAATACTTAATGGTAAGCCCAAAAAGCAATTGAAGGGTTAAGATATAAATTGGTTTACATGTTTAAATATACTTTCAGCAAATAAAGTAAAAAAAGCAGGTGTAATATGTGTCCTACAAGTCCTAACTGGATAAATACAAACAGAAATAAGAGATAGGAAGTGAAGCACACAAAAGAAATTAAAGAGTGCAAACTAATTAATGTAATGTCTAATAAAAACTCCATACTCATCTACATCAATTTTGAACTAATTTGAGCACCTCTGAGTTTCACTTGGTATAGAGAAGAGATAAAATGGATCACTTGGATTCTGTAATGCCTATGCTATTCTCACCTCACAATTGCACCAAGAATCAATGGCATTGTATCAATCTGAAAAGTACGGCGACAACCAAGTTTCTCCATCAGTGAACCACAACTTATGCTTCCAAAAAATGCTCCAGCAATGAATATGCTCACCACAAGCCCCTCAAGAATTGAATCTCCTTCAAAACCAAGTTCTCGTGCAATTGAAATGATGGGACCATTCATTACACTGCAAAACAAACAAAGCAGCTTCCTGAACTAGAACTCTTTGACAAACCAATGCTTCCCACACTATTTACACTTTAACATGGACATGCTAGTCGGTAAACCTTCTCAATTGTTATCATTGAAGTCCAATCAGCATAGATTCTTTAGTACATTCAACAGTCAATATTGCTTCGGCTGCTAAGAAGCTTGAATAGAATGAAAGAAAAAAAGAAAAACATGAACATTGACTTACAAATTATACAATAGTACTGGGGCACTGAAACCTGGGTACAGTGTTGTAAAGTGTAAATCATTACCTGGCTAACTTGGGTTTTTTTTAGTCAGTTAAACTATCTCAAATAGCAATTAAAAATTCATCGTCTTATTCTTTTCAGAATCAGTTCAAGGCAAGCAATACCAGAGAAGCAGAAATAAACAGGAACCCACCCCAAATCAAAGCTCTGATCATTGATAGCCGAAAAACTTACCCTATGTGATAGCCGAAAAGGAAATTGGACATCGAAGCAATCAAAACGTGAGGGAAAGCAGGAATCCACCCCAAATCAAAGCTTCGATCATTGCTTTTCTTATGAGTCGGCAAATCTTCACTATCTGCAATTGAAATCCGTAATCAGATACTAGTAATTAACAAAATACACAAAACCTTATTCGTTAATCGAACTTGATGCAAGACAATAAGCAAAAAAAAAAGCACCAGATTCCTGAGTCTGTAACTGCTTCTTCGTCGCCAATACTTTCAACTTTAGCGGCGGCAACGGGAAACCGAAACGTAAAGGTTTGGGTTCATGGAATAATTTGGGGTTTAGACGAGAGGTGAAGAATGGGGGAACCGGGACAACCGGTTGGTGGAGTACGGTGGCAACCCACATCGGATCACGGAGAGCGGGAGAGAGGAAAATCTAGGAAAGCAAAACGGAAGTGAGTTTGTTTCCTTTTTCATTTTATTGAAATATAGCGGAAGATTAGTGCCAGGTGGCGGAATTTGTTTGGCCGAAGATGATAGATCGGTCATATCAGGGAGAGATAATGATTGGATAAAGAATAAAGAAAATTGGCGGGATTACACGTGCCCATTAGAGATGAGAAAATTTTCAAAGTTTCAACAATGATAGTACAAATAAAAACAATAATTTTGTTTTCAAAGTAAAAAAAAAAATGCTACTCCATGTAATTTGGGAGTTAATCATTATAGTTTAGAAACTTATTTTTTATTACGTGGCATAAATAAAAAAAATTTACTACTTTCCTCCCAATTTTTTTTTTTAATGAAATTGATTTTTACAAAATTTTAAGAAAAATTTTAATTTAAAAATTTATTATTAAATTTTAAATTTTTTATAAAATTAAAATTTTATAATTTTTATTATAAAAATTAAAAAACTATATAAAATAATTTTTAAATATAAAAAATAAGAATTTTAAATATTCAAAAAATAAAAAATAAATATAATTTTTTGACATAAAAAATAAAGGAAAATAAGACAAAAGAAAGAATTGTTTTTAAACTCTCAACATGATAGACGGTAAAAAAAAAAACTCTTTAACTTGTTCATTAATAATATATATTTTAAATATTTTTATTTTTCTTATTAATTTACTAACTAAAAATCTAAAATTTTCATATTATTTAGAAAATATGTTTATAAGTATTTTGAGTAAAAAACTATTAAAATTGTATTTTTAAATAATTGTACCGATCAATTTTTAATTAAACATTATCCAAAATCACATTGTGGAATGTAAATGTAGAGATAGAATGTCCATGAACATTTTAAATATTCAAAAATAAAAAAAAATTTAAAGGAAATTTTCCTTTGTACATCTCTAAAATTTGTTTTTAAGCATGTATTTTTTAATTTGCTAATCAATTCACTAATTGTCACTACTCAATACTCAATTACAACCCACAGTTAGCCAACACCCGACACTTTCTGTAACAAGTGAATACCTTAAAACAAATCTTGGATCTACCCTTACAAATTCATCACAAGTGTATTTGGTATATCAATTCGCTTATGTATCAATAAATACATATCGATTCACTCCATACGCATACATATTGATTTTGTAATGAACCATACGGTACAATATTAATAATTAAATTATAATTTATGCGATACATGAAATAATTTTATTTATTTAACATAAATATATATATTAATTTTTTTAAATTATATTTAAATTTTCAAAATTTATATATACTAACTTGTCTTAAAAGATAAACTTTTTGAAGAAAATAAAAAAAAAAATGTCATGTCTTCCCTTTGGACTATTTTATTTATAGTAATATTTATCTAATTGAAAAATTATATCAAATAAAAATGAATTATGTCTTTCTTAAAAAACAAAAAATATATATAATTGAATGATGAATTAACTAATAAAATAAGTATTAACATACTTTCACTTTTGTAATATTGATCAAATTGCTGTATAAAATATGAGAAATATTAAGAGATATGTGCAAAGGAATAATTAAATTGAAAACATATATTATTTTTCATAAGAATAAAATTTTAATACTAATAAAATATATATTTGAAAAAAAAGTTATAAACAAAAAAAAAATTATAGCAGTAATAGAATATAGCAAAAAGTTGTAAACTGAAAAAAAAAAAAGATTTAAATTCGTAGAATAATTATTGAGTGACAATTAAGATTAGATTGAATAGATAATTTTATTTTTTTAATTTAAAAATTATATAATAAGTGATAAAAATGAAATCAAAATTTTGCATATATTTGAAATATAAATTAGATAATTAAAGTTGACTCAATATAATCCTTTTTATGGGCTTATTATTTTAAATATTTAATATGAAAAGTTGTTTTAATTTTGAATGTCTTACCTAAATTCTTGAAAAGGTAATTTTTATTGATTTAAATTAAGGTAAAAAGGGTTGTTGAAAGATTTGCATAAGTTTAATTTTTATAATTTTTAAACATGTTGAAAGATTTTAATAATTAAATAATTTCTCAAATAAGGTTATTTGATAAATAATTAAAATTATTTATTATGAAGATAAAATTCATAGTTGAAAATTTTAATTTTAAAAAACATATATTTAAATTGATTTTATTTTCAATTATAGTTTGAACAATTTTGTTATTTAAAAAATTTAGGATTATCTAATTTATAATTAAAAAAAGCTATCCTACTATTTTACAATGCTATTACACGTGTCATTCAAAAAAATTATCCACACAAACATTCATATGACAAATTTTAAAATATTTATATATGTTGTAATGTAATATATATATATATATATATATGATTATGCTTAAATTCGTGTACTTTTAAAATTATGATTTGATTAATAGATATTTATTAATATTATAATTAAAGATAATTAAAATATTTTAAAAATATTTTGCATTTAATGTGTTGTTTTTACTAAATTTAAGAATAAATAATACATGTCAACTATAACTTATTAGTAGAATATTGAACATTTAGTTTCAATGACTAAGGATCTATCGATGTAAGCATAAAAAATAAATAAATAATGCATTATTTACAATTTTTTCTTTAAATTTCATCATAGCCATAATTCATTATTTGCATATATTTTTCTTTAAATATCATTTTAATAAGATTTTAAAATTTTAACTGTTTGAATAATAATAAATTTAAAATATATAAGAGAAATATAAGAGTTTGAGAAATAAGTTTTTAAACTATTATAAGCTCATAAAAAATTCCATAAGCAAAACCCATTAAAATTTTTGGCCCCGAGGCCCGAAGCTATGAGCCTAGAAAGAATAAACACTCCCAATCCAAAATCCAGCCTTTATTTTGGAAATAAGTAGTTACCATAAACAAATAGCAAACAAAGCTATCCATTTTTGCACATTAAATTTTGAAAAAATAGTGAATATCTAATGTTGCAACCTGTCATTTTCAAATTTAGATCACAAAAAAAAGAAAAGAAAAGAAAAGAAATAATGAATTGTTATTTGTAAGCCATTAATAAGCAAATAATGTCACAATGGTTTGCAAGCATAAGCTCTCAAATATTTGTATAAACATTTTATATAAACAAATATAAATATTATTGTCATATAATATTTTTGTTTAAGATGCATGAAAGAAAACTTTAGTATATAAATTTAAGATTTTTATTAAAAAAATTATTTTTCAAATTTCAACAACTAATGAAAAGTATAAAAAAATCAGATAATTCTATAAAGCCCAACCCAACTTAAGCTAAGATTAACCATAAATTTTTAGGGTTTTCAAAATTAAGTTATTATTTATTAATAAATGATATATTTTTATTCATCTTTAAATTAAACATATTTAAATAATTAAAATATTAATATAAAATAATTTTATATTTTCTAATAAAATATTTTGTAAATGATCGAACCGAACCTATACAGACATATAGCGTTAAAAAATATATAGATTGTGCCCAATAATACCTTTAGTTTCAATTTAAGTAAAAGATTATATTTGATACATTTATAATGAATAAATCATATATATTATCAGTAAATTAGATAATAATACGTTATTAATTAGTAAATATCAATTTTTAAAATAAATATATAAAAAATAATATTAAAAAAAACTAATTAATGAAATATTAACATTTAATTTACTATTTTATTAATAAGATGATATAATCTTATTTGCTAATAATATATAAAATGCATACATAATAATGTATTCAATATAAACCCTTAAAGTAATATTCAAATATATATATATATATATATATATATATATAAACCCTTAAAGTAAACACAAGTAGCTTACTAGTATACTCTTAATTGCAAAGAATGGGTGTGTCGTAATTTCCAAAAATTGACACTCTTGCTCAATGAAATCGTGCATATGTTGCAGCAACGAATCCTTATCAACACATTTCCAAAGCCAGAACAAGGGGGACATGCGCATGAGGAATATTAATGAGCTCTCGACTTAAGGGTACCCAATTCCAAAAAACAACAAAATATCCTTAGATTCATGAGATCTAAGAAATTTTATGTGCTTTTAATTATTGATTTTAATAAATTTAAAGATGTGAGAGATAAGTAAAAATAAAAAATATATATAATTTAATATCATCAATTAGATTTATTCGAATCAATAATTAAAAAAATATAAAATTTTTAAATTTTAAATTACGTAAATTGATCAATTTTCATATATATATATATATATATATATAAGAAATATCGAATTATACGAATATAAATGTCACACTTTTTTTTATTATGGGATCAAAATGACTATTTACATATAAGTATTATAAATTTAATTTTAATTCAATTATTAATATATATATATATATATATATATATAACACTTGCATTAATATAAATGAGTTCTTACTGTATATAAGTATATATATGCTAATATATGTGGACTTGTTTTGAGTTAGGAGCATGGGTTTTCCATGAATTACATTTCATTCAATGCATTTGGGAATCTTATGCAAATCGGTTTGTCACTCACTTGTTGAATGGTGATCTCGTATATGGTCGGTATGTTTCCGAGTACCCTTCCTATAATCTTCAACGTAGACTTATTATGGTAGTTTAAACTTTAAGTTAAGGCTATAAAACGATGTGGTTATATTCCTTCAGGGTCAGGAACACCTATCCTCTTTAAGATAAACATATTTATTTTGCAAGTTTATTATTACGGATAGTTCCTACAAAAGATCTAATTAATGTTGTATACAATACTTAAATTATCAATCTAAATGCTATATAATTGATTTTCATCTTTTTTTTTTTGGTTACATTATGAGGATAAAATTTTAATACAAATAAGAGAAAGGGAAAAAATTTGATTCGAAATTATGTTCTTGATGTTTTCTTAAACACCTTTAATCATTAAACTAAATGTTTGGAGACGATTTTCATCTTTTAAAACTTAGAAATATTTGTTGACAAAAAAATTATCCTAAGATTTCATTTATTTTTAAAATTATTCGTATTTAATGGTTGTTCTAAAGATTTTTTTATGATATTAAAACTTAGTCCATTTAAAACGAGATTCGAGCATTTAATTTAACTTTTAATGTATGATTCCATTATTAAAAAGTATGATTCAAAATTTTCATTTTCAAATAAAAGAAATTCATATGATACACAAGTGCTAGTATCTAAATTCCAAAAGAATAAAAAATTGTTTTGGCTATGAGTCACTATTTTGTCATTACTATTTTCATCCAAAGCACATGCCATGAAAAACACAAGACAATGACATAAAACGGAAGAACCCAATTCCGTTAAACTACTTGGATTAAAAAAAAAAAAAAGTTTTCAAACTAAAAGTAGGAACAGCAGTAATAAAGTAGAAAATTTGAACCTTTGAATTAAAAGTAAATAATATATTTTTGAATTATATCAATCAAAGGGAAAGGATGGCCGAGAATTTTAGGGTTTGTCTTGATTGCGATTGGTGGGTAAATAGTTAATAGTAATAGTAATAGTAATAGCAGAATGTCGGCCAGGGAACAAGGCAGGTCCACCGGGAAGTCGGTGCTGCTGCTGCCAAAGCTGGCCTTACTTTTGACCAGCTGTTTACCGCAAATAAGGGCACCAACGACTTTGGACTTCTTAGTGCATACCCAAACCTAGGGAATGGGATTATTTCCATTTTTTTACTTGCATTTACATCTGTTTACGGGTCGGATCTTAATCTTGACATGAATTTTCGACTATTGAATTTATATAATGCAATATTATTACTATAAATATTATATATTAACTCAGCTTTGTTCTTGAGTCACTTGTTAACCAAACTCATGTTATAAAAGTATTCAACTTTTTTTTTTAATTTTGAACAAAATTCATCCTTGAAAACTTTCATCAATAAGAAAATCATTACATTTGATAAGAATTGCATGATAAAACTACACAAATTAAAGCAAAATTCTTATATCATAATTGTCAGCCTCTCAAGTTCCTAATTGTTGGAAAACACCGTCATGAAGAATATGCACAATCAAATTTAGGATTTAGGATTTTAACTCTTTGGAATCCCTAAAATGTATGAAAACAAACCCTAAAGAGAGAGAGAGAGAGAGAGAGAGAGAGAGAGAGAGAGAGAGAAAACCTATACGTAAAAAGAAGTAGCACTTTTTATTTGTGCCTCAGATTAATTGAGTTCTTTGCATGTCTTGTGCCTCCGAGAATATTAATGGGTATGGTAGAGCATTCATCTGTCATATTTTTAATTTTTATATTATATTTATTTTTATATTTATGTCCAATCATATTTAAATTTATTTATATCTTCGAAGATATTTAATGAGTATTAATAATTCTTATACTTATAGTTAAAAAAATTAAAATTTATTTTTTAAAGTTTTTTTTATTTTATCTTGTATATTTAAATAATTTTTTATAAATATATATTAATATATATTTTAATCAAAAATATTAATTTTAATTAGTCTAAAATAATAATTTATATTAGTTAATAAAAAGTTATTTATTAAATATATAAATATATATGTAAGGTACAAATATAAGTCGGTATTATAATATATTTCTTCAACCCGTATTTAATAAAAATTTAAAATTATATTTATCTTACAATATAATATCCATCTCCGTATCAATTCGAATAAAAAATCAAAATTTTCATTAAATATAAATAAAATTGACATTCTTATGTGCCTCAATTTAAAAAGTATATTGTATTTTTCGTATATGCACATATACAAATAAGCAAAAAATATAAAAAAAGCTAATTATTTTTAGAGATGATCATGGATTAGATTGAATTAAATTAAACTTGGTTACTTTTTGAAAATTTGTCAAAGATCCGATTAGATTCATCAAGTTTAAAAGATTTGAAAATTGAAAAAAAATTAAAATTTATTTTATAATTAAGATTATATAAAAATAGATATTTATTTAAAAATTTAATGAGAAAATTTTCAATTTTACCTAAAAAGCTCCTTTTAAATTATTTACTTTATAAATTTATGGATTTGAACTTTCTAGGTGTAAAATTAATGGATTTTAGCTCTTTCCCCAAAGTGATTAATGAATATGCTGCACCTTTTTTTTTTTTTACATAAAATTAAATGATTGTTTCTCACTATAGCTACCATATTTGAGCAGATGCCTAAACTTTTTGTTTACCTAATACTCGATCGATTTGCCATAATTACATTCCCTTTTACTAGTTCGAGAGATCATGATTATGATATGATATGATATGAAGCTGGACCATTACCATTTTTTTGGTTGATTGAAGTAATGAAGAATGTCCGGGGGTTTATTATTTTGTTAAAGTAGCCAAGCTAGTGGGTCCAAAACATGATTATTTACTTGTTCAATCATAAACAAGTGATGATCTATGATTAAAAAAAAAAAAAACAGGTAGCCAAAAGAAAATAAAAGAAAACTTTTTTTTTTATATAAAGAAAAATGCAAGTCTTTTTGTCTAAAATAAAAAGAGAAGGGTACGGAAAACAAGTTAAAATTTTCAATCAGGGCAGATATTGATGCTATTATGCGATGGGATTGTCTTTAACAATGGCCACTAATGAAAAGATATTGAGCAGTGGAAGTGCAATGGTGAGCAGCTCCACACCTGAAAACTCCCTTCCTCCCTTGGCAGTCAAATTATTTTATTGTAGCAGCAGCCCACTTATCATGAGCCATGTCCCCCATGATCTCATCTCATAGAGATAAAGCATTAAACAAATTAACAAATCTTACTTTAAATAGTATATGAATTTCCAATTTACTTTGCCGCACAAATGTGAAATGGCCATGAAATCTTTCACATTAACTCTATCAGAGAGACACAGGCATGGCATTTAAAGAGACAACATGGCACACTCCTTACTCCCCTCTCCAAGAAAAACTTTTAAAGATTTATTTGGGTAAACGATAAAATTTAGAAAAAAAATTATTATTATAATTATAATCAAAAATATTTATAATTAATGTATCTTATTAAAATTAATATTTAAATTCAATTAATGATATAATAAATTCAACTACACTACACAAAAAATACTGTGATATCCAAGCCCCCGTTAAATCTAAACTGATATGCTTCATTATCATATTCTTCTGATGAAATAGCCATAACCAAAAAATAATAATAATAATCATGGGCATTTGAGCCATGCCAACTTATTTTTACTGGTTGAATCATGGCAATAGAATAAACAAAGCAGCCAATAAATTTGGTGATGTGAAGAGCAGAGAATCCTTTTTTTCCACAAATCTCACTTCCTGGAAGACTCTTCCCTGTCTTCCATTTCCGCAATAGTCCACGCCGTTTCAAAATTTTATACTCCCTCCCTATTAATAGCACAAACAAAGCAATAAATCACGCTTTTCGTGTCAAGAAAAAGAGAAAGGGTCTCTGTCTCTTCACATTCTAATGTGAAAGTGTCACATGCCCTTGAAATCACTCGGTGGCCTCAGCCTCATGCAACAGAGTGAAAACACGTTTCAAAAGACTGAAAAGAGAGACAGAGAAAAGAGAAAGGGTGTGCTGATAGCTTACAGCTACCTTTCTTTTTCCTATTCCCTTCACTCCTAAAAGAAGGTTAGTTTAGGAGGGAAGGGACAATGGAGGAGAAGAAGAGGAGGCTAAACCATCATCACCAAACTCCCAGATTTGTCTGGCATTGGGGTCTTGTTCTCTTCTCTGTTTTCACCATTTCTGCAACAGCTCAAGCATTTGATTACGCCGATGCATTAACTAAGAGCCTCCTTTACTTTGAATCCCAACGATCCGGTCGGTTACCGTACAACCAACGTGTCACTTGGCGTGACCATTCTGGCCTCACCGACGGATTGGAACAAGGAGTATAGCCCCCAAACTCTCGAATGGTTCAAAAACAGGTTTTTCCTTTTTACACTATAAATATTGTTCCGAGTTAAAAGTTGCCTGTTTTGCTATTGTAGGTGGACTTAGTAGGAGGATACTACGACGCTGGTGATCATGTCAAATTTGGACTCCCAATGGCCTTCACCGTCACAATTCTGTCTTGGGGTATCATTGAATTCCGTGATCAGATTGCTGATGCCGGAGAATTGGAGCATGCTTTAGAGGCTATTAAATGGGGGACAGATTACTTCATTAAGGCACACACCAGCCCAAATGTATTATGGGCAGAGGTAGATAGTTCCCTTCACAAACATAGCTTTCTAAACTTTTAGTACGTTATATTATATGATTCAAAATTTCATCAAAAGAAATAATTGTGCTGCGTGCCATAGGTGGGTGATGGGGACACTGACCATTACTGTTGGCAACGCCCGGAAGACATGACCACCTCACGCCAAGCCTATAAGATTGATAAGAACAATCCGGGGTCGGATCTGGCCGGAGAGACAGCGGCAGCAATGGCGGCAGCATCAATTGTGTTCAAGAAAACAAACCCGCATTACTCTCACTTACTGTTGCACCACGCCCGAGAGGTAGCTTATGAATTATATGTTACATGATCATGGAAATTAGAGTTGGTTTGATTGTAAAGTGAAAAATGCTGTTTTTTTTGGTGTAGTTGTTTGAGTTCGGGGATAAGTATAGAGGGAAATATGATGGAAGTATTGGGGTGGTGAAGAGCTACTATGAGTCGGTGAGTGGATACATGGACGAGTTGCTGTGGGCGGCTTTGTGGTTGTACAAGGCCACCGACAATGAGGAGTACTTGAAGTATGTCATAAGTAAGGCTCATTGTTTTGGCGGGATTGGTTGGGCCATAACAGAGTTCAGTTGGGATGTTAAGTACGCTGGGATTCAAATTATGGCATCGAAGGTAAACTCTCTCGTCACTTTAAAAATTCTTTCTTTTTGTTCATCAATAATCACCTGATAAAATCTTAAATTCTTAACTCTTAGTAACCTAAAAAAGAAAAAAAAAACCCTTTTGCATACATTATTCTTAGATGCTAGAGCTCAACACTAGGGTCATTTCATAATTAAAATGAAAAAATAAAACATTAGGGTCATTTCAGTTATTTCTCAGGAAGATTTGAAGATTTTTATGCGGTCAAATCAATATCTATGCATCTATATGTGGCCCAACTTTAACCAATGTTTCGGTCTTTATAATGCTAGAAGAATTCAAATATTTAAAATTTTTAAAATTTAAAAATATCGATAGAATGCTATTTAAGAACAAAATAAATCCACGCAATCTTAATTTTGAAAATCATATAACATTAAGCTTTTTCTTTTTGGCTTTTCATTTCTTATACATGAAAACGGGGAATTTGATTTGGTGGCCAGCGAGTCCCTAAAATCTTCATGGGATTTTGCTTTTTTCCTAGATTCAAAGATGTAATGATAGTTTAACTTTGAAACATATACTTTCCAATTTTTTATAGCAAAGTTCGCTGATAGAGTAAACCCTACTGAAGGTACCATCTTTAGAGTTAAAAATAGGAGCACAAGTCCATGTGCCTCCGATGCCTTTGAATGCCAGTGGATTAGTGCCACTTGTCTAAATCTAGTGGAAAAGGAGCAGTAATTTCCTGTGCTCTTAGCAGCAAAATTGCTGCTGTTCCACAATCAGGGGAGGTAAGGGAGAGATATCCAAAATCATGCGAGGACCAGAGTAGCAGAGCTGGCCTCATATGGGTTGTCTAAACTTTTTAGGTAGGGCCTGGTACATAGACGTCTTGGTCCCACTGCCAATCCTAGCGAATGGATCCTGGCGCCTTCATTTATGACGCCCACCTTCACAAGCTCGTTTATTTTTGTAGACCCACATTTTTGTTGGCTCCATTTTTGCAGTAAATCTCCTTATACCAGGCATTGATTTGAACTTTTGGAGATTTTCCATGGTCCCTGCTGGTAAACAAAAATATCTTTAGCTGAAAACTTTGAAGATACAAAGAACAAAAATGTTCTAATACCCAATTTTCTAGTTTGAATAGTGTTTGAACATGCCTTGATCTTTGAATTTGTTTACAATTGATTCAAAGATTTGGAAAAATTTACAAGGTTATGCAGAAACTATAGCCGTGATTATCTGATGCCTGAAAGATGGGAATTTACACGTGTTTTGGAAATTTAGTAGGTGTTGAAAGTGTTTGAGATGTCCCAATTAAGAGAAAAAAAAATTGCACGATAGGGTCTTGACCTCCACTTGAGAGTGTAACATCCACGGTTCGGTCAATTTAGGTACAACTGTTGAATCTTGGATCATTCTTCCACTTTTAACGGAGATCTATGCTTTCAAATATCTTATGAAACTTCCATGTTTTGTACCATGACAATGACACATTTTATCTCCCAATTTGTCTCCTTTCGCATTTTCGGTTTTCCCTCTTCTATATGTAACATTTTCATCTTTTTATTGAAGAAAAGCCCAATAAAAGTTAATAAAACGAGAATTTTTTTTTTTTTACAAAGAAAGTTACCATTTGAAAATAAAAAAATGATTACAGAAATTGAAATTTGATTTTCAAATCGAATTTTGAATTTTCCTTCGCAGTTGCTGGAGAAAGAAAAACATAAGCAGCACGCTCATATTCTCAAGCAATACCGATCAAAAGCTGAGTACTATCTATGCTCATGTCTCAACAAAAACAATGCCAGCAAGAACATTGAACGTACCCCAGGAGGTCTTTTATACATCCGGCAATGGAACAACATGCAATATGTGTCAACAGCAGCATTCCTTCTCACCGTGTACTCCGACTTCCTCCGAGACTCGAACAAACACCTCGAATGTCCTTCCGGAACAGTGGATCATGAAATGATCCTCAATTTTGCCAAATCTCAAGTAGATTACATACTAGGTTCCAATCCGATGAACTTGAGTTATTTAGTGGGTTATGGTTCGAAATACCCCACAAGGGTGCACCATAGGGGAGCCTCAATAGTGTCATACAGGGAGAATAAAGGGTTCATTGGGTGCACCCAAGGTTATGACCATTGGTATAGTCGGCAAGAGCCTAACCCTAACGTGCTGGTTGGGGCACTGGTTGGGGGACCAGATTGTCAAGATAATTTCATGGACGAAAGAGATAATTATATGCAGACTGAGGCATGCACATATAATACGGCACCATTAGTTGGGGTTTTCGCAAAATTGCTACAGTTAGAGGACAGCCATGAACTAGAATTGGCTGCCTCTTATTAGAAACAAAATATATGGAGTGAGCAAAAAAAAAAAAAAAAATATATATATATATATATATATACTGTTATTGAGTACTCTAAAACACTTTTTTTTTTTATTTGGCTGAACTAAGGTGTTCAAGCCCCATTTTACTGTACCTTCATTTTTGTTGAATGTTCATAATAGTGAAAGTATAAACTATAAAGTTCAACATATGTTTTTCCCTCATTATTCTTCTTCTTAGGTGGCTAAATGCTTGCTTGGGGTGAAAATTTGGGTTTGAGGATGTTTTTTGGGCTAATGATATGAATAGCTCGTAAAATATAATAAAATATTTAATGTGAAATTTAAATTTAAAAATTTTGAATATAATACTTGAATTATGAATAAATTAACTAATGTGATATCATTCTTAATATGATTAATTTTGAATGATAACATATGATGGATAAATAACTTTTCAATTATCACATTAATTAATATATTTATAATTCAGGTGTCATATTAAAAATTTTTTAAATTTAAATATCATATTAAAATTTCACTATAACTAAAGAGGCATTTATGAGATTAACTTTTATTATTATTATTTTTATAAAAAAAAATAATATAAAAAAAATTACAGATATTAAAATTTAAATATTAAAATTTTTTAAATGACATCTTTTATAACGATATGAATTAACTTAACTAACTTTTGAATTCAATATCATCTTATTTTGATTTAATATATATATATATATATATATATCATTTTAGTTAAAGAATTGTATTCAAATTTTTTTTCTTTTCGTGTACATATAATTAGTGAAAATTTATTTTTATAGAAGATTGGGATTAATTCAAATGTTTCACCCTATCACTTTAAAAGATGAATTCTAACAAGATTGGGATTCCACCTCCCATGTAAAAAAAAAAAATCATTCTTTATATTCATTTATGAATCATCTTTGTTGGTTTTCATTTCTAGGATTTTATGTTTTTAAAGTGAACAACTGAAGAACTTGCTCCCAAATTCTCAGATCAAATGTTTCCCCATATGTACGCACAAATGACAACACAAGTAAAGCTTGGAAACATGGGCCTTATGTAGCCAAAATGTCATGTTGGGCTTTACTTCTGTTCAACGTACCCTTCATCATGGTCCAAGTCGATGGACCGTTGTTGGGTCGTAATAACATTTTTGTGACTTGGAGCTCAATCAAACGACATGGTGCTTTGAAGTTTGAAGGACCAAAGAGCTCTTTCTCTATACAAGTCTCGGTAGTCAACTATTTTCTATTTTTATTGTGTTTTGGAAAAAAAAAAACATAAAAATTTCTAAATCAAAACTTTCCAAGTCTTTACGTGATTATATTTTCTGAAAAAAATTATAGAATAAAATTTCAGAAATAAAATTTTTCCAGAAAATACAATAAAAAAAATAAAATAGTGGAAAGAATAAGTAAAATAAAATAAAATATTGATTTGAAGCAAGTAAATAAAGACTTGGAGAGCACAAAGATGTAGAGAGGGTATGTTGTAAAAAAGTTGATATTTAAAAATTTCTTGTAATATAATTTTTTTTATTAATTTACATGTATTATGTTGTACACAAATGATATAAGATATTATAGTATTATTTGAAATTAAATTTTTATTAAAATGATGAATTTTTTAATAATAAATGATTTTTAATATAAAACATAATATGAATCAATGATTATTATATCAAATAATTAAACTAATTTAATTTATTTACCTTTAGTAAATGATTTACATTTACCTAGATGGGTTTAGGTTAATTAAGTAAAAGGGGTTTAAATGGAGTTTTGAGAAATTTATATTATCCATCATTTACTCTCTTAAATATTTTACTACCAATTTTACTTTAAAAAAGTTTTCAATCTAGAATCATGAATTACTTAATGACTTAATTGTATTTTGACTATGTTATTCATATTTTTTTTACTATTATGATATTAATCATTTGCATATTAATACAACTATGTTATTCATAATTTATTACTATATGTTATTAATAAGTTGCTATATTACGTTATTAAATATTTATTATATATTATGTTATTCATAATTTATGAATTATTTGAAAATTTTTACTAGGAATTTTATTTTAATAAAAATTTCAATCTATTGGCGTTCAACTTGATGATAAAATTGTGAATTAATTTGTTAAATTGATATAATTTAAAAATTCAAGTTCATGTTTGGTGCACAAGATAATAAATATAATCACAAAATAATAATTTTATATTATATTTGATTTGTATTTAAAGAAAATTATAAGATTAAAAAAAAATTAATCATCTTTTTGGTATTTGATAATTCAATAATTTCTATGTGAAAATGATTATTTTTAATTTATAGGGTTAAACTTACTTATTCTATTATATTCTTAAAATTTTATCAATAATTTAAATTATATAAACTTTAAAAAAAGATAATTTTGATTAAAAATAAATTATTTATCATAATTCTTGCACACATCATATATAAGATAGGATGATATTATTTAATCTAATCTTATTCATAATATCGTCTTATTTTATCTTATCATAATCTTATGTACCAAATATATACTTGAAAGTATAATAATCAAAGTGATGCATTACAAAGTTATTATATTTGTAAAAGTATAAAAAAATTTCATATATATATATATCTATACTATTATATAAAAGTTGTTCCCATATTCTTCAAAGGAGATAACTACTCAATATTATTAAGAAAAATTGAGGGTTATATTGGGAAATAGAAACGTGAAAAAGTAAAAAGGAGCAGCGAAGATAATGAAGCAAGGAAGAAATTAGTAAACTTCTTTGTCAAAATTCGTCCAAACCCTACTAAAACTTTTCCAAAAACTAAACACCTAAATCAATCTCTACCAAATACCTATTACTTACAGGAAAAAAATGGCTAATAACAATTATACTCTCGCTAGAGACATCGTAAATCTGAATGAATTTACACAATTTACAATCCTTTTATGATATTAAGATATTATTCAAAATCTTATAGTGAAAATCTTTCAAACCTAACTTGATTTCTATCTTAATTATCTAATTGCTTTAAAATATATGCATAATTTTTTTTTTTTGTATTTCTTTCTCCTTTTCATATTTGATTTAGGATTTAAGGTTGCATTTTTAGTTTTTCTTTAGTTTTTCATCTTTTATATTCGATGCAACTAAACTTTTAATCAGTCAAACTTAGGATTTTATTTTCTTTTTGTATTTGCAAAAAAGGCTTAAATTCATTCTCACTTTAATATCATTTTTCTGATTCTGTGAAAATCTTTATTTTCTATTTTGAGAACTAAGGTATTTACACAAATTTTTATTAGACTTTACTCCTTAGATTCTATTTTTTAAATAAAAAATCTAATCTTTAAGTTTCTCTTTTTTGTAGAATTTATTGAGATTATTTAAATTATTTATTGCTTTCAATCTGGTTCGTTAATAATTAAAATGAGGAGAAAAAAATTTACTACTCTTGTTAGTATATAATTAAAATGATATTGAATCATTCTAAATAGTTTTAATTATTTAGAAAATATAATTTACTTGAATAACATACAAATTAGATATCAAACATTAAGTCAGCTTGCTATAACTAGAATGAAAATAAGCCAATATTAGCCAATGTAAAAGATAATTACTTTTGTATAATTGAATCTAAAATATCATTCTAAATAGTTTTAATAATTTGATTCGCTTCTATGCCTAGTCTAAGGTATTAAAACATGGGTCTTTATTGTGATTAAACAAATGTAAATGCCAGTGGGCAATGGTTGCATAATAATTTACTGTTCAACATTTCTATTAATGTCTTTGATTATATATATAGGATTTGAAGACATGGATGTATTATCTAAGATCTCGTGTTGCAGTTGATGCAATCAAATTCACAGTTAATACGTCGATGGTTAAGGTGGTAACTACGGATTTGTGTTGAAGCTATATCATCTTTCCAGGGTCATTTAACTTGTGAAACCTATTGATTAAAATTGTGACACTATAGGAAATTAGGCTTTTAGTGACATTTTTTTTCACATTTAGTGGTATTTATAAACACCACTAAAAGATTAGCGGTGTTTGTAAAAAACGTCACTAAGAATGTCGCCTATACTTGTGTCAAAAAAAATAGAAACATTTTTAGAAAAATGCTGTTAACTTAACGACATTTTTTATCATAAAATGTTGCTAAATTTAGAGGCATTTGTAATATAAAATGCCACTAAATTTAGTAGTGTTTATAATAAAAAAGTGTCGTTACATTTTGGCATTTAGAGGCATTTTTAGGTATAAATGTTGCTAAATTAAAAAATTTATTTTTTAAAAATTTCTTTTAATATTGATTATTATCATTAAATAAAAACTATTAAAAGAAATAAAAATGAACTTAAATTCATAAACTGAATATTATAAATACATAATTTGTTCCAATATTGATGGAACACAAAGTTTAATACATGTAATAACATTCAAATTATTTTAGTACATTAACCAAAAATTTAAAATGTATGAAATTGATGATTGCATAGATTTGAAACACTATCATTTGATGAAAGATTTTTTTCACCTTAGTCATTACCATCTTCTGTTGTTGATGGTTTCATACACAATGAATCTTTTCAAGCAATATTGAGTTGTTTCATCAAACACCATGATCTAAAAAAATAAATAAAACAAATGCCAAGATGAGATGAAAAAAAAAAACATAATAGACTATTTCAGAATGGTTTCATAAGGATATCTTGAATGAATCAACAAATTCATATTAACAAGTAACAATTTTTTAGTAATTAAAAAAATATTTTTTTGAAAAAAAAAACTAAACCTAAAATTTCATTCATGTTTATAACTAAATTCAACATTCAATTTCAAGTTTTTCAGAGAAAAACCCTATTTCTTTCACTTTCTGTTTTATCTTGAATTTTTTTCACCAACCAAACAAAATCAAACTCAGAATTGTAATAACGAAATAAATTGATAAAAAAAGAAAAAAAAATGGTTAAACACTGAAAATTGCCAATGTTGAAATAGAACTTACTAATGGAGCTTGAACAGCGGTAGAAATGTAACAAATCAGATAGTAAATTTAGGGATTTGACTCAACAAATTAAATAAGAAGTTTAGGGATTTAACCCAAATTGTAAGAAAGCTAACTTGAAATTTGCAAAAATGAAAGGAAAAAAGATGAAAATTAGCCACAAAATGACTGAAACTTAGGTAAAAAATGAGAAGAAAGTGACCTAAAATAAGTAGAAATGAAAGAAATGAGTAGGAAAAAGAAAAACAAAAAAAAGGGTCTCATGGGTTTAAAATTTAAAGAAAATTTAACACTGACAAATGTGATTATTGAAGGCGTTTGTGGCTAAAAATGCCTCTACTAATCCCTTTCAATTACTTTTTTAGAATTATCAAGGTATTTTTGGTTAAAAACCCTTTCAATAATCCCTTTCAATTTTTCTGTCAAAAATTGCTTTAATAATCTTTTCCATTTTTTATGAGGGATTATTGGAGGCGTTTCAAGCAAAAAATGCCTTCAATATAAGGAGATTATTGAAGGCATTTTTTGCTTGAAACACATTTAATAGAAGACATTTTTGGTTAAAAACATCTTCAATAATCTCCTCTAAATTTTTAAAGGAGATTATTGAAGGCATTTTATGAAAAAAAAATACCTTCAATAATCCATTTTATTTTTTATGATGGGATTATTGAAGGCGTTTCAAGTAAAAAACACCTTCAATACTTCCTTTGAATTTTGATGAGAAGATTATTAAAGGCATTCTTGACAAAAAATGTCTTCAATAATCTCTTCCAATTTTTTATGCCTTCAATAATCCCCTCTATTTTTTATGAGGGGATTATTGAAGGCCTTTGTAAAAACGCCTTCAATAATTCCCTTCAATTTTTTAAAGATGATATTGAATGCATTTTCTGTCAAAAACGTCTTTAATAATTTATTTTTATGAGAGGATTATTGAAAATGTTTTAGGCAAAAAACGTATTCAATAATTTTCCCTTAAATTTTGATAAAGAGATTATTGAATGTGTTTTTGATCGAAAATGCCTTTAATAATCTTCTCTAATTTTTTAAAGGGGATTATTGAAGGTGTTTCAAGCATGAAATGCCTTCAATAATCTCCTTAAATTTTGATGAGAAGATTATTGAAAGTATTTAATTAGAGGATTATTCAAGGCGTTTTAGCTTAGAAAATGACTTTAATAATATCCTATAAAAAAATACTGGGGATTATTAAATACATTTTTGATAAAAAACGCTTACATTAATCCCTTTCTTTTTTTATGAAGGGATTATTGAAAGCGTTTCAAGATAAAAACGCCTTCAATAATCTTCTTAAATTTTTGTGAATGGATTATTCAAGGTATTTTAGTGGATAAATGTCACTAATTTTTATTTTTAGTGATATTTATAACTACAAACGTCGTTATTTGAATATTTAGTGAAGTTTTGATAAAAAACATAATAAATTTTATAAAAACACGAAAGCTAGCAGCATTGTTAAGTGAAACGTCACTAAAAAATTGACACTAATTTTTCATTTTCTTGTAGTGCCAATCCCATGTATGTAATATACAACTCTAATATTCTAATCCACAGGCTTAATTGCTTGCTTTGCTCAGGTGTTAAGGCTTTTTCATGTTTTGGTGTAGATTTTAAGCTTTAATCCTGATTTAGTGACATGTTCTATGAAATCATGATATGTTTTTGCTACAAGGTCGTGGAACTGGTAACACACTCCGAATATATATATATATATATATATATATTTATATAATGTCCTGAAACTTCTGTTTCTGTAAACCTAAATATAATGCAATCATATTTTGATGCATATCACGTCAGTAGCTGTCCGGTGATACATAAATGAGGAGTTGGATAGCCACAATCGCATGCTGGATCAAATGATATATATGCAGCACCAATAAAACTGTCTTCTTCTAAATGTTAATGGTTTTGCTGCAACTGATATTAGTACGTGGCACATGGTTTGTATGTAGAGAAATGATATGGGCACATCAAAAGAGATACTCTCAGGAACCATGAACAAGTTTAAGATGATAAGTGAACTAGATAATTTTTACTCTTATTTCTGCCATGTAGTGCGGACATGCATTCTAGTATATATATATATATATTAGTAAAATGATGTATTATTGAAGGCAAAAATTCAAAGGTGGGACATGCAATTTCTTTTTTTGAAGTAATGAAACGTGCAATTTTTAATTTTAAAGTTGTCTGTCAAGATGTGATTGGATTCAAAGGTCATATATATGAAAAAAAACCTTTAAATTTGATAGCATATAATTATTCTCTTTAATAATATTATTAATTTATCAGCATCGTAATACTAATATGATTATCACTGAAATAAATAAAATTTTGAATACACTAATGTAAAAATATTTTTTTTGAAAATCGTTTAAAAAGATATATCGGCCCAATCAATAAATATAAATTAAATGCTTTAATTATTTAATTAATTATATGGTCCAATTCTCCACGTGTCCGATTTCTGTCAACGTCTTAGGAAAAAGAAAGAAAGCGAAACAACAAAACTGTGTTGGATTGGACACCACTCTCTGAACGAGAATGTTACAAATAAAATTTTAACATTGTTTGGCAAATGGGGAATGATCAGACGATAATATGTCATGGGTCAAAATTTAAGTTTTAAATTTATATGATTTTGAGAGTTGGATATTTATTTATCTAATATTTTAGATTAATTTATTTGTTACGGTTCATATCTTTATGAAATATTATTCGTTTTGATCTTTTTTAACTCATAATTTTATCGTATAAAATGTATCTTATAAAACAAAAATGATGTGAACCCTTATATATCTCAATGACTTTTATTTTATGTTCGATGTGAGATTTAAGACTCTTTTTTAGGTCCGTGACATTCTTCTTCATCCAACCTCGTAACGCCCTCGTCGCGGAGACTGGTCATCCTACATACCTCCTTCGAGGGGTTTGGCATGATTCGAACGGTATAGGATTGGCTTTGATATCACTTGTCACGGGTCGAAACTTAAGCTCCGAATCCGCGCGGCTTCGGGACTCGAGCATTCACTAATTCGACGTCTCAAATCAACCTACCTGCTACGGTTCATACCTTTGTGAGGTATTATTCGCTCTGATCCCCTCTGACCTCACGATTTTATCTTACAAAAGATGTCTCACAAGATAGAAGTGGTATGAACCCTTATATACTTCAGTGACTCTCTTTTTATATTTGATGTGAGATTCATGACTCTTTCTTAAATTCGTGACACGTGCATTTAATTTTGAAAATTTGATTATAGATTTCAAGCTTTACCGTTGATAGCTATACAGTTTTTTTTTTTTTTCTCTACGAGCATGCATGTTGGTTCAATTTTTTTTGTAACTTTGATTTGGCAAAATTATTAATATGTCAAGCTTAAAAAAAAAAAAAAGAATTTGCATGCAGAGACACAACCAAAGGTTTCATTTTGTTCTGTTTTTGATTATTGAGTTCAGTCAAAATAAGATAAGAATGATATAAAGCCTCAAATTAAATCTCCGTAATTCGCATAAAGCATGCACTAATAACAAAATTAAGGTAAATTACATTTGTTTCGTATCATTTTCGTCACTGAAATAAGACTTTAGCTACGTAAAATATCAAAATGTTAATTCTCTTTAATTTGCATAATTCTGCGCCAAGAACAAAATTAAGGTAAATTACATGTTGTATCATATCGAAATTGAAAAGAATCTACTTGCCGGTAGTCAACAAAATTCCAAAATCTTGCTTCGTTAAGATTGTTTAAATTGCCTAAATAATTCTTTAAAGAGATTTGGACTAACATATAGTTTGGTTTTTTATTTATATCATTTTTACGATTTATTACTTATTATAAAAAATTAATAATTTAATATTCAATTTTCATTTTATCACATTATTTGTCTTGAACATTAATTTTGTTAATAATATACTGATGTGGTAAAAAATTAATGAATAAAATAATAACATGTGATGCATTTTTATTGGCTAATATTTGTCACATAATCATTTTATCTAATATCATTAATTATTACGGTAAAATACGAGAATATGTCATCTATATTCATTATAGTAAAATTAATCAATCACAATTTACGATTGTGTGATGTCCATCAAAATTTTATATAGATTTTACACTTATAAATAGTGGATCTTATATAATTCTTTATTATGATTGGATAATTGTAAAGTTATAGTAAAAAAATATTATAGATGAAATACTCCATAAAATATTTGACAGAAGTAAAATTAAGATATCAAATGATTAATTTTTTCTATAAGTATCAAATTATGAAAAGTGATATAGTTTAGAAGTTAATTTAAGTGTTAACCAAAATGATTTCTTTGATATATGTATATATATATTTATATATATAAAGAGTCGTATAAGAATAGAAAAAGGATTGAATGTATTAGGATATGTAATCCAGCAAGGAAAGTTGGAGGTTATGTTTCAGCCTACCAACGATCAGGCAATGCGACAAGAGACAATAAAGCAAAGTTGAGACAAAAAAAGAGAATCAAATCGAAAGGGGTAAAAGGTTCATTTGCTCTGCAATAATTGTGGTTTGAGTAACTGTAACATGTATGACATGACGGAATCTGTCCTTACAGAAAAGTTCCAGCTTTGAGTATCCTTATCTTATTAACTGTAGAATTATCATTGATGCTTGCAACTTTTATTTGTTTTAAGAGCTAGAAGCTCCCATTTCTAAGAATAAATTCTAAATATTTGAATTGATCTTAAAAATGTGAAAACTTGATGTAAAAGTACGAAGTTTGGGAGTAATACTGAATTCAATGATCTTTTAAGGTTGAAAAAATGATAGAAGCAAGCAAAATGCCATCCCCTGTGTTACCATGTAACATTTCCTGACATGGGATCAATCAAAACTTTGTAGGACTGAGATATTCAATCAAGGGTACACTGTCATTCATCAGAAAGTTGTGCGTTTGTGATCAGCCTAACCCCACATGACAGGACAACACCATAGATCATTATCTGTTCTTTTAACACTTCACCATTTTGGGGTATACAAAGATGATAATGAAGAGATTGGAACCAAATTCAGAAAAGTTTTATCATTTTCTGTTATTTCGTTGACAGCAGTGGCTTGTGAGCACCAAGACCACAGGATGATAATAACACCAAAATGACCAAATCTTACAGTTTTTAAAAGCTCATGCAAGCCTACTCTTAACCACAAGTTGGGGAAACTCAATCATGCACTTCTTCCCTTCGGTTTCCCCCTCATAATATTGTGGAGTTTAACAGCACCATTTTCATTTCCCCTCTCTTTTCTCTTCTCCTCTAGAAGCTTCAATCATGGTATAGTATACATTATAAAAAGTTTTCATTAGCATGGTTAAATATTTTTATCATTTTATGAATACTTCCCTTTTCCTGGATTTTGCTTTGGATGCTAACAGGTTTTGGTTGGAAGTAATGGCGAGAAAGATAGTTCAAATGATGGAGCTGTGGTTGATTTCCGGGGGAATCTGGTGGACAAGTCGAAAACCGGTGGATGGCTTGCTGCAGGGCTCATCTTAGGTCTAGTGATGAACTTCAGAAGTTAGTGTGGTTTATCTTGATCCAATATTTCCTCTTTTGCTTATATGAAAGGAAATTTTTGGTGCAGGATCTGAGCTCTCGGAGAGGATATGCGTGATGGGCATATCAATGAACTTAGTGACATACTTGGTTGGAGATTTGCATATTTCAGCAGCAAAATCCGCAACTATAGTTACCAACTTCTTGGGTACTCTCAATCTGCTTGGTCTCCTTGGAGGTTTCTTGGCCGATGCCAAACTTGGCCGATACTTGACAGTTACACTCGCTGCATCCATAACAGCTATGGTGAGTTTTTCTTACAATAACTGAAATAACAACGTTAGCAGAGACTATGTAATGTTTGTTTTTTTATGCTATTCCATCTTGCATCAGGGGGTGATTTTATTAACACTGGCTACAACAATTCCGAGCATGAAGCCTCCTCCATGTGATGACTATAGAAGAGAGCATCATGAGTGCATCGAGGCAACTGGCCGGCAACTGGCTTTGCTGTATGCGGCACTATACACAATAGCACTTGGTGGTGGGGGAATAAAGTCTAATGTCTCTGGTTTTGGCTCTGATCAGTTTGATGTGACAGATCCCAAGGAGGAGAAGGCTATGATTTTCTTCTTCAATAGGTTCTATTTTGGCATCAGCATTGGGTCTTTATTTGCTGTGATTGTACTGGTATATATACAAGACAATGTAGGAAGAGGGTGGGGTTATGGAATTTCAGCAGGAACAATGGTGATTGCAGTTGCTGTTTTGCTTTGTGGAACACCATGGTACAGGTTTAGAAAGCCTCAGGGGAGCCCTTTAACCATCATTTGGAGGGTTCTATTCTTGGCCTTGAAGAAGAGGAATCAATCTTATCCTTCCCACCCCAGCCTTTTGAACGATTATGAAAATAGAAAGGTTCCCTACACACAAAGATTCAAGTAAGTACGATTTGACATAATTTTACTCTGAAGGCTAAAATTTTATGTCAAAGTCTGTGCTATTTCTTTCTTTCCACAAGGACCAGTTGTGCTGTTGTTGCTAAAACTGGAAGCAATTACAGTATTTTGGTTTCATTTCTATTGACAGCAGATATAAAATCAAACCTGAAATTTGAAATTTGAAATTTCATCTTTTTACAAAATTTCCTGTTAATCGAGAACATCAAACCCAACTTTTTCCTTTTTCCTGATAAATCCCTTCATGAGCCAGCGTTGTGCTATTTTTATATAATTTGAACCATTTTGCTTCATTGTCAGTACCCCAACTCAAGCTGACATATGAAGTTTTACTGCTTGCGCATGTGTAGGCCACAGAGTTAACCTTAGAGCACTATCCTCCCACACCCAACAGGAATTAAAAAGAAGAAAAAATTTTGAAGAAATGAAAATCATCCAACTTGATCTCGAAATGCAATTAAAATCAAATATCTGGTCCTTTCCCATCAGATTCCATCTATCTGGTCCTAAGTCCTAGCAGATTCTTTTGGTACATGCCTAAGAGATTCTACTTACTAATTGTTAGATTTGCATGTGAACATTGTGAACAGGGGAATCCGGTCCAAGTTTCCATCACCATATTTGAATCAAGTGCCAAAAGAGTTAATTGCATTAACCATCCAAGTTCTTATTTTTTCCCGGAAATTAACAAAGTTTCATTTCACTGTGCATTGATGATTAGGTGTCTTGACAAGGCTGCAATCATAGATGACAATGGTGCTGCCAACACAAAAAACAACCTACGGATAGTATCAACTGTGACCCAGGTTGAGGAAGTAAAAATGGTCCTAAAGCTACTTCCCATTTGGTCCACATGTATCCTCTTCTGGACAATCTACTCCCAAATGACTACTTTTACAGTTGAGCAAGCCTCCATCATGCATCGAAAAGTTGGTTCCTTCGTAATCCCTGCTGGTTCTTTCTCTGCCTTTCTCATTATCACCATTCTCCTCTTCACTTCCATAAACGAAAAAGTTTTTGTCCCCTTGGCTCGAAAAATCACCCATAATGTCCAAGGAATCACAAGCCTCCAGAGGATTGGAATTGGACTCATTTTTTCAACAGTTGCTATGGTGGGTGCTGCCATTGTTGAGAAAGAAAGGAGGGAAATTGCTATTGAGAAAGAAGTCAAAATAAGTGCTTTTTGGCTACTCGTTCAATTTTTCCTCGTGGGTGCCGGGGAAGCTTTTGCTTATGTTGGACAACTTGAGTTCTTCATTAGAGAGGCACCAGACCGGATGAAATCCATGAGCACAGGGCTTTTCCTTAGCACCATTTCAATGGGGTTCTTTGTGAGCAGTTTGATAGTGTCCATTGTCGACCATGTGACCAAAAAGAGCTGGCTTAGGAGCAATCTGAATAAAGGAAAGTTGAACAACTTTTACTGGTTACTCGCAGCTTTAGGATTTTTAAACTTCTTGGTTTTTCTTATCTTTGCATCAAGACATCAATACAAAATGCAGCTGCCTATTGAACCTGAGTCTGGAGAGAAGGAGCTTAAGAGCATGAAAGATGAAATGATGGAAGATATGGAGAAGAAAGCGAGTATTCAATCAGTGGGCAATGCAGAGCCATAGCATATCTGTATCTTAAGAGGACTGTATTAATTGTTGCACTATACAGTATAGTTCTTATTTCAGCTTGTTAAAAGAAAGAGGACAAAAATAGCAGCTCGTGTTTGTGTCAGGGTAATTGTAAGGTGGTATTCAATTATTCTTTCTTCTGCTCCATAACACGCTGTGATTTTCAATGATTGTAACTCTTGCTTTTAGATGTGATTTTCATTGTTCTCTGATGAATGTTGGGGGTTAAAGGTTGCTTGACAGAATTATCAAGCATTGTTACTTGAAAGAGAGACCAACAGATATTGCATCTATCTGCCAGCGTAGCTATAGAGAAGCAGGGTTATCAATGTAAAAGGATTAATTAATTCCTAGATCAGAACTACTTGCGAGTTGAAAAATGTTGGGTTTCAGGAAATTTAGCCATAAAAAACTGAGTCTTTATGCCAAATAGACAACAAATCCACAATGCAGAAGCAGAAAGCTGGCCTCTAATGGCCGTGAGGGGCAGCTTCAGCTAGGTGGTTTATGACCAATGGGACTGTCTGTAGAATATGTCGTTCATCTCTTTCTGTTCTCAACCATAAACATCTCCTCTGTCTCAATTCCAAATAATCTTTTCATCTTAGAATTAATAAACCTTTTTCCTGGTAAATGTGAAACCCTGTTGGCCTTGAGCTTTATAGCGAGGGGAGGTTCTACTGTCAGCTCCTCTTCCCATGCGATTTCTATGCACTTTTAACCGGTTTCACCGGTTGCCAGAATATCACTTAGGTTTCACTCCTGTAGCATGTATCTCACACCGTAACATATACACATGATGTTAAAAAATAATATAAAAAAGTTTTATAAATATATATTATCATATTAGAAAATTATATAACAAATAATTGAAAATATAATTTGAAATGTTATGAATATACCATAATAAATCTAGACCGTTGATTGTAAATTGAATACTAACATGGAAAGTAATATTATTTTTTTATATAATTTAGGAAAATATTAAAAATTATCTAGTAAAAATTTTAAATCATATTATTTATTTAAAAAATTTCAAAATTAATAATCTATGAGAAAAAAAAGAAATTAATGATTTTACAAATACATTTATTCCATATCTCACCATTTACATATTCAATCCCAAACACGAGTGATAAGCAGAAAAAAACCGTAGTCGTTTATTGGTGGAGAAATGAAGAAGAACAGCCTTATTAGGTTCATTGCTAGAAGAGTTTCAACAGCAGTTGATAACCCAGTTTCAACTTCAACCTGGCGATTCTATTGCTCGCACTCACCTCCTTCATCTTCCTCTCCTCCTCCCAACAGCAAGCTCTTTGTTGCAGGTCTCCCTTCTCTCTCTCTCTCTCTCCCCCCCCTAATTTGTATTTCTTTTCTATTTGTGATTAACTTTAACATGATGGGTATTGGGTGTTGAAGGATTGTCATGGTCAGTTGATGAGAAATCCTTGAAAGATGCCTTCTCATCTTTTGGCAACGTCTCTGAAGGTTAGTATAATCATCTAGGTGTTCGATGAATTGTCTGAATAATCAAAGTATCAGCAATTACTCAATTTTGTAATGATAATGTAATGAAATTTTCTTATCTCATTTTCAAATATGTTAACTTTCATTCAAAAATATGGGGGGTTATATCCTTTTTGGTTGTGCTTGAAATCATGGGAAAAGTTAATGAAAAGATAATTTGACCAACAATGATACCCTCTGATTACTTCACTTGCTGCATTATTAACAACCATCACCAACCATTCCTAAACATTATAAGATATACAAATTATTTCCCACTGCATAAGAGAAATATATGCTTATAAACTGAACGAAACCTGACCTTCAACTCATTTGAGGAAACAATAGTTTCTTTTGAAAGTTGAATGAATTGGACTTGTACAAATCTGACCTTGAAGCTTGCTCACATTTAAAAAAATGGTAATAATTTTGCAGTTTAATCTGTCTTTAGTCTTTAGTCTGTTCTATCTGCTCTAGGATTGGTCTCTGATCCGGTTGATTTTTCTGTTGTAGTGAGGATAATGTATGATAAAGACACCGGTAGGTCAAGAGGCTTTGGGTTTGTTCATTTTTCTAAAGAAGATGAAGCCAGATGTGCAAAAGATGCAATGGATGGAAAGGTATGCCGACTATTTTGATTCTGTTTAACCTAAAGTCATCTTCCCTAGGAGATATTTTTTGTTCATTGTAATCTCCATTCTTCGATAGTGAATTTCTTGTTTGTTGTGCTCATGGACGTAGAGAATACTGTTGAACCACGTATATTCTTGTTTTCTCTTTTCTTCTTTTTACGGTTTTCCTGTTTCGAGTTCTCAATTGGTTAGTTCTTCGATTGATCAGTATAATTTCTAAATTGGTTACTTTGACTGGCATCCGCTGCAACTATGTGGTTTAAATATTTAAGGTCCAAATCACAATAGGAGTCCATTTATGAGATACTGGAAACTGCTTCAAACTGATAATCCTTTGGCTGCAGGCATTGTTAGGTCGACCATTACGGATAAGCTTTGCTCTTGAAAAGGTTCGTGGTGCTCCTGTTGTAGTCCCTCGTCTGCCGAGCACTTGAATTTTCTCCAACAGCCGAGCTTGAACTCCTCAAGGACTTTCAACCTTCTTATCTTTAAGAGGGGTTAGGGCAGTGATGATGAAGTGGAGGGTGATGAACCATACCGGGATACCAACATATGGTAGTATTGGTGAAGATTACTGCTTCAGGGAATCAAAGTGAAATTTCTAAATCAAGCAAGTACTAGTTATTGACACAGACAATTGTCAATTGTTTTAGTGCCTTCCAATGATAAAATGGCATATAAATAACCAATATGAATTGAAAGACATGAGGAAAAATATTCATTGCCAACTGCAATGCATTTCCTTCGAATATTTATATGAAATGAAAAAAAAAAGAAAGTAAAAGCTGCTGCTTTTTGATACATTTATTCAATAAATGCTGACATAGTACTGAATGTATGTATATCTTTGTGCTTGAGTGTCAGTTCAAGGCTTGATGAAACAGTTTGTTGTAATTGGACATTAAATTTGAAGGCATATTTATCTTCAAACACATTTTGCTTCAACTACAAGAAACAAACATCTTGTAGATTGAAATAGAAAATCTAACTTTTACTGACTTTTCTTTTTATATAAAATAAGTCGTAACTTGAAAATTAAAAAAAAAAATTGTAGATATTAAAATTTGAATTTTAAATTTGTTGGATGTTATTTTTAAAAGTGATTGAACGAATTAATTGAATTAAAATTTAATTTTTATGAAATTCAAATTTTAGTTTTTGGTAACTTAGTGAAGATCAAATCAAATGAAAGGCCCATTTTATTTTTTTAGTACAACACAATAAAATCACAATTTGTTTATGAGAGCATGTTTGGTTAAATGCAATAGTCATTTTATTCTTCACCTATTTTGGGTCTATATCAAATAAAGACTTATTTCAAAGCTTTATTAAAATTAAAAAAAAATACTTATTTTGATCAAAAGGTCTATTTTAGGTTTAATCAGAATAATCGTTCCCTTCCCTACAATGTTAATTATTTCTTGCCATTATCAGTTGCGTATTTGAAATTTCTTAGTAAGCTTTTTAAGTATCAAAAATAGATATTCGAATTGAGGTTGAATTGAGAAAAGAAAAATTAAGTAAACTGGTTGATGAGGGTAATTAAGTAATTTAATTTATAAGTAATTTTATCTTAAAAAATTTTAATTTTTTGCTGTAAAAAGAAATAAAAAAGGTGGTTTCAATGCATATAGAATTTTCTTGAATAGAAGAAAGTTGAAAAAAAAAAAAAAGGTTCTCTCATTTGGTCATTCCTCTAAACGACAGCGTGCACGCTTCCGCGTATGAACGACGTGGATATAGCATCCCAAAGAGGGAACGCAGTCGTTTTATAGATCCCAAGTTAAAACGAAAGACGCAAAAAGAGTTAAAAATCTACTCTGATTCTAATCCGATCGGCATCGAGAAATCAAAGCACTTCACTTAAATAAGAGTTGGAAGTCATCCTTCCCCTTCCTTCACAGTTTGGAAGATTCTCTAAAAAAAAAAAAAAAAAAAAGCCCACAATTCGACAATGGAGCACGAAACGCCGCGGCAAGGAAATCCCAACAGCCCAACCGCCAATCAAAACGCAACTTTAATCAACTCCTTCATCGAAATCACTTCTTCTTCCAAAGAAGAAGCCCTTTTCTTCTTAGAATCCCACCAGTGGGACCTCGACGCCGCCGTTTCGACTTTCCTCGACAACAATTCCACCGCTGCACATCAACCGCACCCGATCCCGCCACCTCCTTCCCGCGACGTTAACAACTCCCCAACTGCCTCACCCTCCGATTCTCCCGATTACTCTCCCTCACAATCCCCTTCTCGCTCCCGCTCCCCTTCCCCTGCCCGCCCCTCTCGCCCTCCTTACCAGCTTCGGTCGCGCCGCAACGCTGATAAGAAGCCGTCTGGTAGCAACAACAGCACTCGTGGCGTTCGGACCCTCGCCGATCTGAATCGGATACCCCCTGGTGGGTCCGACAGCGATTCCGATGAAGCCCAGGACTATTATACTGGCGGTGAAAAAAGGTTTAATTTAATTTAATCTCTCTTTTTGTTTTTTAATTGGCCCTTAATTTTGTGAATTGGGCAAAATTTTGTTCTTAATTGGTTTTTTGGATGAACAGTGGGATGGTGGTTCGAGATCCTTCGAAGCATAACGATGTGGATTCGATTTTTAGTCGAGCTAGACAAGCGGGAGCTGTGGAAGGATCTGATGATTACTTCCGACCATCGTCTTCGAACACGAGAAGCTTCACTGGGACGGCGAGATTACTCTCTGGAGAAACTGTGGCACCTGCTCCTCCGCTACCACCTGAAGTTGTCACTCACAATATTACTTTTTGGAGGAACGGGTTTACCGTTGATGATGGCCCGTTGCGTCACCTGGATGATCCTGCCAATGCTGCCTTCTTGGAGGTAATGATGATGTAAAATTTGCTTTATAAAGAATATGCTGTGATATTGGTATCTGGATATGTATATTTGCGTGTTTGATGAATTACAGGAGTTTAGTTCATAGGTAAAGTTGAGGTGATTACATATTCGAGCAATCTTCGACTTTCTTGATGATGTTCGATTTTAAAATGTTATGCATGCGTGTGTACTTCTGCTAGTGCTTCTTGTTCACTATGGGTGCTATGTGCTTATTCTCTCAATCACTTCTGAATGCAGAGTGTGATGGGGTCTCAATGTCCGAAAGAGCTTGAACCAGCTGATTCAAGAACAAAAGTGGATCTTCACCTTTTTAGGCGGGATGAAAACTACTCTGTGCGTCTTTTATGTATACTCTTATAAGTTCTTCATACTTGTTCTTTTGCCTGCTTCTGCATTACGTTTCCTGTTTGCCCTTGTTTAATGCAGGAACCAAAGAAGCGCCAAACTGCATTTCGGGGTGTTGGAAGAACTCTAGGAAGCAGCAGCAGCAGCAGGCACCCCCAGTGCTACTCCCTCGGAGCCAGCCGCTGTTGCCAGTAGTATCACCACTGCGCGGGCTCCATCTATGGGCCTGGTTGTGGATTCATCATTGCCAACAACATCTATTCAGCTGAGGTTGGCGGATGGTACACGTATGGTCTCACACTTCAACTACTATCATACCATCAGAGATGTCCGTCGCTTCATTGATGCATCACGACCTGGTGGAGCAGGAAACTACCAGTTGCTGACAATGGGATTCCCTCCTAAACAACTGACTGATCTGGACCAGACAGTAGAGCAGGCTGGCATTGCCAGTTCAGTTGTTATCCAGAAATATTAGCGAAGGTTTTTTTTATCTTTTTTTTAGCTCCATAACTCGTTGACTCCATGATACATCATGCAAACTTAACATTGTTCTATTTCTCAAAACTTATGGGATTCATGTGATGGACGAGAAAATTTGCTGTTGATTACATTAGAATTGGTTAGTTATTATGCTATATTTATAGGGTAAATCACAAAAAGGTGCATGAGAGGTTACATGCCTAATATTGTGTAAAACCTATTACTTTTTCAGAATTTGAAAAAAAAAAACTTACCCTTTATATGTTTTCGATTTACCTCATGAAGAGGGTGGTAAGTGTATGTAAAATATTAGGATGGTTAAGAGGTAAGTAGTTTTTAAAATATGTAGATGGAAGTGTGTCTTTGAGTTGTTTTAACAAGTGGATCATCGTGATATCCAATGATGTTGGTTGTTTTTGGCAAATGTCCAATGCTCTTGGTATCTTCTTTTGGCAAAAGATTTGTACATTTCTCAGAGGCAGAAAGTTTAACGATAGGATTATAGAGGTAAATAAATTCCTATATTCCTATATGTTGATGGCTTGTGATCATAACTGGTTGCTAAATACACCGTTGGTTAGTAAGATTCCTTAGTACCTCCCTCAATGAAGGGAAAAAAAATTCAATACGACTGTTACACACTTGCACTTCTTCTCTGAGTATAGAAGCGATTCCATGATAGCTAAATACAATATTCGGCGATGCACTTGAACGGTTGATTCAACACTTGATTCAATTAGTTAGTATATAATCCTTTAACCGAAGAACGATATTCGAATATTTGACAATGAAAATGGAGTCTGAAGCTAATTCTTCTACACTCAGGTAAAGAAGCTGAGGCTTGGGCTCTCCGTAGCTTGGGCCTAGGTTTCTCTCGTCTCTTTGGGTTTCAAAACACTACACATTATGATTCATGTTAAAAATACAAAAATTAATTAAGAAGTACAATTACGATTTAAAATTTATGATTTAAAGATACAATTATTAAATATTTATTTAATTATTTATTTTTAACAAAAATAATTTATTTTTTTAACATATTTTTAAACATTTTAAATTTTTCAATAATTTTAACATCATACCAAATACTCAAAAATTTTAAATTATATTTTTTTCATAATAATTTTTTATAATACTTTTCAATCACATTTTTTAAATTAATTTTTTTCTTATCGAATCAGCAATAATAAAATACATTTTTATCCTCTCCGTGCATTATACACCAAAACAACTGTTTAGTGGTGTCGAATCTGCTCATAGCTCTTAGGTTTAAACTTTAATGGTTTTCTTTTTTCTTTTCTTTTTTGAGACAGTAATGTTTTAAATATCAGATCGAACAGGCCAATTACATCAGTTCAATCGGAATCTATAGCTTTATTTAGGGTTAAGCAAAATTTGATTAAAATCGAAAATTAAAAAGGTTGAATTTTTAGAGAAAACCGTATTGAAAAATTCGAATTATATGAATATTTCAAATTTTTTTATTTAAATAATAAAAATTATTGGTTTTAAGTTTTAAAATATTTAAATCAAATAAATTAAAATATCTGATATAATATAAAATAAATAATTAAAAAAATATATGATGTAGGTATATTTAATAATATGATTACATATATTTAATATAAAAAATTAAAATTAAAATCGATTAATTTAAGAATTGAAATCGATAATCTTAATTTGATTTATTTTTTTTAATTTTTTTATATATATGATTGATTTGATTTTTATAATGAATGAAATTGATTATTCAAATTTTACAATTAAATTAATCGATCTAATTATTTACTCAGCCCTAACTTTATTATTATGAGACTATACATCAAATTGGATAAAAAAATATTTTAAAAATTATATATAAAAAAAATATACGTATGTATATTTAACTATGTAGAGCACAGTATAAAAAAATATACTGTATATATAGTTAGCATGCAAAAGCATGGCTAGATCATGGTGATGTTGACGTGTCATCCACTCTATTTTTCCTCTCTCGTGACGTCACATCCAGCAAAAATTAGTCACTGCTCTTTTTTTTTTTTTTCTCTCTCCTCTGTATCTTCTCTTTCAATACAGTCCTATCTCTCCCAGTGCCTAGGGTTTGTTTCTTTGTCTCAAATTCCTTAAACCTCCACCTGCTTCTCTTGAATTCTCTCTTTTCTTTCGACCATTTGAAAGAAATCACCCTAAAAAAATCCCATCTTTCTCACATTTTCATTCACATTCCTCTCTCAAAGGACCGATCCTCAGTTTGTTTCTTAATAATAATAATAGTAAAACAAGAACCCTTTCATGGCCAAGACCAAACCTGGCAAAAAGGACCTTGATTCCTACACTATCAAAGGGACCAACAAAGTTGTTCGACGTATGTTTCTCCCAAAACCCATCTTGTAGTTTTCCCTTTCTCATTTGAAAAGAAAAACCCCATAAATCTTTTTTTTAGAAGAACCCTAAAATTTTTTCTATGCTTTTTAGATTTTTTTGAACCTTTTGGGTCTTAAAATTTAAAACCCAGAAATATTTTTGGCTGTGGAAAAGTTTTGACTTTGATATTTGGTTTGTTTTGCAGCTGGTGATTGTGTGCTGATGAGACCGTCGGACTCTGATAAGCCACCGTACGTGGCACGCGTAGAGAAGATCGAGGCTGATCATCGGAACAACGTGAAGGTTCGAGTTCGATGGTACTATCGTCCGGAGGAGTCTATAGGAGGGAGACGACAGTTCCATGGTGCCAAGGAACTCTTTTTATCTGACCATTATGATGTGCAAAGTGCACACACCATTGAAGGAAAGTGTATAGTTCACAGTTTCAAAAACTATACTAAGCTTGAAAACGTTGGTGCTGAAGATTACTTTTGTAGGTTCGAATATAAGGCTGCCACTGGTGGCTTCACTCCGGATCGTGTGGCAGTGTGAGTTTGGATTTTTCTTGTGTTTTTGGGTTGAGTTTCGGGTAAAATTTTCCAGTGTTTATGTATTTTTAGAGTGTGTTCACTAATTTATTGATTGATGTGTTTTTTTTTTTTCTTTCCTCATGGGGTTTCGGTTTTTGAAGGTATTGCAAGTGTGAGATGCCATATAACCCAGATGACCTCATGGTACAATGTGAGGGATGCAAGGATTGGTAAACTTGTTACTCACTTTATTTCACTGTGTAATTAAAATGGAATGTAAACTTCCCCTATGTGTGTGTAGAACTGTAGATTGAATTCATTTATTTTTAGTGGTCTTGTAGTGATCTATGGCTGAAAGAGTTTCAATTTAATGTTGCATTTAATTTGTTCAAAATTCATAGTTACGTCATGACAATGATGCGTTTCATGTTTAATTTTAAGTCTTTCTAAGTTGTTTAACTTGACTGCTTGTGCGTCTTATATATAATATGTTAATCCTATTCGGTTGTTTTCATTAAAAAGTTTCTGTTTTTGGGTACTTATATATAATGTGCAAAAGGATATTTGCATATATTTTGTTTTCTTCCATTGCAAATATGGAACATACAATGATAAAAGAATTGCCATTTAATTTGAGTTTTCTGTAATTGAATTGTAGGTACTGTACATTTACGTAATCATTTTTGTATAAATAATCTTTTGGTATTCCAAAGTTTACTTTCTATAATGACTTATATGGGTCCTATTTTATTTGGCATTTTATATATGAACTAATTCCTATAAAGCACGGTTTATAGGGACTGGAAGGCAATTAAATTAATTTAAGGCATTTTAGCAAGCTGCTGAACTGTAATAGTAGATTCATTTTTAAAACATGGATAAATATGAGCTAGATCAGCTTCAGTTCCAATCGTAAAGAGAAACTCTTTATTTCACCATTAGGAATCCATGAGTAGGTCTGATAATGCCATCTGATCTAACTTCACTTCTCTGTTTTCTTCTAACATGGTTCATTCCCATATTAACATTCTACATTAACGTGTAATATCTTCTCTTGGTCTTCATCTTACCTAATTCACTGTTTAACATGGTAAAACCCCTTCTGTCATGGTAGGCTCAAACAGATTATATCTTACATTTGGTTCACTTGTCCGTGTTTCTTTTTTGTAACTCATACTTCACATGTTGGTAATATTCCTGCAGAGGCAAACCTCTTGACTGATTTCTTTTTGAGGGTGGGGTGGGGGGGGCTTTCATTGATGTTTCGTTCTTGGCTTTTTTAGAGGTTAAGTTTGAGAAAAATTTGTTATTTAGAGTTAGATAAGGTTTAGAGTTTAGATAAAAGTTCATGGCTAAGGAACCAAATAAGGTTTTAGTTGATTAATTATTTATGGCAAAAGAGTGGCTGGAAGGAAGGAATTTACTTGCCTTAAATACCTGGTAGTAGTGGAGTTTAGAAATTTTTAGGTGATTTATAGAAGGAAATGTTGTGGGATGGATCTAAGTTGTTTTAAGGATATTTATCATTTGGGAGAGTGAGATTTATTGTTTCTACAATTGGGAAATTTAAATTAGCTGCAAATCCATTAGAAAAAATTGTAGTAAAGAGCTAAAGAATAGAATAGAAAATTTAAATAAGGAAAAGAAAAACATTGAGGGAGAAAATAGAGTGGAAAAGAATATTGGCATTTATATATAAATGCGCTAAAAAGCAAAGAAATTTCTAACATGATTGAGTAGAAGTTAATGATCTGCACAGAAAAATGTGAAAGTTTGAATCTTAAACTCAGGAAAGCGGCTTAATTAAGCACATAAAAGACTACGTCAATCAACATAGTGCTTAGTAGGACTTTTAGATATCCTTAAAACTTTAGACTTCACTAGATTATTGAAATACCTCAAGTGAAGAAATTATTGAAGTTTTAGCTTGCACTGCAAAATGTTACATTTGACTGTTTAACTCTTAACTATTTATGGCTTAATCTTCAAGGTCATTTAATCTCACAAAAGATAAAACTACAATGAGAAGAGCAATGGGCTTATCTTGCATCTTGGTCTGGAGACAAAGAAAAGTAAACATGTTTTACAAGAGTCTTCTGAAGATTGCTAAAGCTCTTCTTCACTAAGAACAAAATGAGTTTGAATTCTATTATGTTACAAGATGTAGCATACTGTGCCTTAGTTGTGCCCGTTAAGACTAGTAGAGCTCAAACATTTTGAGTGTGCCTTTACGAGTGTAATGTATTTAACCTTTTAACTAATATTGCCTAGCTTCAATTTTACATTTTTTTTCTTATAGAAAATTGGTCTTCCGATATAACTCATCACTGAGTTTGATTTTAGCCACTTCTGGGTATATATGGGCTGGAAGTATTATTGGCTAGTTGGTAAGTAGATTGTTTTGTTCAAACAATTGAATGAACAATGTTGACTTCAAGGGACTTTGCATGAGTTATTTGCCTCTTCTATGCCTTAACCTCAACTAATTTTGGAGTACTCTTGCTAGAATGAAAAACATTTTTGGTTGGAGACAAGTTATTTAGGTCTGTTAGTATGTTTAGTATTTTTCTCTGTTCGTTGCCAATGATTTCCATTGTCATGCGTATAAATATATGGAAATATCTCTGCATATGGTGGTGTTTCATCTTTGACATGTAATGGGAATTGCAATTATATGAATTAATAAGAATACCAGCTATCATATTTCCTGATTGAACATTATTATGTTTTCAGGTTTCATCCTTCCTGCATGGGTATGACCATCGAAGAAGCAAAAAAATTGGATCAGTTTTTATGTTCAGATTGTTCTTCAGAGGATGATGCCAAAAGATCTTTGAATGCATTCCCAGTATCACCATCCCTTGAGGCAAAGGTTAGATCATTTATGTTTGCAGTTTTGAGTGTGTACACAAAAATGTTTTGTTCCATGCTTTTTGTTACTACATTTAGTTGTTGAGGATTTAGTTATATTTTATGTTAGACCAGTGGTCATTATCTTTTGATGATGCTCCTGCAATGCAGCTGTTAGTTCCAAGGACTTTTTCCACCAGATCAAACTGTAACCAATCATATCCTGTTTGCAGTTTCCTGTTGTAGATACTTTCTAGTCCTTTCTTTCTTCCCTTTTCCCCTACTAGATAAGAGTCTTGGGATTTTTTTTTTTAATTATGAGAATAGATTCTTAATGCCTTTTGCTTATGTTCCTAATGAAGGAAGCATCTCTTTCAGTAAACTGTGTTCCCCCTTTCCCACTGCCACCTTGCCCTGGTTTTTCTTATTCTCCACTGGATTAGAATAAGCTTACTCGATTGATCAAGGACTCGTACCAAAAGTAGAATGTTGACTGACTAATATAGCAGTTTTCTTCAGCTACAAAGCTTAGATAAGGATGCATGATATACACCCCAGAGAGACATTCATCTTCAAAAAGTAGGAGACAATATGTTGGGAATATGCCAAATGATGACATTTATATTATATATCTATATATTAGCAATAAGCAGTGATAAAATATATAAATAAACTTAGAAGTAGCACTAGCAACAAAATACATAGAGCATCAAGATCGTAAAATATGTAATAATCAAACAATTTAAAGAATTTTTGTTGTCTTTTCTTCACTCAAGGAAATTTTGTATTGACGATACTCTTGTGTGATATTGGGGTCAGATCCAAAAAATAACGTGATCTAAGTATTTACTATGAAACAGTATTTATTAAAGTAAAATTTGAAACTTGCATGGGGTTAGTTGCACCAGTCATCATGGTGTAGCACCATCCCTAAATAGATCAATCCCTTCTTCCTCCAACAGTGAACCTCCCTTTTCCCAAAAGAGATAGAGATAGAGATAGAGATAGAGGGGTTCTTATTTAGGAACGAAAACAAATATGGTTTATCATTGAATGGGATCAAATTCAATGTTAGAATTCTACTTGCAAGGATTTGGTCTTTCTATGTGAATTACTCAAGTAAGTCTGCTAACAGATATTATTTGGAACTTGTAACATTTTTTTCAACTTCTAGAAGCATCATTAATAGTTTGTATATATTAACTTGATTATAATTTTAATATGTAAAGTGCATAATTGCTAGATCAGTAGGCTGCACTAGACAAGTCTCAACATTATTTGCAAAATTATGTCCTGCGGCCGTCATTAGAGAGAGGGTTCTCAAAATTATTAGAGATAGAGGGGTTGTTATTTAGGGATGAAAATAAATATGTTTATCATTGAATGGGATCAAATTCAATGTTAGAATTATACTTGCAATGATTTGGTCTATGTGCATTACTCAAGTCAATCTGCCAACAGATATTATTTGGAACTTGTAACAGTTCTTTCAACTTCTAGAAGCGGCATTAATAATTTGTATTTATTAACTTGGGTATAATTTTAATATATAATTGTATAATAGCTAGACCAGTAGGCTGCACTAGACAAGTGTCATCATTATTCCCAAAATTATTTGTCCCAGGGCTGTCATCTACATCAATCTAAACTACTTTCCGATATTAGAAATTGGACATTTAGCACCATGGTGCTGGTAATGCGATCCCTGATTTCTTTTACTTTCAGTGAAAAAGTAGATACTAAACAGGGTGAATGTCAATTGCAAAGAGAAGCATACTTGATTTTAGCTGGTGACTCCCTATCTTCGGGTTGCCACTGCCTTTTGTGAATGTGAGAGTGACAGTAAAAACAAATGTAGGAGAATAATAGATTTTCAAATATAACAAAACTTGAAAAAGGAATTCTACAATTTCTTAGGGATACTAAAACAGCACTTTATCTTTAATGAGGGTGAAGTTTTATGGTGATGATAACATAGGTCAACATGCTGGCTGCAAAGTTTTAATTACTCTGAATGTTGGCTAACTGTTGCTTTGTGTGTGTGTACATTCATTTATGCTTTTGTTTTTAGGTAGAGAATTTTTTTTTTGAGTAAAAAAGCTCAAAGGTTTGAACTTTTTAAGTGTGATTTTTAGACAGTTCTATTGGTTGCAATTGTAAAGTGTACACATCTTATATCTCTCTTTCAGTTATTTTGGGGCTCATAATTACATGTTTGGTGGAGAAGGTTTTGAGCACTATTCACTCTGTTACAGTCTATGTGGTGTACTTTTCTTTTTTGAGATCCTGGTTTCTTCTTATTTCACTTATTCTTTCACATCAAGCACTGTCAAACTGTAATGTTAGAAAAAAATATGTTTTCATATATGTATATATCCATATAGTAGTAAATCTTAAGAGATGCTGATGATGGTTTGGCATTTGGCAACTTTTTAGAGATGATCATAATTTAACTGGAATGGGGCTTAAGTGATAATTTGACATCTATCCATAAGAAGAGCTTCCTTATCAGACTATAAAATAGATGTCTGCCAACCATCCAAAACCAGCATACTTATCATTTGCTTGATTTTACCAGTACTTGTCGGTAGATCTATTATTTGCTCCTTCAATATGGATGTTTTATCTTAATGGTTTTTATGGTATTCTTGCCTTAAAATTACATGGTTCAGGTGAGGATCATAGAGTGCTTCCCTGACTATTTTGGAAATCTTAAGCAAGTATAAATCCAAAAATGTTATCCTTCAAAGAATTTTTGGAAAACAATGCTTCTTCTAAGAGTTGGTGCCTTTAAAAATCTGGAAATTTATGTGAATTTCCTCAAGCTTCTCTTTGGTTTGATAGTATCAATAGCCTATAGTCAGAATTGCCTGATGGCATGCTATGGATCTGAACAGATTTTGTGCTACTTTTTCTATTGCATGTACACGCATTTATGGGCTTTAAATTAACTATATCATTAATATGGTTTTCCACATAGAATGATGATGAACAATAAGAATAGATTTAGTTTTTAATGTTGATGAACAATAAGAAAGGATTTAGTTTTTAACCTCATAATTTTTGTTACATATTAACCTCATATTAAGGAGATAAAACCTTTTATTACTTTCTACAATGCTTGAAGGCATGAACAAGTATAAGGAAAAACTACCAGTTAGAATTTTTTAATAGATTTAATTATTACAAGAGATCATTTACCTTGATACTTTGGTATCCGGAAGGGAAGCGGGATTTCATGATAATTAATTTAAAAAATTCAGTTGTATGTTTCAGTCTAATACCTCGTCTAATGCTTTATTTGACAACCATCTATCCTTTCTTTTCCCTTTCCCTTTTTAGCAATCTGATATGGCCATGTATCTGATCATATATTTTATTCTCTTGGCTTAGGTGGAAGCCAAGCGTAGAAAGAGATAACCATTACCACAACACACAACGAGGAGGTACCGATTTTCTTGCACATTAGCTTGACTATTGTTGTTCTTGTTTGTTTTGTGGAATTGTACAGTGCAGAGAAGATACTGTGATTGCACAAACCAGAGAGGCTTCTTTCATAATTTACCATGTTCTCATGTTTGTATGCGTGGTTGAACTTAAGAGATGACTTTTGTGGTCAATGATCCATGCAAAATGTCATCTTAGTATAAGCTGCGAACCATAACAATGGATTAAACTTAAAAATTGGGGAAACCTTCGGTTCTTTTGTTATTTCACAATTTCCGGTTTCTATGATTGTTCCATTTGCCTTTAGATGCTTGAAGATACTTACCTCTGCTTGAGGTTTATGGTGATCTGCGGCATGCACTGATGACAACTGAAACTAGATATAAAGATCCAGAGACACAGGATTGTTTCCTACTGTTGTTTTTTGCCCCACAGTTGTTGAGTCCAGAAGGTTAAGATTATCCTTTCAACCCCCTTCTGTTGGGCAAAAAGCCTTTTTCTTTTTCTTTTCTGGCATGAAGTGGTGCCAAAATAGCTTTGGTCAATTGGGTTTTTTGAGGTTATTGAAGTTCGAGGCGTTATCTCTTTCATCAGAACACAGATTGTATTTCAAAGGGCAGTATTATGAACAGATGCATGGTAAAACTCCCCATGTTTCTGATGATATTGATGCCATGGAACATAACAGGGGTATGGTATACTGCTATAGTATAGCCCAAGACCGGAGAGACACATCTAGCCCATTGCCTCACCACTCTTCCAGCATTTTCGTACTTTCTCTAAGGTTGATTTTAGCTGTTTATTATGCCTTAGATTAGGGTCATTGCAGGTAGACCTTCCAAGTTCCAATTCCATAAGTTGGTGCCTGTAGGATTGAACCTTAGAAAAGATTTCAGGCCCCCCGTCTTTTTTTATATTAAAATCTACTAAAAGAATTCCAATCCAGTGGGCGTGAGTGATAGAAGTAGCTTTAGCTTTAGTAGATTTCTGGATGGCATAATTGAGAAATGGCAGGGGCAGTCGTCCCTACCATCATCCTTTAAACATTTACACATATAAACAGTCGCGTCAAATCCACTAAGACTTTGAAATTGGCATCTGAATGTTCACTGAAAACAGCATTCATTCATTCATTCCCTCTTTGAGAAAGTAAGAATACTTATTTTCTACCATTGTTGATTTCGAAGTTTGAAGTGAGTATGAGCGTATGACTAGATTCCTTGTATTTATGAGTGTTTCGAGTGTTCAAGGGGGGATGTAGGAGTAATGGTGGGGACGACTGCCACTAGCATTTCCCTACATAATTACACGGTGCATAAATTTAAGGAGGGTGGAGCCTGGAGCGTGGCATTGTGGCGGTGGTTCATTCTCTGTGACTACCACTTGTAAATTGTGTTGAATTAACCTCACAGGAAAACAAATCAAACCTCTAAGAGTCAAGACTGTTGCAGTCTGCTGTATGCGTGGCATGTATAACTTTGCAATCCATGCACGTGCACTGCTTCCTAATCTCCTGATTCACATCACATAATATGCTTCATTTACCTTTGGCCCTTGCTTTCCATTTCTCCTGCTCCTCCTCCAGCCGCTTTGTTTTGTTTTCAACCCAAGTTTCCAAAAACTTTCTCCACGTACGCAAAATATGATAGTTTCACTTTTTTTGTTCATATGTGTTCCAGAATTGTGGTTTTTGTTTTATTCAATTCAATCACAAAATGTACCAATTCAATTCAGTTTGATTTTTCAATCAATAAGCTGAAAATCCAAATTATCTTAACCAAATAGAATTTCATTTTTATTAATTTTTATATTATGTTTTATTTTTTAAATAATTTTATTGCTAAATATAAGTAAATAAATTAAAATATTTAAAAATTAAAAATTTTAAATTCAAGTAACGAACCAATTACCGGAAAAAATAAAATTCAATTTTGATTGAATAAATTTTAAAAAGACCATTCGGTTTGATTCAATTTCGAAAGAATCAAAATCCTGTAAATAAATAATAACAAAATCAACTAAAAAGTGAAAATATCCCAACCACTGAAAAAAAAAATACATATATGATATTAGGCAGGAAGAATCAACAGAGGAAAAAAAAAAAAAAAAAGAAGATGACAGTTATGAAGTCAAAACCACATTAGAAAAAGGGGACCAAATCCTCATTCCTGACCTCCCAAGTATATGTGATGCTATGGGGGTCCATTTGCATCATAATAACTGGTCAAGCTTAAATCAAAATTTAGGATTATTTATTATTATTTTTTGATGTCTCAGTTTTTTGAATTTTCTCTTCTGTCCAAAAATCTCGACTTCCCCATGCTTTTTTCTGCATTTATTTTCCCTTCATACAAACAGAAATTTAAATCCCATTAACAGAGAGAAGGAAGGATCTTAATTCCTTTACTATTTTTACATTTGTTTTTGCATCACTAGGCATTATCTAATTTCTATTTTTTTTTCTGTTCTTTTCCTTTTTGCCCCGTACTTTTTACTTTTTTTTTCTCGCTTCTCTCTTGAATCGAACTGATTTTTAGGGTTTATCTGATTGGAGATCGTTTTAGGGGCTTTAATTTTCTCTTGTTCTGCTTTCCTTTTTCTTCTATCTCGTTTTCTCGCGCTATTTTTTTTTTTTTTTTGGATCTCTGCAATTATTTCATCGAATGGAAGTTGAAAAACACCTTCATCTTCTTTGATTCCTTCCTTCCAGTAGCCTTTTGATTTTATTATTTTTTTATTTTTATCAACTGAATCTTAATTTTAAACGCGTTAGATTCTGACTAGAGTTTTTTTTTTTTTAATATATATATATATATATATATCCGTTTTCTTTTAAATTCAAATCTTCACTTTCCATTGCTTGTGTAAAAGAAATGTCTATAATCTGAGGTCTTTCAAGTTGGAATCTTTGATAATTTTGGATTAGGGTTAGGGTTAGGGATTTTGTAGATATGATAAAACAGATATTAGGAAAGCTGCCTCGCAAGCCATCGAAATCATCTCAAAATGATTCAAATGGTGATGGAGGAGTCAGTGGTAATTCCTCTTCAAACCCTTCTCAAGGACCCAATTCTTTAAACAACTCAAAACCCGGTTCAGCTTCTTCGAAATCCTCGAATTCCGGTTCACGTTTGAACAATGGGACTCTTAATTCATATTCATCCAGTTCGAATAAATCGAATCAAGGGAAGAAAACGGCCCCTATTGCAAGCCAAGCGGGTTCTATATTAGCTTCAGGGGTCTATGAGGCTTTGCCTGGTTTCCGGGATGTTCCAAGCTCGGAAAAGCAGAACCTTTTTCATAGGAAGTTGAATATGTGTTGTGTGGTTTTTGATTTTAGTGATCCATCTAAGAACCATAGGGAAAAGGACATAAAGAGGCAGGCGTTGTCAGAGCTTGTTGATTATATTTCGTCGGTTACATCCAAGTTCAATGAGGTCGCAATGCAAGACATTACTAGAATGGTGGCTGTTAATCTGTTTCGAACATTTCCACCTCCGAATCATGATAACAAGCTTCTAGAAATGAATGATTTGGAAGACGAGGAGCCTGCCTTGGATCCCGCATGGCCTCATCATCAGATTGTATATGAACTTTTACTTAGATTTGTGGCCTCACCGGAGACTGATGCCAAGCTTGCTAAAAGATATATCGACCATTCATTCGTGTTGAAATTGTTGGATTTATTTGATTCTGATGACCAAAGAGAGAGGGAGTATCTAAAGACAATTCTACATCGGATTTATGGGAAGTTCATGGTGCATCGGCCATTTATTAGAAAAGCCATTAACAATATCTTCTATTGGTTTATTTTTGAGACAGAGAAGCACAATGGTATTGCTGAGTTGCTCGAAATCTTGGGGAGTATAATAAATGGGTTTGCTTTGCCTTTGAAGGAAGAGCACAAGCTCTTCTTGGTCCGAGCTTTGATCCCTCTTCACAAGCCTAAATGTGTTTTCATGTACCATCAGCAACTTTCTTATTGCATTACTCAGTTTGTTGAGAAAGACTTCAAGTTGGCTGATACCGTCATCCGAGGCCTTCTAAAGTATTGGCCTGTTACTAATAGTTCAAAGGAGGTAATGTTCCTTGGAGAGTTGGAAGAAGTTCTAGAAGCTACTCAGGCAGCAGAATTCCAGCGCTGCATGGTTCCTCTTTTCCGTCAGATTGCTCGCTGCCTCAACAGCTCTCATTTTCAGGTACTTTAGATTTTCCTTGTTGTTCCTTCCGCCTACTTTGTTATAAGCTTCTTGCCTTCTTCTGCTGACTGCTTTATCACATACTTCATTACCATAGCAATTTGTTCATTGCTTTGGGTCTTTTATTGTTTTTTCTTTTCTTCCCAAAATGTTGCTGTTGGATTCTTTTTTTTCCTCCCACACTGTACTTTATAGGTTACTGGTATAATAGGATTCACGCACTGTTTTGTCCTGAATGAAATATTGACGTTGGACAAACTGAGAAATCTGTCTATTTGACCTGTGGTGGGCTGACGCTTGAGAAAGTATTTGGTTTTAGTTCTTGCAGTAGATGAGAAACAAGGTTTTGGTCTTTAAGACTTGAACAGGGGAAGAAAGTGTGCTGTTTGGATTGCTGGCATTGATGAGTACTTTGCTAGAGGGTTCGTGCAGTAGCCAAATTAAAAAGATTGGGGCCTAAGTGTTAAAATAATCTTCTAGTATTCTGAGGATGGGAATGACATAAAACGACATCAGTCATAGAATGTTGCATGTACTCTGGTACAAACGTCTCACAGAATTATTTGTCTAGATGTTTAACTTGCCTCTTAATTAATATGTTTTAGTTGCAAATTTGAAACCAAAAAAAAAAAGTATGTCTTATATTAATGCCATGAAGAGTGTGCGTCTTGCATTCAATTTGGGGGAGGGGGGGGGGGCAATGAATTTTGTTCGTATATGTTGAAAATCAAACCAGTTAGTGGTTGAACCTTGGAACCATCGTGCTCAAATTTAACCAAGCATTTAAATTTGAAGGACCATGGTAACAGGGCCTGAATGTGGCCAAAACATTTAAACTTGTGGCTGCCTGATCTTATTGTGTTCAATATAGTTAGGCCTAAGCCACTTAAAGCAACCTTGTACCCACTTAATGTGATGTACCCCTACTTTAACCATTTTTTTTAGAGTGTTAATTTTGCCCTTTCTAAAACCTACCTCGGTCCTCAATCTTGACAAGCACCTCTTGTTTGTCTCACCAATTTTTTTCTTCTTCTCACTTTCCAATCATCCTTGATCACCTAATTTCTCCTTTATCTAATCTACTTCAGATTTCTCTCCCAAGTCATTCTGAAAGCCGCACTACCACCAGTTGTAATCAGCGATTGACATTTTCTCTATTGTTTGAATCATTTTGAATATGAAGAAGCAGATTCCAATTTCAGTGTGGTGTTAGATGTACATTCTTCTTCTTCTTCTTCTTCTTATTGGACAAGATTGTAGCAATTTATGTGTGGTTATAAATGATCAAGCCTCATTTTAGTTTTATCTTGTCCTCCACACACACACACACACAGACTCTGTTTCATCTAGGGTTGCCCAATTTGCTTTGCTAAGATTGTAATACATGTGGATGCTGGCCGCTGCCCCATCCTTTGACGAAAATGATCTGCAGAAAAATGATCATATGATCAATTTTTAATGGAATATTTTCCAAATTGTTTTTCTATCGATCAGTGCACTTGTTTTGGACTTTGATTATGATTTTCAAATTTCAATCATGGCATGAGTCATCCACTTGTAGAAAACTGGTCTCATTCATCTTTTGCAAGTATGGGAACCCATTCAATTCATTTGGGCACTTTGGTTGGAATGGAGGATGTCAAGACATTGATGATTTGAACATCTAGTTTGGAAATGTTGTAAAACATGGTTTTTGGAATTTAGCAATTATGGAAGAATAAGATAGGTCATTCACATAACTACGTCATGTTTAAAGTTAGTGTCAATGTGCACCTGAAAACTTTTACACCCAAAAGAATCCCTTTTGGTCAATGTCCACCTTCTATATGTATAATTTGTTAAACTTAAGCTCCTGTAGTAGTGCAACTGGTGCAAGAATTTGTTAGACATAAGCTCCTGTACTAAGTGAAACGGGTTCAAAATTTTGTTTGGGGACAAAAGTTCTCTGGAATTATAAAACAAGTTGCAAGAACTTTCCGTCTTAAATAATAGAATTTCGGATCTTTTGGTCAGGTAAGGATGTAGGATTTTTGTAGATCAATCTAAGGTGATTTTAGTTTCTTGGTTAAGGAAAGGACTGAATTGGATCTGGTTGTGATTGGGGAAATTTACAGATATAATAAGAAAATGGAATTGTCTGAAAAGCACATTAGCCTATAATTAAAAGAAAACACAAGTTAGGCACTGGGCATTCATACCTCACTAGGCCAGATAACTGATAACTTTCCATAAATAGTTTGTAAGCAACTGCTTCTTTTTTCTCCCTTTCTTTCTGCTCAATGCTTACACCGAGCTACATCTTCTCTGAGAAATATAATTTTGATGGTGTCTATGGAATGAAGCATGACAGAGTGTCTTTCGTCTGGGGTAGACATTGTTGTAGTTTTACATTTGGGGCATAAGTTGACTAATATATTGTTTTTGGCCAAGAGTTGATTAGTATGTTTAATTTCAGGGGGATGATGTTGTATTTGACCCCAGAAGATATCAACGTTGTCTAGACTATGAATGCATATCTGCTGAGCTTCAATCTTACTGTCTATACTTACGACGAGAATTCCAGATATGTTTTTGATGAGTACTTTATTATATTTAGAGTCAAGAGAATGCTAGTGATTTTGCTGTGGAAGGAGATGGCAATTTAACCCTGCTAGTGAGTTGCATGTTCTTTGTTCCAAAAGGTTGATCCTATTCTAATATTTTTAAATGAATTAAACACATGTAAATAGCTTCTCCTTCCACAGCAATGAAAGGACTTTTGAACTGTCATAGATTAGGGCATTCTTGCTTGAAGATGAATGTTCCATGCTGGTGGATTTGGGTCCATAACCCTGGTTTCATTGTTGCAAAACCTAGAAATGGATCACTGATTCAATTTGAGTGCCCCTGCAGGACAGATTAACGGGAAATTTTGAGTAATGGCTACACTTGTTCTGTTAAGTAGTTCCTTTTGCGCTGGGTTCAAAGTGAAAGTTAAAGGAGAAGAGTTATCCATTCTGTGGAAATTACATGCTTTAATCATTATAGTTGCTTGCTATCTGATTTGATTTGAGCAGAGTTTTGTACTTGCAATTTTTTGCTGTTGTAAGATTCATGGAATACTTTAATTTGTTATAACATGTTATTTTGGCAGGTAGCTGAACGAGCTTTGTTTTTGTGGAACAATGACCACATAAGAAATCTGATTAACCAGAACTGCATAGTAATACTCCCTATAATCTTCCCAGCATTGGAGGGAAACATAAGTGGCCATTGGAACCAGGCAGTTCAGAGTCTTACGCTGAATGTCAGGAAGATATTCTCGGATGCTGATCAATCGCTCTTTGATGAATGTTTGGTCAAATTCCAAGAAGATGAAGTGAAGGAAAAAGAGATGCAGGAGAAGCGAGAGCTAACCTGGAAGCAGTTGGAAGATGTGGCTGCGTCTACCTCTGTAAGCGATGAGGTTGTACTGGTTTCAAGATTTGTCTCTTCCATTGCCATCGCCACCAGCACAAGTCCAAAGGCAATGGCAGGCAGTTGAGAGACGCAACAAATGTAATTTGTAAGAAATCATTCACATCCATCATAGTGAAATCATCCTGGGTGTAGAAAATGGTGCACCATGGGAATCGGTTGATGTCACTTCGGTTTTTAACAGCTGAGTCTCAACCTCTTGAATGACAAACGGTGGGGCTCTATGGATATTAAGCTTTCATTTTTTATCTTTTTTTTTCTCCTCTCCCATACCCCCTTCCTCTTCCATGATGGAGGTGCAAGTGTGTGTATCATAAGGGATTAGTTCGTTGGATTTACTGTCAGAAATTATTCATTATTGGTAGTTTTTTTTGTAATGATGCAAGGATTTTTTTTTTCTGCACACCCCAGTCCTATATTTATATGTGACTATTGGCTGCACTGTTCTTTGCTGCTTGGCTTTTGAATGATGTTTCATGGTACGAAGAAAACTATTATGAACATGGTCTCAAATTCAATGCAGTAGATGTGAGTCATCTCAACAACCAGCTGTTTTCGGCTTTGTAAAACACTGGCATTAAGGGGGTTAACATATTTGTACATTAGGACTATTGTGGTTTATTTTCTCTTCAGGTCTACCACTATGGTTGCTGTAGTTATGGTGAGAAAAAAAATTTAAAAAGTAAAATAATATTCGAAATTGTAATATTTAATTTGATTTAGGTAATTTTTTTCTTATTTGGTTTTTATTAAGAACAGAACATTTAAAAATTTCTGGATATACGTTGTTTTAGATATATTAATTATTTACAGTACATTTTGCAGTAATGTTAAATATTAAAAAATTTTAATTATATTTTTCTTATTACATTTTTAAACACTTTTTTTTAAGTCAATTTTTTTTTTTAAATCGCAAAACAATAAATCCTAATCTAGCCTTAGATATCATCTCTTAGGAAGCATGGTTCAGCCAATTTCTAGCATACCTTGTTCACCGCGCTGCTTTTAACAAACAGCCAATCGTTTTGTCACTGATCTATCTCCTAACTTATGCCTGTTACCCTCATCATATTCAATCCAGTCATCTCTCTCATTTCCTCGTCTTCCCACCTCCTTGCCAAGGATTCTGATTCTGTCGCTACTTAATTGCAACAGACCTTAGAGTCCACCAAAGACAACCCCAGTAACTTCTTTCCTCCACTAACCGCATGCTCTAATCACAATCCTGTTTTACACTAATACTGCTAGTATCCAGCCTAGGAATGAAACGTGAAACCAAGCATGTGTAAATCGAATTTCATACTCATCTGCAACCAGTGACTGCTAACAAGAACAAATGTTGTCGAATGAATAAGCTGTTCCATTCTCAATGTAATTAAATTTCTTACAGCACAGATGAGATTTAAGGAAGGCAGATGGTGGTTGCAAATTTCAATTATTGATATCTCACCCCCTAAATACACTAGAAGAATAACACAGATTTAATGATTACTAGTCATCCCCATATGCTCGGAAACTATAACGCTCTTGGTATGGACCATTGAAGAAAAGATCTGCCTCGAACCACTTCGGGTAACAAACAAGATCCCCAGCAACAAATCGCATAAAGCGCTGACTGCCTTCAGGCACAACCCTTACCTCCCCTTCCTCAATGTAAACCAGCTGATTAACTTGCCAGTCCCACGGTAATTTGCACTTGCCTGTCTTCCATATTGACCATCTTGAAACCCCAAGTTGTGTTAGTCGCTCTGTTGACACTTTCCTTTCTACCCTCACATTGTACAATTCCTCTAATGGCTTCTCAATCCGCATTGCTTTTACAACACAACATGAAGATGCCCCAACACTATTGTTGGGTCTGCCGCTTCTCTTGAAAGAGAAGGACCCAAGAGTTGGACTACATATCATGCTTGCCATATCCTGAATTCCTACCTGCAAATTTGAAGCATAATCACTGTGGAGTCATAGAGAAGTTATCAACACCACAAATAAGGATTAATCCAAAATTGTTATCGTACATCGAGACTGTGTAAGTAGATTGTTGTCCTAAATCGAGAATGAGCTAAGACAAGCCAAATATTTAAGTCAAAACTAGATCTTCTAATTTAGGATATGACAGGATGACACGAAACTATATGAAAAAAAAATCAAGTGATATGGGTTAAAATTTCTCAGAACCAGGGGAAAATTACTTCAACATTTATCTTACTGGTTCAATTGATTATGACATCACTTTTACCAAGCATTTTATAAACATATGAGCAAATTGCAGATTCTTAAGCCCAATTTCTTTCAAGAAAGAAGAAAATAAAGAGTACACATAATTACATAATTCTTGGTTCCAATTTTAATAATCCACAAACAATATTGATGAGGATTAAACGATCTTTTGCCTCCCCACTTTCCCAGATTTTCTTAGACACCAAACAGAGGAATACACAGGCATAGATAATGAAGATAAACCCCCAAAAATATTCAGAAGAGAACCCCCATAAAATAGGGTTGGATTCTTTTACCTGTTGAAGTATATATTCAAACTTGTACCGACCTAGATGAACACTAAGCAACAAAGTGAACCAGTTTCTAAAACCCCTTTAGGCTTCAGCTGAGGTTTTTATCCACGAAAACGTAACCCTTTAGTTGTCACAATTAGCTCTTACTTTCTCTTACTTACCTGATACCGGTTCTCTCGGTCATTTCTTTCTTTCTTTGTTTTTTTATGGGGGGGGGGGGGGTGTTGGGGGAAGGGGTTGCACAACAATTGAATTCAAGCAGATAAAGACAATTAATCGTTAACGTGTCCACTTCTCTTACACAGCTTCCCGTTTTGAAAATTTTGATGATAAAAAATAGAGAAGCTTAGAAGTTACTGTGGTTTGGTTTCAACATGTTCTCTGGAAGCATGGTGATGGTCTCGCTGAGACCCTTAAATGGTGTCTCTCGATATCCATCAAAACCTCCATTGGTTTACAGAAAGAGGCAGAGAGCTCTAAGGAATATTATTTACATGAGAGCACAAACACAAGCAGTGCCGTCCAGAACCCAGGTAATTACACTTTCCTTTAATTCCTGTTCTTTCCCAAGATCATGACGAAGTGAAAGGATAAAACTGTTGGTTGTATAGGCAATAGTTTGTTAGTGTCTACAGACTACAACCCAGGGTTTATAATGATTTAGTTGTTTGTATAGAAAAGATTTGATTGGTGGATTCAAGGGAATACATAATGTGTCACAAGTATGTAACACAGGGAGTATTAGATTATTTGTAGGCCAATTGATTCTAAATCATTACTTTTCAATCTTGCAGAGGATAATGGAGAGCATTTCAGTCAGTGGTGAGGTTGGTGGTGCTGGTGGTACGTACTCCTATAATGCCTTGAAGAGGTTGGACAAAATTTGGTCAAGCATCTGCTCTGCTCAGACTGGTATGTCACTTTTTGTGAAGCAAAGTTTAAGTGTTGTGTTTTAAAATTGGTAAAGCTAACCTTCACTTCTCTTTGCAGTTCGGCAAGAACCACAACAGGTAGTTTCAAGCTTTCCTGGTGTGTTTAGCCATTCTGCTCTTGCTGAAAAAGAAGTGGATAAATGTGATGTGGTAGTTTGTGGGGGTACTTTGGGAATCTTCATTGCTACTGCCTTGAGTGCCAAAGGTCTTAAAGTCAGTATTGTGGAAAGAAATATATTAAAAGGGGTAGGTTTTGCATAGATTTCATTCTAGAGATCTTTATAGGATGAATAATTTGCTTCAAAATGCTTACTTGAAAGAGATGTTAATGATATTTTGATTTTAGAGGGAACAAGAGTGGAATATCTCAAGGAAAGAGTTAATGGAACTTGTAGAAGCCGGCATTTTGGATGAAGATGACATTGATGAAGCTACTGCCGTGTCATTCAATCCTGTTAATTCCTGAACTTCATGAATTAGTTAGTGTTTCTAAAGTTAGCTGATTTATGTTGGCTCCAACTATAGATTCTGTAGTTGGCATCTTGAAAGTTTTCTGTCAAACTCTACTTGACTTTCACTACCAAGCACTTTCTTTATTTTGCAAACAGTTTTCCATTCGTGAAAGTTCCTTCAACCCCCCCTCCCTTTTTTGTCCTGAATCTCATTTGCATTGCCACCCTTGAGTCCTGATGCTATTATACTTATGTTTATCTTTTCTTTTCATTTCATCAACTGCGCAGAACAGATGTGGATTTGAGAATAAGGGTGAGATCTGGGTAGAAGACATTCTTAACCTGGGTGTCTCGTGAGTAATTTTCCTTTTTGAATCTGCATTGTAGACAAATAATAAAAGGCAGATCTGTTCTTCTGGATTTTACCTGTTGATGTGTTTAATATTTGTACCAAGTTTCATTGTGACATTAAATAAAAAAGTTACAAACACAAATTCTGCTAACAGCTTCTCTTTCCTTTTACCATTAATAAGATTATTCTTATTTGTTTTGCTGAAAGAGACAGCTGGTTATTTTACTTATTGCATGGAAACTCTGTTTTATCTTGTCTTTTTTATTTGCATATTAGAACTGAAAGTTCTCTCATTCATTTATGTTACTTTTTCTTTCATAAGAAAAGGCATCAAATGTTCCTATAAGCTATAATTTAGCGGAAAACAAATGGCTATTGAAGATGGGAAATTTCGAACATTATGTGGGTTGGATATAAAATCCTCCTAGGTGCAACACAAGATTTGAGTAAATCTTTATGAAAAGATTAATAGCAGAGGCAGAAGATTGTGCAAACTTCAGTTTTGCTTTCAAATTTTCATCCTTATTTGAGTGTTAGGAAGCCTCTTTTTCTGTAGACAAAAGTATGCTTCATTCTTGGGGAAATAACTAATGTATCTGCGGGTTGTTCTTTCTTTTAAGCAGACCTCACTGTAGTTATTCTTCAGTTATATGCCATTATGTGATGAAGCTTGATTTACAAAATTTCAGAAGCTTATCTTCCTTTTCGTTTTCTCAAAAAAGCTTGGATCAATGTCGTTAAAACATATTTTGCTCATTGTATTTCAAAACTTCATTAGGACATTCACCAACTGGTATTTTGCTCCATTATTCCAGGCCTGTAAAGCTTGTAGACATTGTGAGGAAACGTTTTGTTTCCCTTGGTGGAGTGATCTTTGAGGGTTGCAGTGTGTCTGGCATAAGCATTTATGATGATGCAGCTGTGAGTTTACTGATATTTATGAACTTGTATCGTTGATATTGCATATTATTGATACTTGATACTGTCATCTGTTAATGAGGTTGAATTGATAGGTTAATTCTGCTATCTTTCTTAAATTTGATGGATCACATCCCTGATATTCCTGATAATAAAAGTCACGACACTCCAGTTAGAAAACAGGGTACGATGCCTTTTATCATACTCCAATTAGACCAAAGGGATAATTTTGTGTAAGAATACTAAGACCAACTTTGGTTAAGCAGCAACAAAGGTACAAACTTGACAGGACAGACCTATAGTATATAAGACTAGAAAACACGAAATGACTAATCAGGATTTGGGATTTTAGCAAAAAGGTTATATGTATACAAAGAATGAAATATTACTGGTTAAGGAATTTTTTATTTCAATTCAGTTTTGAGTAAGAATGTGATGGAAAAAATGTTTGTATGAGACTTATCTCTCTGTTTTTCATTATGCAAACATGTCTTTCAGCCTGATAAAACATTGTCCTCTCAGTTTATATGAGACTTTCCTATTAAAAATCCTCCTGTAAACTTTAAAGAAATTTAATAAATTGTAAACTAGGATTAGATTTCTCCATTAATAAATAAACAACTAAGATGATTACATCTTGCCACCTGTTCTTTATAGGTCTTGCAACTTGCTGAAGGAAACATTCTTTCATCTCGTCTCATCATTGATGCCATGGGGAATTTTTCTCCTGTGGTAAAACAGGTTATGCTCCCTTTCTTATATATAATTCATGTATATCTCATATAGTGGTTGAATATGCTTCTACTATTTGGAATAGGAAGATTAATCAAACATAAAGTTAACTAAATTTTACATGATAAATTCATTTATAAATTTATGTGCATGTGCATGCTTTTATTGAATAATCGAACATTTTAGATTCAAAGAATATGTGCATATGACTTTGTCCTATAAAACTTTTGCATCGTTAACTTACCAGTGAATGAAAGAAAATCAAGTCCCTTTGTTTAGAATATGATCAAGCTGGCTTAAGCCGTCTATTGGTGGTCTGTTTTCTGATTTACAGATCAGAGGTGGTAGGAAGCCAGATGGCGTTTGCCTTGTTGTCGGGTCCTGTGCTCGTGGATTTAAGGAGAACTCTACCAGTGATGTCATATATAGTAGTTCATCAGTGAAGAAAGTTGGCAATGCAGAAGTCCAATACTTTTGGGAGGTAGATTGGCTCTTTTCTGTACCATTAACATTAAATGGAAATATTAAGCCTTGATAATTGTATATTTTTCATATTTTATAGGCATTTCCAGCTGGGTCTGGTCCCTTAGATCGCACTATTTATATGTTTACTTATGTTAATCCTCAACCAAGTTCCCCAAAACTGGAAGAATTATTGGAAGACTATTGGGATTTGATGCCAAAATATCAGGTTCATTTGCTGATCTGCTGTCAATTCTATTGGATTATTAATACGATTTCTAGCTGTTGCATCTTGATTTTGTTGGATCATTTACTTTTCTTGCTGTGATGTGCTTTACAACCTACCTAGCAACATATTATTAGATATGTTACATTTGTAACAACACATTATTTACCCTCACCGACCCAGCCAATTGCCCCACTGCCAAGTTGTCAGGCTGGCAGTTGTAGTAGTCAACTTGCTAAGTTTTACATCTAGCACAGTACTGATTAATGTATAATTTGAGAATAATTATTCTTGGACAATTGTTAATGAATGCCTATATGGAGCAGGGCCTAAGATTCTACTTTTAGAAATACTTTTTATTAAAAACATTGACTAACCTTGAATTAAATGAAAAAGCAAAAAAGATCTTTAAATGGCTCCCCTTATTAGCAAACTCTTTTGCAAATGCATGTGATGATTCAGTCAACAAAGGCAATAAAAGAAAAAGGAAAAACACGAGAGAAGAGAAGTAGATGCTCTGCTCCAGTTGCCATAAAAGGTGGCTCTTGATTCAAATAGTTTATCCTTCATTTATTACTAGTTATCTATTTCAGTTCACCTATAAAATATGCTTTCTACTGTCTCTTCCTCCATTCTGGATTGCTACATGATTCTGTTAATTTTCTTGCTTTAGAAATACTAGTGTGTTTATTTTCTGCAAGGGCTTGGAATGGATAAATAATTTGTGAATTATATTTTGTAGGGAGTTTCTATGGATAATCTGGAGATTCTGAGAGTTATATATGGCATTTTCCCCACGTATCGTGATAGGTAATGATCCCATTAATTGCCAATTCTACTTTAATGAGGTTAGAAATGTTTTATCTTATCTAGTTTAAAGCAATACCATTCATATGTTCATGTTGAAAATTGAGAAACTCTTGATAAATTTTCAACATAGGCTATAGTATTTTTGAAACAAAATGATTGGCTGTGTTATTATGATCGAACTTGAAGTTTGTTATAGAGTATTGACTTGATAATAGATTGTCTCCTGTTGTATTTTGCAAATCAGTAAGTTACCCATGCTGTGTCATCATGTATTCTTGGTGTGAGGCATTTATCTTTTCACTTTCCGATGAATAAATGTTCTCTTAGTAAATCTTAGCAGTTTTATTTTACACATCAAGCTTGTAGGTTGTGCTTTAATTTTTATATTTAATCAATATAATGTTTTCTTGGTTTTCACTTGAGTTGATTATGCTGAGTGTTTATGTTCTTCCAATTCTTAATGGGGGAGGATCGACTTGACAGTCCGTTGCCAGCAGCATTTAATCGTATTTTACAGGTTATTTTTCTATTAACTTTGAAATCTTCCAGTGGATTATTCATTGGAAATAGAATGCAAATGTCATGAATTTATTTTTTTCAGTTTGGTGATGCTAGTGGCATACAATCACCTGTCTCTTTTGGTGGTTTTGGGAGCTTGACTAGGCACCTTGGAAGATTATCAAATGGTACTTTCTTGTTATTTGCTAATTTTGACAGCCAATGATTATTTGAGAGTTTCCACAGATTAACAAAATCATTTCAGGAAGTGATATACTTTTAAGATGAGTTAAACCATATCATATTGCATAGGCTCCTTATATTCATGGATCTTAAATAGCACCTTAATGTTGACTTCTATTAGTTTCTTTTTTTTTCCTTTGTCCTCCAGACTGCACCAGGCTAGGGGTTGTAGGATGGGTGGGGGTGGGGGTAAGAACCTGAAACATGTATTCTTAATTATTTCGGAAAGAAAGATGTACATGGTAACCAGAACTTTGGGTAAAGAATAAGCTGATTTATGTTCTTCAGCATGGTGAAACATATATGAATTTGTAGATATGAGACAGCTTAAAAAATATGTACCTTTTTCAAGAACAGGGATTTATGAAGCAATCAATGGAGATTTTCTTGACTCAAGCAGTTTGTCGCTGCTGAATCCTTACATGGTCAGTAACCTGTTTTTTCTGGCTATAAAGTGGCTCGCTGTTACGGTTTTCTGAATCTAGATCTGTTTGCTGCAGCCGAACTTGAGTGCTTCATGGCTATTTCAAAGAGCAATGTCTGCAAAGAAACAGTCTAATGTTTCACCCGATTTTATTAATGAGCTTCTTGACATAAACTTCAAGAGTATGCAGGTAAGAATTTGTATGCTAAAGCCAAGACTTTTCTACCCTGCTTCATGCACATATTTGTTTTGTCATTGCCTAATGAACTTGTGTTCCTCTTCTCTAGAGGCTGGGGGACCCTGTGCTAAGACCATTTCTTCAGGTTAGTGCCATTTTTTTTTTTTCATTTCTTTTTCTTCCAAATATTCACTTCTTGGGTGATGATGATATTGATTTTCTGGTGACTGCTATGTTGTGACAGGATGTCATACAGTTTGGGCCTCTTGCCAAGACATTAGGCCTTGTAATGCTAAGTAAACCTCAAATTCTTCCAGCAATATTCAAGCAGGTAATTAATAACAAAAGAGGGTCCTTTAGCCCTTTCCTTCAACCAAGTGATATATATCTTTTAACTGTGTAAGTTGATGGTTTTAAAGAATGAGTTCATATAGCATCTACAATATTTTTCACTTTCTAACATAGTTTTGTGCTTTTTTCTGTTTCCAGAATCTGAAGTAAATTTATTTAAGAAAACCATTGCTGGAAAAATGCAACTAATAAATCTTATGCTGTGGCAGCTTAAATATATGTATTCATAAGGATATTTAAAACTTAACGGAAACCTGCAATTTTTTTTTTTTTTATGTATTTGAGATTATCAAGATTTAAACCCTAATCACTGGAACTAAGAGTCCAGCACTTTTTGCCTAGCTGTAACCGTAACAATATGGTATTGAATTGAATCTTGTTTAGTTTAGTTAATTTGCATTGATTGCCAGAAACTAAGTTAATATCTTGGTATTGTTTATAGTACATATAAAGCTTTGAGAAGCATAAGTACATTAGTGAATGAATTTGCATTCTCATGGTCAAATCCATTTGTTCATCTACAGGTTGAAATTCTTGTTCTTATTGACTGGTCTCGACATTTTTTCATGCTGGGATATTTTACATTTCTCTCATCCTTCATGGACCCTGTTATAAGGTAATTTTTTGGTTTTGTTTCCACTGAGTTTCATTGAAGCCTGACAAATTCAATGGCACTTAAAGAGATTTAAGAAAAGCAGTTTATTTCACTTGTGCTTTTCACTTATTACCATCTTATAGATCCCAATTTGTTTTGCCTTTGGAAGGTCATGGTTAAACGCTTTTCCATCCAAGATGAAATATGAATGGAAGCGGCACCTTGAGGCTTGGAAATTTGGATCAGGGTTGGATTACAGGCTATGAATAGTGAGTCAAATAGGGGTGAAACATAATGAAACTAATAGAGGAAATTGATGCTCAACTGGCTGCTCTTGCAACTATCAACTTTCCTTTCAAGCTTATATAATTCGTCTTCAAAGATCACCCAGTAATGAAAGTTCATTGAAAAATTTGTAGTTCTTTACAGATTCTTGAGACTATTTTATCCTCTTTTTATTTTGTGCATGGAAATACTCATTCACCAATCTGTTTCTTTACAGACATTTTTCTAATTGATTTAATAAAATAAAATTGTGCATATATATGAGGCATATTTGGCATTCGTATGTATGTGTGTATATATGGTCACCAGTCATAACTGCAAATAATTGTGTCTACTAGAAGATAATGTCGGACAATAAATGTAAAACAAATTAGCAGCGTAATTTCCTTTTTATTTGTATTAATGATATTCTTGGGACAATAAGAAAAAAGCCTAAAATGATGAATTCCAAGGGTAGCAAGCTGTTGTTGGGCTGCCTATTCCAACACAAGCCACTTTGAGTGCAGCAAAACCTAGATCATATAGTATTCCCTCAACCAAGATGTTTCTCTAATGGCCAAAAAAAAAAAACCAACATGTGATCTGGAAATGCACTGTTGATAACCACCACCACCCCCCACCCAAAGGTATAGCTTATCCTTTTTCATGTTTAAAACAGAAAGCCCTACCAATAAGGTCAAGTGACTTGAAAACTCATTAAATCAACATTCTTTCATCTAGCAATCCAATGATCTACTAGCATTAGGACTTCATGAGCTTCAGTTAATTGTCATAATTATTAGTTGCAAATGAACAAAAGTTCATGATAACCCAAAGATTTTTAAGAAAATTTTGTGTTACTTAAACGAGTCATGCTGTGCATATTATACACGAAGAAAAATCATTTTGAATGCTTATTTGCATACATTAAGAGAGGGAAACTTACAAGGAAAACTTTTCTAGACTTTCGATTTTATTCAGATGCAGATCGATACTTATTGATGGCAAATTTACATACACTTACAAGTCAATTAGATGATTTTACCCCTAAAATTTTAGAAAGCTCCTTTATGATAGGTTTTTCTTTAATAGCTTCCTCCCTTTCCAGGTGCCATTTCTTTGACATGTTTTCAGCCTGAAAGTTAGAAGCTCTGAGTTAGTACAATTATAGTTAGACTTGTAAAAAAGAATTAAACACAAAATAGTAGTATTGAACTTCTGACTATCATACCCAAGTTCTTAGGGGAAAAAGTTGTTCTCTAATCATTTCAAATTTAGGCTGAACCAGGTCTTTTCCTTTTGTTCTGACATCATCACTCTGCCAAAAGCAGAAGAAAACAAAATAAAGAAAATGAAATAAGGAAAACATTTCACCATCATCAATGCATTTCCCAACTTATAGCCACATGAGAAAAGACTAGTAAACACAAATGGAACACGTCATGAAGAAGAAAAATCACTTATCATAAACCCAAGGCTGTTAAATACTTGAATTAAATTGCCATTTGATAGGGCATGAAGACTGGAAAAGGAGGAAAAGAAGAAAGGATAAAGAAATAGATACCCAAAAGCATGAAATAACATTAATCTATCACAGCTTGGCTGAATCACATTTCCATCGTGAGTTAAAATTAACCCTCATTAGGTGAATGACAATTTGATAAGCATGTCATCAGAATAACACAGTGGCATTTGCAGTGATGGAGAAAAATGTACTGTCTTTATGTTTCTGCACAAGTGTCATAAACGTGTCAATTACCATGCAGAATAAGTTGATGAGCAGGTTTATCCACAGCAAAACCATTGCAGAATTTGTTAACATTATTAAGACCAAGTTCTGAATTACTATCATATTATACTTCAACTGATTCGTACTGTCAGAAATCTTAGATAATGCAGGAAAACTAGATAATCCGAATGAAACATTAAGTAGAGAGCTTTCCAATTGATCATCTATCTAATAGATACCGAATCTCTAATCTCCTATAACCAGAGATTCTCAATATTTTTAAGCATTTTTTTATCTTTTCAAAGCTTTCAGAGTGAATTGGAGGAAACCAATCCTCTATTTGTGCAGGCAATTAAATTACAGGGTTATTGGATGCGTCAAAATGTACTTAGCAGGAAAATATAATAAATGCGAAACCATATATTTCATCACAATTTCACGATAAAAATAAAGAGCACCAAAAAACTTATCAATCAAGGCGTAATAAGCAAAACTCACATTGTGCAACTCCAATTTGGACGCTGCCATCCCAAACATCAAGGCGGCTCCGCCAAATACAATTGCAGTTGCAGCCACAAAGGCTTTTCCAACTATATAAAACAAACACTAAAACCAAGTGTTAGAAGCCCTATGCGAAATTTAGTACAAAAGGCAACTGAAACTCATAATTAAAATGTTCTCTAATTCAAATTAGATTTGATTAAAAATAATCACAGTAATTACAAGAGCTTATGAGATGGTAAAGATGATAAAAAAAGCAATAAAAGGAAAAATGAATGAACATACTTTGCTGAAGCCCTTCAGCAGCAGCCTTCAACTTCTCCGGATTGAGAGGGGTATATTTGTCCTTCCGCAATTCATTAGCCGTCGATGCCATAACCGAATGCTCCGTGCTTGGCAACTGCCACCTGCAAATTCCTCGTTCAGACACAATAGAAAAATCAATAACGAATAGAAAAAAACCCGAAACTTGGTATAAAAGAAAGGGGCAAAACTGACCTTTTGGGGCCAAAGGAAACCTGGGGTAGAGAAAGGTAAGCCCTGAGAGGGTTCAAGGCATCAGGGGAAGAAATGGAAGCATTGTTTGGATCAGAATGGAGGGCCCACTTGGAGGACCTTGAGAGAGATGAAGGACCAAACGGTTGCCGGAAGATCTTGGAAGGTAAAGAATGTTTTAGGACCTCTGGAAGGACGTCAGCTTGAGCTTCTTGCTCGACCGATGGTGGGTTTGACGGGAGGTTTTTGGGGGTTTTCTCGGCCAAACGGTTAACGGCGTGTTTGGATTCTTGGAAAAAGAAGGCTGCTTCTTTTCCCGCTAGCCTTCCCGCAAGAAAACTCATGGCGTTTCAATTGCAGAATCGCAAAAATGGGGTTTTGAATTGAGGATTTCTATTGGTTTTCTCGGATGAATACCCTTGTCGACTTTTTAAGTTGTTGGAGTATTTATAGCTTGAGCTTGATGTCTGAATTTCAAGTACCAAACAAAATGGTTACTTCTTTGTTGTGTTTTGACCATAATCTTAACACTGTTAAGAATAGAGAGTAAAAAAAATAATAATACCCAAATAAATCCTAAGACTTTACTTAAAAATTCAAATAAAAAATTTTTCAATGCAAGAAAGTGAAACTATATATTTTTTATTTCCTTATAAATATACTCATTAAATTTTAAAAATAGATTAATGAATCCAATTAACAAAATTTTTAAAGTAGTTTTTTTGTAAATATTTATCATTGAACTCATCTAAAAAATTTAAATTAGTATTTTTTATAAATTAAATCATTTAATTAAAAATTTTAAGAAAAAATTATTTTATATCATCAAGGTTTTAATTATAATAAAATAAAAATTTATAACATTAATTTCATATAATAAAATATCAAAGTCTTATGAGAAAAAAAGTAAAAAGACATTTTTGTCTGTTTTATTTTGGAAGTGAAAGGAAATTCAAACCCATTTTATAATTAAATCAAATGTGTAAATACAAAAAAAAAAATTATTTTTAAACACTTTCTAAAAAGAGTTCGAAAGCTTGAATGAAAATGCAAGGTAAATATAAAAATTTATATTAATTATATAGGAAAATATATATCTTAGTTTATTTTAATTTTTGTCTTTCTAATATTAGGTCAAAAAAGGAAATATTACTCAAATTATCTAATCTAAAACACTGAGGTGAGTCAAATATAACGGCTGTTAAAATGAAAAGTTTGCTTTCATTTTTTTTTTTTTATTAATATGGCTAAGTTGATTTTGGAAAAAAAAATTCTATATTGTATATTTTTCTTGGGGAACAAGTGCTGAAGCCACATCACCCCTCCTCTTCCGTGGAGAAGAAGATTTTGATTAAACAGAGGCAACAAACGGTCCACAAGCTTTATAAACAACTTGGTCCATTGCTCCGTACACAATTTTCTTGGTCAAGGTGGGTATATTTTTGCTTTTTATTTTTATTTTTATTTGAAGATGCAAATATTCGAATGTTATTCTTTTAATATAAAACCATGCATAGATTAATTAAGGCAAATGCTTAAGCATTTTTCTCTTTAATCTTCATATTTTTACTAATTTATCTTACAATTATAATATGTTACCGTGTACATGTAATTATAATAATTTTAAATCAAATTTTAAAATTTTAATTTTTGTATTTATTTAAATATAGTATTGTATAATAAAATATTAACCATTTTAACATTCTAATTCTTTTTAAAATTTAAGATTTAATTCAAATGGTTTACATTTTTCTTTAAAAGATAATTTTTTATAAAATTGTAATTCAATTTTTAATACTTGTAATTTTTTTTTAAATTAACTTTCTTAATTTTGGATTTATAGAATGAGTATAACCCATGAAAAATAAAAAATATATATATCTTAATTCGAAACCAGAATTTATATATTCTTTAAGAACTCCATAACCACTCAAGAGGGCAATAGTTTAATTTCTTTCTTGTATAGCTCTGATTGTCTTCATCTGTACGACAAATGTTCTTCTTTTTTATTTTTTTCATGCCGATGCACTGTTTTCTTTTAGTAAGTTTAAATTTTTAAGTAAAAAGCATTCTTTTTTTTTTAATTACTACTATGCCTTCATAATTCACATATATAGCATTTACCTTTTTCTTTGAAATATGAGTATATATTTGATGAATAATGACTTTTGCATATTTAGAGTTACATCATAGTTTTTGATTTGTTTCATATATAGATATATAAGTCAAATATGCATAAATTATTAATTTCAAAGAGTTAGACTACAAAAATAAAAGTATTTATAGATTGAATTCCACTTGATTCACATTTTTAAATTCTAAGCATGAATCATATTCATCCATTTAAATTAAATGGTAAAAAAATTTTAGATTAAATGGTAAAAAATATTTTTTTTACTTTTAAATTAAAATTAATTAAAAATATTATTAATAAAAAATATCACAAGAATAAAAAAACCTTTATCTAAGACTCGACACGTGGATAAATTTATTTATTAAAAATATCGTGAATATCTATTGTGATTTACTTATCATTAAAGTATTTCAAAGTTAATATAACATTGAACTAAAAGATAAGTTTAAAAATTTTAATATGTACTTAAATTATAATATAACTTAATTAAATAATAATTTGGTAATAATTAAAATTAAAATTAATTAAATTTTCATTATTTTGTTATTAAAGAAATTTTGGATTAAAAAAAAAGTAAAAGGCACATTTGCCTTTTCATTTAAAATTATCTTAGAAAATAACATTTTACAAGTTCATGTATTTTTCATCAAACCTCAAAAGTTTAAGAGGACGTTTTTCAAATTAAAAGAGATACGTGTATTTTCCATCAAATCTTAGAGTATAATGTATTTGAAAAATTATTTCAAACACTTTTATTGAAATTTTTAGGTTTCACATCAAAGTTAACAAAATGATATATACTTTTTAGAAGAAATTTTATAAAATAAAAAAACTAATTTTAACTTTAAAATTAAAAAAAGTTAAAATAATAAAAAATTTTCTTGAATTTTACTACTTTGCTAAGATAAAACTCTTATATTTTTTATTGTATCCAAATAATTTTTCGATTTTTATTTAACAGTCAAATAAACTCTTAAATTTAAAATTATTTCTGAATAAACACTTTAACTTTTAATTTATACCTAAATAAACTTTTCACACGAATCAATCTTTTGTTTTAAATAAAGATTTATTTAAATGTAAATTAAAGCATAAAAATTTATTTAGATACAACAATAATATATGAACTTATTAAAAAAAGTAAAATAATGTAAAGGTTTTTTAAAATATTTTAACCTTAAAAAATTACACCACTAATATATAAATACTAGCTCAATATGTTTTACACTTTAATTTAGGCATTGTTTTTGTAATTACCATCGAGAGGTAAGTATCGTAAGAGCGGAGAGTTGTGATTATTGGCTCATATTCGATTCTTACATAGCTTGATTAATAGAGAGTAGAAGTGTCGTCGCATCAGGTCAGCACAGCCCATAGCCCATTTAAATATTAACTCATATATTAATGAATCGTGTCAAGTCAGTATTATTTTTTAACATATCATGCTAGCACGATCCAGGAAAGTTATGGATATGGCCTAACACGGCACATAAATTGTAATATTCATGGATTGTACCATGCCAGGTATAATGTTCTTTTTCGTGTCAAGCTAGGTCAAGAATAATTCATTAATAAATTTTCAAATTTTGAATTATTTTTTTAAAAAAATTATTTATTATTATTAAAAATAACATCTGGAAGGTAAATAAACACAAAATGAAATAAAAGGACATAATTTATGTGATTCAATAAAATATCTATATCCACGAAAATATATAATATAATATATTAAATAAAAATATTAAAATTATAATCCTACTATTTAAAAAAAACACACACACACATACACAAATATATCATCTATCAAATACTTAGTAATATAAATAAAATTAAGGTTTTACCAACTGGTCCATATATAAGAAGTAAGTGAAATTATAGAGGAAATTTTTGATAAACTAGCTATTAAAATTTCTTATAAGAAAAAATATGTTAAAAAGCATATAATCTAATAGTATTTCTTGAAACTATTTTATAATTAGATAATTTATCATTTTTAATTAAATCATTAAAACATTTATCATCTGCAAAAATAAATGATTACTCAAACTGCACTACAAATTTAGTTAATTGATAATATCAATTATCTTGTGAAAAATGAAATGCACCTAAAGACCTATTAAGATGTTAACTAAGTATAATTTGTGAGGAATCATTAGAAGTGGTAGATGAGTTTTATATTTTTTCTTATACTTTTTCATATAACTAGTCTCTCTTTTTTTTTTACAACTAAAATTATTTTTTTATTTATCTTACAAGTTTGAGATTTTTGATCAAATAATTTTGAAAAGAATATTAATTTGTTTTTATACACATAAATTTAAATAAATAAAAATAATCCATGCATCTATCGGTTTGCAAATTAGGTAGATATAATTCATTTATCAATAATTTAAATATTTAATAAGTAAATTCATTCAATATAATTTTATTTTATAAATTATCAAAAAATAAATATAATTTCATTAGAATATAAAAAATAAATACACTTAAAAGATCATAAGTTCATTTACAACAATTATAAGCCAACATAACATGACATATTTGGATATATATATTATACTGTGCTAGTTCACGTGTTATGTGTTAACATTAGTTTTTAACGAATCATGTTGTGTTGACTTATAAGTTTAAAAAGTTATAGTTTAATACGATATACACACATACATATATATATAGTAACTCAATCTGATTATTTAATAGTGGATCGTGCTAAACACAATTCATATTTTGTTGAATCGTGTCATGTCATGCGTCGTATAATCCATTTGACACTTTTAAAATTGGTGAAATCGTAATTTATAATTTCTAAAATAATTTGATAACCTTGGTGATTGGAGGAGAGATTTTTTTGTTTCAACCCTGTAATAATTTGCTCTACCAAATTTACATTTCATGCGCACTCGCATAAATAAGGGCCGGTGGGATGAGGGATGTGGATGTGGTATCTCCTTGCATTTGCACTTTGACAATGGACCATACCCACCTTCACTCATTTCCTATCCCCGCTCTCAACTGCACCATATAGGCATGCACTTCCCAAGCTTTCTTGCTTGTACATTTTGGACTTAATTGTCCTCATTTTTAGGTCAATTAATTAATTTGTTTGATTTGAAATGATAATTGAATTAATTTATCTTAAGCCTCCTTTGGCAACTATACACGGTGCAGTGGAGTCGTTTTCATTGCATCGATTTACTTTTGAATATATTTTTATTAAAATTTTAAATCATTTTTTTTTAATATATTTTAGTATTATATCACTAGATTTGAACCCTTAAATATGTCTAAAAATCCTTTTCTATTGCATTGTAATTGGTCCTGAATCTTAATATATTAAATAAATTATTCAATCTCTAACATCAGATTAAGATGTATGTATTCCGTAGGAATATTACATTAAAATTAGCAGCAACAAAGATCCAAACACATGATAGCTATTGAAATACATGAATTAACATTGAAAAAATTTCTCATTGGTTAAATAATTTAAATTTACTCGTCCTTTCGCCATTGCAGGGATAGTCGTTACTTGTGGATAGTGTAGCTTGATGTTCAGCCCAATCAGGCCTAGATGGATCGTGCATTCTTCGATAAAAATAAGGGTAAAAGGAAGTTTAAGAAAGAAAAAGTCCAGGTACAACAATAATAAGCTGAAAAAAATGCAATGATAGGCTGCAGGGCAAGTTGTAAATGTGAAGAGTGGCAGCAGCTGATTGTGCATGGCATGCGAGTGTATGGCCCAATGGCTAACAAAATATTCCATAGATGTTATCCAACCTTAATGGCATGGTTGTTGTATGAAATAATGGGCAATGAAACTGCCAGTAAAACCGGGCCTGTGAGTCAGGAGGGTGAGTGGACGAGCTAACCCAATCCATCTGTATCACTCAACATAACTTATCAGACGATAGAAAATTAAGGAAAAGTTTTAAATGAAAATTTTTTAAACAAAGCTTGTGAAATTTTTGATAAAAATGATTAAAAATTAAAATTGAAAATAAAAATTGATAGATTAAAAGATCTTGTATAAAGATCAATTTTTTGCAAAATTTGAAAAAAAAAATTAATAAATTTTGATATATGTTTTAGATAAGTATTTTTAGTAAAAATTTTGACATAATTTTTATTATTAGATGAGTGTTTATTAAATTTAAATTAGAAATGATATTTTTAATTTTTTTATATATTATTGATTTTCATATTATATTTCATGAATTTATTGATTTGAATTTTTATTAAAATTTTTATTAAATTAAAAAAAAATTATAAACTTCACCATATCAAACTTGTTTAAATTTTGTCAGAGAAACCAGGAGTGGGTGATCATTTAAAATGGTAATTTATGAGTTTTCCCCAGTTGCAGTTTTATTAAAATATTGGGCTTTGTGTAGTAGCTTTGAATTGCAAATCAGATTTGCATTCAAGTGCCAAGAGAAGATGATGGGTTCACAAAGCTGCAATATTCCCTCTTAGTGCAGTTTCCTAGAAAACCCATCAAGGAAATTGAGTGAACAAGCACAAAATATGGTTTTCATACAAGTGAACCATTGAAAGTTCTGGTTTTTCTTCCCTGCCATCAGGATTCTAGGCAGCCAAAGGAAAGGCAAGAAGCAAACTCCTCAGCCCTAATAAATTCTGGTGAAACTACTTTCAGATATATGATTATATGCATCTCATTTCCTTTCTCAAAATACTAAAAAAGTTCTGAATAAAGATGCTAAGAAAATGAAATATGTTATAGATATAAAAATCTCTGTAAAGCTTACATACGATAATTATTGACCCATTTCTGTATGGGACACAAAGCCTAGAAACAAATAAATATAAAATAATAACTTCTCAATTGTGATTAATCTAAAACATGCAAGATGATCCAAAAAAAAACAAAGGAACATTAATTCATCTCTACCTCCTGTACGATATCTCTAGTCTCTACACAATTCTAGGTATATAATTTGTGATATTGTCACAGAAAATATCCAAAAAATATGCTTATAGCAGAAGAGAAAAGATGCTGCAATTGCAAAGCCTATGCAACAGGAAAGGAGAAGAAAGAAAAAGGAGATATATTATCTGAACTTTGAGTTCTTTTGTACGTAGCTGGTCTTCTCTATCATCGCTTGTTGTGTAATGGGTTTGACCCTGTTGGAACTCTTCTCTTCTCCTGATCAAACTCCCTTGCTTGGCCTGAAAAGGGTGAAGTACTACTTGACCCTGGATGAAAACCCTGTTGTCCGGCACGTTGTCTGGTACCTTTGGCTGAAGGGTCAGATGCAAGGACGTTCCTCCAGATTGCTTGGGTCTTGGGAGTAAAAAGAAGGAGAATAAAAACAAGGGAGCAAAGCTGAAAGCGATTCATCTTTTCTTTGAGAGAGATTTTTTTTTACCAGTTTTCTATGAGAGATGTGGAGATATGGAAATGCAGTCATAGCCTAGCCAGATTGTTATTGTATATATGGCCAGGCTTTGGTGCATTTCTTAAGTATGTATGCAGATTCTTAAAGTTTTATGTTCTGTTGACCCCATTTGCCTTAGGATCTTCGTTAGATTGGTAATATATTGTGGTAGGCCATAGCCTTGCCACCCGTTGGATCAAGATCAAATGGTGAATGAACATTTTGGAATGTAGATTTGATAGCAACAGGCCAAACAAGGGATCACTGACCTTACATTGACGGTGGTGGAAGTCACCATTCGATCGGGACAATGACACCAGAAATAAACACAAAGTCATATGTGTGAAAACTTTGAGGGGAAGGGAAGCGTTTGCTAGCTGTGACAATGAAATATTATTGTGAAAGACCAGAATGCCTATCCACTTTTCATACTAAATTTACTATAAGTATCTCTCTATGCCTTGCCTGACAAAGATAATTTTGGTTATAACAAAGTCAAAATTGTTACACCGACGACACTCGATTATATTTGTAAAAAACTAAATAAGCTTGACCAATATTAATTGGAGCCCCGTGATTGCATTAACATATTATTTAAATGCAGATCATACACTAGTATAGACACGATATATGGCAAAGGTCGGCTATGGTTATTGGAATTTCAGTCTTTCTTGAATAAAAAACGACACGTGGGATCGTACTTGGAATTTTTTTCCGACAACAATCGTCACTAATACTATACATATGCTTCTGGAAGAACAAATTAATTTCAGCTGCCAAACCAATTAAAAACCCTTGTTATACTCACCAAAAACCAAACCATATATTAATTTGGTATTTAAAAGGTGGGTTCTTTTATTACAAAGTAAAGGAATTCTCTTGTCCTAAATGATGCAATGTTGAATATTGTAACAAAACTCTGAATTGTAGGGAAAAAAGGGGTTAGACTTGGACCCTTTTGGTGCACGGGTAGCAAAAGTTTCCAACTTCTGCTTCTTTTTTTTTTTACTTTATATATTTCATGATTATGATTAAAGATAGTAACGGGTTGAGGTGGAGCAGGTTTTTACTCGTTCCGAATTTAATCTAAATTTATACCCATAATACTTAAACTTAACCCAAACTTATTTTTTTATTTTTTTATACTCAAACTCGATTCAACTTGATATTATATAAAATTATATTTGATCTGATTCGAAATTAATAAAATATTATTTTTAAAATATAACATATTAATTTTTAATGTAAATATAAAATTAAATAAATAATTTAAAAATATTTTTATATATCATATCAGATCAGGGTGAGTTTATCTAAAATCTGATTTTGATTTTATTATACAATTATCTGACCCGACTTGAAATCTAATTTTCAAAAAAAAAAAAATCTTAAGAAATCGGGTTGAATTGAAATCCGTTGAGAATAGATTAAACTGTCATTTCTAACTATAATGTATGATGTTCATATCTAATCGTATTTCCATTTCCATTTCAGTAATGAGTTTTCAAAATTGTTTTAGAAAAGAACAAAGTCAACATAAAAGAATTAGTCAATATTGATGATCAAAAAGTAATTAACTAAGATAAATGAATGATTTAGAAATTAAGAGAGGAAAAAGTTGAATTTCAGTTTTTTCAAAGATGCTAATAATGTTTATAAAAGTTTTTGTTTAATAAATTTAAAGTTTAATTCAATTATTTTATACAATTATTTTATTATTAACTAACAAGTTAATAATTTAAATCTCAATATATACAATATTTTTTTATCTTTGGATTATTTTATCTTTTTCAAAAAAAAAAAATTTTCTGTTTGATGAAAACTAGTTTTATCATTGCACGTGAAAGGAAAAAACCTACAATGAGTATAAAATAAAGGTCAAAGTGCCACTTTCAAAGCTTTTTACGGCAAAAACTTTAGGGTAATTAGGTTTCTAATCTGACCAAATCAATTGATCAGAACAAGATTTTCCGTGGTCCGCCTGCATAGATATATATTTAGGTTGAGTGCTATTTTCATAGTCAAATCATGTTTCACCGACTCTAGGAATATCTATGCATGAGTTTCCTTTTAGTATATAATATAAAATTTTGTTGTATTTTTTTTATATATTAATTCAGAGGACAAAGTTCTTAGACTATTTTTCTTATTGCCAACGTTTTTCTCAAGTAATCCTTTTTTTTTTTCTTTCTATAGGTACGTATAACTAGATCTATGGTTTGGCACCATGCATGGACCAATTCTTTGTCCCTCTATCTCTGTCTCTACAGGTGGTTGATCATCCAACTAGGTTAGTGTTGCTGACTTGTCGATTATTCACTCAAATTCAAGTCCCAAAATGGAATCAAATGATCTTTGAAAATTATCTTAGTTAACATCAAATGAAACCTTGAATTTCAAGGATTTTTGTTTACCACGCTATAACTTCTGGTTGTCAGCGGGATTGCCGTCAGTGCAATTGTTTTTCCTTTAAATTTAATCTATTTTTAATCCCTAATTTTTATTTATTTAATTTATTTTTAAAAAGTATTACACTTTTAAATCTTCTCTCTCGTGTTATATTCATAATACACATTTATTAATCTGTTTCTCTCATGCTATAATTATCAAGCTAGGCACATATAGACATACATACATACATTCATCTCTATTTTCCTTCCATCGATTATTACTGTCCTAAAGCACCCAAGCCAACCAACCACCCCATTAATGTCAAGAAATGAAACAGCACCGCACCACCTTAACACATGACATGCACTTATGTTCAAAGCAGTTCCTAAATGGGTTTCACTCAATGGCCAGAGTTGACTTTAATTGATCAAGTGATTAAATCGAAGTGTGTGAATATATCGATTTTCTAGGTAGCAATACGCATGCGTTGACTTACATAAATATTCCATTTATATGTGCACTAATGGTTGTCTTCATTAATTATCCCATGAAATCATTATATTTGCACAATGGGTGATCTTAAACCAGTTCTTCGTCCCCATTTGTAGCCATACAACTCACTTATAATATTTTCCACTGATATTGCATCCCATGTTGCACCTAATTCCCTGAATCTTGATCTTGTTTTTTTTTTTTTTTTAATCTTCTTTTTAACTGAAATGCTAAACATTGGTAATACTTTTCAGTGACTTTATTCAAAGAATTACCAATTGTTTTAGACCTAAAAAAATTGGCCTAAAGCCAGCAGTGTCGTTTCTTAGTATGCATATGAACAGAATTAAGGTTTTAATTAGTTTATAGGTTGTAATATTAATTACTAGCTAGGTTACTCTCATTTAATTTTCTTTTTTTTTAATTTAAATTTTTTAGAAAATGAATTTTTATTACTAAAATTATATTTCAATATTTTACCAAACGATTATACAAGTATTGACTGTTCTCACTTAATTTGCTACATCTGTCGTTTCATAAATTAAAAATTTCTCCATCAGAGAAACTTGCCCATGAAGTTCTAAAGAATTAAAGAAACATAGTTGCCTTTTTACGCCGTTGCGATGTTATCCATGCACCTTTTTACCCTCAACTGCATTGGGGAGCACAATTGGATAGCTTCCGGTGTATAAAATTCGACTTTAATTAAATTAATCGATTGAATTAATTAAATTTAATAAATTGATTAGTTATTAAATTAATTTTAGTTGGTTATTGAAAATAAATTTTAAAAAATTAATTTTGATTAATTAATTAAAATTAATAATCAAAAATTAACTTAAAATTAAAATATATGAAATTGTCAATTTTATTGTAAGTTATTAAAGTTTTTAATTTAATATTTTGATATTTTAATATTTTTATTGGATGATTTTATTTAATTTATTTTAAATATAAAAATTAAGAATTTAAAATACAATTTAAATTAATATATTTTATTATTTGATTGATTAAAAAAATAACCAAATCAATCAAATTAATTTCAATCGTTAATTTTCAAAATTAAAAATTTAGTTTAGTTAACAAAAATAAAACAAAATAATTCAATTAATGTGATTTGAATAATTTGATTAAATTAATTGAATTGATCGAATGAATACCTCTCTCTAAATGCCGTTGAAGGTTTTACTTCTCAGTCTAGAGAGAAATGGATCCAATGGTTCATTGTTTCCTTAGTATAGTAGATTTCCTTGTCTACTCGTGTGATTTGTTGATAAGTACATAATTTTTTGTTAAAGTTATCAAAATTACAAATTCAAAATTTGATGATATTAACTATAAAAAAGTAAATGACTAGAGAATGTTATTTATTTTTTTTACTTTAATTGTTTAATTGTCGATATAGATGGGTAATAAGATTAGTTCTACTAAAATTGAAAATAACGAAAAAAATAAAATTAATTACTATAGCAATAAGATTGATTGTTATAGTAATAAGATTAAAATCAATGATTCAATATACGTTTGAATACAAATACAGTGATGATGGTGAGATGAACTATAGTGTAAAGAGAAAATTATCATTAAAGATATCATATTAAAAATTACATATAATGAAAATTTTAAATTATTTCATATTTATAAAATTAATAAATTATTAAAATTTATTAAATTATATTTATGTAAAAAATAATATTGTTAATAAATAATTAAAATTAATTATTTAATCTAGTAAAAAATAAATTGTTTAAAAAATTTAAAGTAAAATAAAATAAATAAATAAATGAACAAGTGTTGAAAAATAAAAAAATAAGATGGTTAAAAATGGCAAAAAAATGCATTTTAAACTTGCAAATTTTCATTAAACTTTCATGGGTCTAGTTTAGAGGTGTCAAATGGACTGTGCTGAGTTGACACAATCCACAATCCACTTAAATATTAGTTAATGTGTTAATAGATTATGCTGGCTCAGCATTATTTTTAACGTGTTGTGTTAGCAAAATCCATAAAAACTAAAAGTAAAACCCAGCACGACACATAACCCATAACTTTCATGGGTCGTGTCGTGCTTGGCACCACACTATTTTTCATGCGATATGGGTCAACTATAATCCATTAATAGTTTTTTAAACTTTTTATTATTTTTTTAAAAAATTAATCTATTATTAAAAGTAACATACGAAGTTAAATAAAAGTAAATTGTCATAATTTATGTAGTTCGACAAGATGCTTACATCTACAAAGAAAGATAATAGAATCCATTAAATAAAAATATTAAAATTACAATCATAATATTTTAAAAACACACACATACATATAAAAGATATTATAAAACACAATATTATTATTCTACATTTTATTATCTATTGATTCACTTATGTAATGTGTTGTCTTGTGCATTTATTATATACCTTTTGTCCCATAACAATTACCTTTGTTAATTGAATTTGTACTTAATTTGAAGTCTTAATTTATTTTTTATCATTTTATTTTTGCTAAATATTAGTTAAATATAATTTATTTATTAACAATTTAAATATTTAATAATTAATTTTAATATTATTTTATTTTATAAATTACCAATAAAACATCATAAGTAAATGTAATTTCATTACAATATAAAAATAATATAAATACACTAAAATGTTAGGCGTTCACTTATAATAATTATGAATTAATATGATACGATTGGACCTATGTGTAATGTCATACTAACCTGCATATCATATATTAATACTAATCTTTAACAGGTTGTGTGATCTATACAAGCCTAAACTTTTTAGCTCAATATGATATAACTATTTATATATTATACTTAATCTAACTGGATTACTTAATAACAAATCGTATCAAATATAATTCATATTGTTGAAATCGTATTGTGTCAAAGACTAACAACCCATTTGACACCTTTAGTCTAATCTTTAATTGGAGATGCAGCACGGTCAAAATGTCTCATCGTGCTGTATATTGATCATCCAACCATTAAAATAGCATGATTGCACCTTTGAATTATGCCTCATCACGATTGCTTTTAATTCCAAATAATGCTTAAATAAAGAGGGGCTATATCTAAAGCATTTTTGAACCAAAAGAAAGGTCAACTTAAAATGACTTTTTACTTAAAATGATTTTTAAAATTAAGGCAAATTTTACTACTATATTATGATTTAAAATTAGTTTTATAATTATATAAATTTTATTGAATTTTAAAATATAATATGTATAGTTATATAATCTTTCATTTATAAATTACATATCTTTTATTAATTTTCACATAATTTAAGAAAAATATTTAATTTTGATGTATATAATATTAATATTAAATTTTTTACAAATTTGATGTTCCCTAATTTTTAATGCCAAAATTTTTTTAAAAATCATAAAAAAATAATTTGTAATATAAAAATATGTTAAAGGATAAAAAAACCCTCGAATACAAATTTAATAATCATCTAAATTTTAATCATTTTATTATAATCAATTAGATTATCAAATATCTACTTTCATCAATTGAACCTTATTAGATGAAATTGAAGTGAAAATTTATGTCTAATAGAAAAACTTAATTATGATGAAAATAAATATTTAAAATTTAATTTGATGACAATTGATATTTAAGGATTCAATGAATGAAAAAAAAATTAAGAACTTGATTAATTGTAATAAAATATCAAAGATTTAAATAATTATTAAATTTTTGTTGGATTTTTTTTATTGTTTTCCCTAAAAAAATATTTTAAAAAAAAATTATTATTTAATAATTTTAATCCACCTCTTGGTATTTCAAAGTCCACAAAACGGCCCAACTTCCACACCCTAAATCCTTTCTTAGTACTGTCTCTCTTCAAGTTTTCCACCCCGCACCGCAGCTTCAAAGACCCTAGCGCCGCATCCGCATCTCAACGGCAACATGGTGAATCTCCCTTCAACCTTCCCTCCTATACTTGACGTTAGACATTTCTAGCTATCAAGTTCATGTTATTTCGCTTTAAGGCTTTGTTTGTGTTTTTCTTGTTATGTTTAAACTGTAAAATCTGATTTGGGTTGTTGCATTTTTGTGTGATTTTAGGTTCTTCAAAACGATATTGATTTGTTGAATCCTCCAGCCGAGCTTGAGAAGAAGAAGCACAAGCTCAAGCGCCTCGTTCAATCTCCCAATTCGTTCTTCATGGTAATGTATTTACCCTTTGTTTCTTTGTTTTCATATCATGATTTGTTGTGTATGGTGGATTAACTTGGTTCTGTTTTTTTCTATCTCCCTCTCAAAGGATGTTAAATGTCAAGGCTGCTTCAACATGTAAGCTTTTCGATTTATGATTTTAACTATTTCATTTTTTTCTGGGTATTTCATTTCTTAATTTCTGGGTTTATACTTGGTGTTTTTTTGTAGAACAACCGTATTTAGCCACTCTCAAACTGTGGTGGTGTGTGGTAACTGCCAGACAGTTCTATGCCAGCCTACTGGTGGTAGAGCTAGACTCACCGAAGGATGCTCTTTCAGAAGAAAGGGTGACTAAATCTGATGGCTGATATTGGAAGAAGAGTTTTGTATGTTCCCATCATCGGTATCTTTTTTGTGTGTTAAATCGTCTTAATTTAGTAGCAGCATTAAGGATTTAGAAAGACTATGTTATTTTTCTTAATGTAGTGGATGGTTTTTGTTTTAATGAATGTTTTGAATTGCATTTGATTGGTTTTCTGATCTTGATATAAATAAAAGTATCTTTGTTTGTTGTGGTTAAAATTTGCTCAAAGTTGTTTTGTAATGTTTTCTTAATTCTTTTTTTCTTATTTTGGATAACTAACTCAAAAGTTGTTGACTACATGTTTTACATTAAAAAGGCTTTGAATTGGAATAACTAATCTTGATGTTGCATCCAAGCTGTAATCGTTGTGGCTGATTGTATGATTGATAGATAGTGAGGATGTAGGTTGGAATAGTTAATAATTGAGTAGATTGCAACATTGTTTTAATTTCAATTCACATGCCATTCAACCGTGATACATCGCAACTGCATGTTATATGGTCATTAATGATATCTTGATACTTTTTTGAACCTTGTTTGTATTAGCCTCTTGGTGTATGATAAGAAGCATATTGAAGAAACTCCACTTATAAATTTATTTTATAATTCGTTTCAGCTGCAGTTTTTTTTTGCAATCGCTATGCCAGTAATAAAGGCTGCTTCTAATTTTCCTATATGATTAGTTCATGCTATTACAGAGCTGCTGAGTGTATTTTTACATTTTATATTATTCTGTTTGACTCCATTCAGTGAGATGACATGGGTTATTGTAAGTAGGAGACTTCTAAATATAGCCTCAGATGTTTGATTTTGCAGAAAGGTAGTAGTAAACTGCATGCATGCGAGCCATGCTTGTTATGAGTTTTTCCAAGCATTGGTGTTATGCTATATGTTGATGTTTGATGTATGGGTTATATCCATACTTTTGACTTCATTTACAGTAACACCATTCGTAACCTTTTCTTTTTTTAATTTTCTTCTTCTTCTTATAAGCTGTTGAAGCAAGCTTTAATGTTTCTGATTATTGTACATTAGTTGCATAATCTTTGTTGGCACCATACCTATGATCAAAAGAGGGGACAGCTCTCCTAATCTTTGTTTGTACCAAAAAATAAATAAATGGTGGGCAAAACAGAGGTAAGCAAATCATGGTAAACTTGATTGTAATTTGCAAGTTTCAAATTCTATGATAGAACAAGGTATTTACCGTTTGGTGACTGCTCAAGAACACATCACCAGGATGCCATGGAGTGATGGTGGAGAGAGATGCTAAAGCTTGAATGCATCATTATTGATTGCAATGATCATTTACAGCCCAATCTCTACCTATTGATATCCCCCTATTTAACTTGCTCAATTGTTGCGGATTGACTATAAATTAGTTGGCATGGTTTAAGTGGCATGTTATTAGAGTTATCATTTAGAAGCTACGGATGCGAGAGAACTCGGGTGAAATATCCTCTGGAATCAGTTAAGTAGCAGAGTAGGTGGTTTTGTAGGATAAAAAGTTTGAGAGTAAATTAGAAACTTTAAAAAAAAAAAAACTTCCTCAACTGTCCAAGTCCGAGCTTCAATTATAGTCTCAGCTCCTGCAAAAGCAGAGTTTTATTTCCTTAGAAGTTTTGCTTAGGAGAAAAAAAAATTGGCAAACTCTTTTCATTGCTGGAAAAGGGTATTTTCTACTAAGTTTGAATAATAAAAAAAAATCTAAATGTCGACCCAAAGAGGTTGGATTTTGCTAACAAGTTACGTGTAACTAGTGTCTTTAGGGTATTTAGTTAATATATTATTATATTTTTAAGCTTAGGTTTTTTGTAGAATATTTTTAATAATAATAATTTTGTATTAAATATAATAATTAATAATTTTATTTATGATTTTCAATACATTGTGTAAATCTGTGCATAAGCGGAACAAGTAATCGAGCTTTTGAGGTTGACTTTGGACATGAATTTCCAAATTTGGAGTCGATTTCGTACATAAAATATTTCTTTGTTAAATAATTTTTTTCTACGAAATTTAAGTTTAAGTATATTTAAAAATATAAAAATATTTATATAATTTTAAAAAAGATTTTAAGCTTGGGTTGGGTTGGGCTTTGAGTACGCTTTTCAAAAGTTGAATTGGGTTTGGCTTAACTCTGTTCATAAATATTTTTAATTTTGAGTTTCGAAATTATTTTATATAAAAACCTAAAAGATATTTTGTTATCAAAATTGTTGTACTATTTTTTTGTCTGTACAACTATTACTTTGACTGTATTTAAATATGGCATTTAAGTCAACCCCTAGTCTTTTTGCCTTTGTCTTGATTTTAGTATCCATACGGTATTATGGTACAAAGCAAGACACGAGTAGGGTGTTCCTTTTTTATTTTTTATTTTTATATTTTTAATTTTTAATTTCCTTTTGCCAATAGCATGCACTCATCTTTATTTTTAACCATATAAAATTGTATATAAGATTTTATTATTGCAAGTGGTAATTAGGGTACATTCTTTAAATTTTAATGGGATTAATTTATATAAAAAATCAAAATAAATAAGTTTTATTCAAGATAGAGATATTGCTGAACCAAGCTTGGTGGCCTTAGATCGTGCTGTATTAAACTTGACATTTTAATACATAGGAAAAGATTGTATGCACATAATAATTAAATGAGTTAATTACACTTTTAGCATTTAAATTTTGAGAAAATATACAAATTGGTACCTAAAAAAAATAAAATATATAATTTGCACCTTTAATTTTCAAATAATGTATTATTTTATTTTAAATTTTAATATTGTTAACTTAACTCACTTATATAGTATTTAACAAGTATAATTTTATTGTATGCATGCATTTGTTGAATAAAAATATTAAATATTTTGTAAAAAATAATTGATCGATGCTAGACATTTTTTATAATTTAAGTAAATTAAATATATATTTTTTAATTTATATTGAAAAAAATGTTGATAATATGTGTAACAATCACATAAGTTAATAATATTTATTAAATACCGTATATATACGATGATATGGTTAAGAGATTAGAGTTTTGGTTAATATTATATATGATTCGAAATTTTAGGATGCAAATTATCATTATTTAAAAGTACAAGGTATAAAATTATATATTTTATTTTTTAAATATCACTTTGTACATTTTTTCAAAATTCAAATATAAAAATATAATTAATTCTAACTAAATCATTTTACGAAAATGCATAAATCATTTCTCTATCTTGAAATGTTGAAAGAAAGAAAGAAATTACTCAATCTCTCAAGAGTTAGGCCATTGTGAATTATATTTTACTATTATTTTCTCTTCACAAAACTTAAACTTTAAACTCTAAATTTGAAATGTGTTTGAGTGCTTTTTTTTTTTTTTTAAACAGAATATGATTGTGGGTCTATATGGTTAAATTTTCTTTTCATTTGAGTTAAAAAATTTTGAAAAATGATTTTAAGTTACATAAAATAAATTATCATTTTCTATTATATCAATAATATATATCTACCAATAAAAAACATTTGTTTACTTTTCATTTATTATATATAGGTTTATATTTTAAATTTATATTTGATGTATTATTAATATATATATTCTATACATTATTAATGAATCAAATAATGCCACTTTATTAATAATTAAATATTAGCCCTTAAAATAAATTTACAAAAAATTAATAATTTTTTAAAAAACTTACTTGTAAATAAGGTGATATCATCATATTCATCTCATTAATAAGATATTATCATTTAATTTATAGACAATGTATAAAATTAACAGTGCATCAAATATAAACATTTTCTTTTGTTTAAAAGTTCTTATAATATATTTGATACATAAGATTATGATAGGATATGATAAAATGATATTATGAATAGGATTAGATTAAATAATATCATCATATCTTGTGTTTAATTGTGCGAAGATTAAGATATAGAATAATTTATTTATTAATCAAAATTATCCTTCCTCAAAGTTTATACAATTTAAATTATTAATATAATTTTTAAAGGTATAATAAGACATGTATGTTCAATCCTACAGATTAAAAATTATTCTCTTCACCTTGGGAGGATTGAATCATTCTATTCCAAGAGGATGATTTATTTTCCTTTTAATCCTATCACTTTCTTTAGATACAAACCAAACATAATATATAATAATTATCATCTTATTCACTAAATATGACCTTAATTTTTTAACATTCATAAGTGTCCGTCCGAAACTATGAAGGGTTTCAAGAGTACTCAAAAGCAACAACTTTTTTTCATTGTCTTTTATTTCTTTTTGTTCTTTAAAGGAAACTAAAGTCCATTCATTGTTGTTAAGATTTCTAAGTTTATGTTAATGCTTTGTTTTTCTTTGCTTAATTATCACAAACTTCAATTCTCGATAGACAGTAACTATTTTACTTACATACTTTAGAATGTTTGATTCAATGTCAAAATTTTATGTTGCTTGATTATTTTTTATTGTGTTTCTTCTCTTTTTGCTTCTTGATCTTTATATAAGGATTGAATCTCCTTTTAATTTAAAAAATTTTAATGTCAATTGAATCTATCAAAATTTTACTTTTTTTTTTCGTAAAAATTTGATTGTCAAGAATTACCAAAATTAAACTCAATATTTGAATTTTAAATCTAAAAAAATCACAATCTTTAAAAAAATCAAAATTTATGCTTTTTTACCAAAAATAAAAATAAAAAATACTTTTGAACCTTTAAATTTGGGTTTTAAAATAACTTTTAAAACCCAATATCAAAATGTAATTCAAGATCCAATAGTATATATATATATAAATATATATATATATATATATATATAAAACTCTTGACGAAATTAGATATTTATAATGTACTTATTAATATTGTCTTCATTTTAACTTTTACAATAAAATAGATAAAATTTTAACTTTTACAACAAAAGAGATTAAAAGGTTTGACAACAACCACCGATTTAGTGATAGAATATTAAAATTTTAATTTTAATTCAAATTTTGATGATTTTAAATATAAAAAAAGATAAAATTTTTAATTTTCATCTTTTTTAAAACTTCATTGTTGAAAAATATATATACAAACCATTATCACTCTTTACACTTACTTTGATACTGAGATCAATTGACAATGATAACATTGTGAAGGTAATAAAGTTAGTTAAATTGATAAAAATAAAATAATTAATTTATAAAACATAAATTCAATTTTCACTATCAACAATCTTTCTTACAAATACTTGTTGACACCTATAATATGTCTTGCTCTTACAATTATAGACATCATATCTTGTTCGAGAATTTTTTAAAATTCATTGAACTTTGAATTTTAATTTTAATTATGCAATTGAGTTTTAATTAGAAAAGTGAATTTTGGATCCAAATATTAAGCTTTAAATTTTATTTATACTTTAATTTTTTGTTTAATTTTTATTTTTTTAGTCAAAAGAGTCAAAGTCAATTTGGAAAAAAAAAATAAAAAAAATGGTAAAAACAAAAAAAAAAAGTGTGATTTTGTATGAAAAATCTTGGATTCAATTCAACTATTGGATTTTATCTCAAATTTTAACTTTAATTGTTGAATAATTTTGAAAAGACTTGAAACTCAACCTATTAAAAAAAAGAAAGATTACACAGAAAATAAAATTTAAAGAAAAATCTTAAATTTGGTTTAATTAATTTCTTCTAAATCGAAAAGAATTCAATCCTTATATAAAAATCTTGAATCTAAAATCAAAAGAGGGTCTAACAGCAATTCACATTAAAATCAAACAAAGGTTATTGAAAAGAGAGAAATTTGGATAAAATTTTGAATTAACAAAGAGAAAACGATCAAGCAACAAATTGCAAGAAGATTCACTTTGAGTTTTTGGAAGAAGTACTAAGATTTATAGTATGAAGCATTAGTTTTTTAAATGTAAAAATTTGTTGGAACCAATGATTCATTGAGGTAATGTTTACTTCAATCTTTTTAGTGATTTTTGTATAACTTTTATAATATTTAATTGTTTACTCTTATTTTTATATTTATTGTATGATATTTATTTTTTCATGAATTTATATGATTAATATTATCTTTGCATGATAATTTATTTGCCTAATATATTTGTTTGCCTAATCTATTAAGATCTTACCAAAATTTATTTTTCTTTTTGGTAAAAACTTGATTGTCAATAATTACCAAAATCAAACTTAATATTTGAATTTCAAATTTAAATAAAATCACAATCTTTAAAAAAAATCAAAATTTATGGTTTTTTTATCAAAATTAAAAAAAAAAACTTTTGGACCTTTAAATTTAGATTTAAAAATAGTTTTTAAAACATAATATCAAAATACAATTCAAGATCTAATAATATTAAAAAAAAAAAACCATTATCACTCTTTACATTTACTTTGATACCGAGATCAATGGACAATGATAACATTGTGTAGATAATAGAATTAATTAAATTGATAAAAATTAAATAATTAATTTATAAAACTTAAATTCAATTTTCACTATCAACAGTCTCTCCTACAAATTCTTGTGTCTTGTCCTTACAATAGGATAACCTCGCATCATAATTTTTTATTTTTATTAAAAAAAAAAATGACAACATTGTGTAGGATGAAATTATGTGATAAGGCCGAGGTGGTTATAAAGAAATATTTAGAAGATAAAACAATCATAAATAAATGCTTTCATTTTTATAAAAGTCATAATACTTTAAAATAATTGTAACTAAATAAGTCTATTTAATAGTTTTTTTTTTCTATATAAATTTATATAAATAATTGAATAATCAAACCGTCAAACACGAAAAATATATTTCACATGATAAGAGTACTATTAGAATGCTTCTTATATCAAAATTTAAAACATTTAGCATCCGAACATTTGATTTAAGTCAACAGATAAAATTATATATTCTCTCTATACGAGTGGAATTTGAATTCCTTTCTTATAACAAGACAAACCGAAAGGTTTAGAGCAAATTGTTTTCTCCTAGACGCCTCTAACTGACTTTGAAATAATCAAAGAAAGTTTGCGATTCTTCCCGACTCGTACTGCACGGGACTTGTAGTAGGGTATGGGTAAGAGGTTTTGAGTTTCTCCTCTTAGTTATATTTAAAAGATGATATTTAATAATTTTAAAATTTAAATTTTATTATTAATAATTTTTTATTTTAAGATTACAATTTTGTTTATATTAAAAAAAATTAATTTAGGCTGATAGAATCTCTCTCATCTGCGATTCCTTATAGTAGCTTTTTGCTTTGCTAAAGGGCTAAAAAATCTTTGCATACTTATATATCAAATTGAGCTGGTATGCTTTTGGCAGCATTTTACATGCTTGAATCGATGCATTTGACTGAATAAGTTTCATATTTATACGTCAAAATTACGAGGTAAGCTTTTCGCAGTATTTTACGTATGGATGCCTTTGATCTGAATAAGTTTCATATTTATACAGCATTTTACATGCATAAAATAAACACCTTATAATTTTATGATTGCTTAGTCTAGCCTAGCTTTAGCTACTCAAGTAAAAAAAAAATGTATTAAAAATTTTAAAAAGGAATTCTTAATTGTGAATAAAAAATAATAGTAAAAGAAAAAAATAAAAACAATATGGAACGGCCCCTTAATAATTAGTTTTATATGTTTAGCCAATCTTATCCCTCCATCTTGATGCTTTCCATAAATTAAAAATGCCATAAACTTGGTCATCACCTCTGTTTTTCCCTTCTTGTACGACAAATTAAAAATTTTATGAATAAAAAAAGATTAATATTATCTTTTTCTTTAACTTTTCTTGTTTTAGTTATGGTCAATGTTTTTGATGGGACTAATGGAGGATATGAACCAGTTGGAGCTATTACTTTTGGTTTCAACTGGTTTGATTGATTGAATTTAGGCTTAAATATCAAAAAATTCTTAAATAAAAATTATATAATTGAGATATAAAATATTTATTTTCATTAAATTAAAATTTTAAATTTTTATTTTTATTTAATGGAACTTTCAAATGGATAAAAATAAATATGGGCAATTAATTAATTTTTGTATAATAAAAATTCAATTGATGAAAATAAAAATATGAGAACTTAATTGATTAATTGTAATAAAATGATAAGAACTTAGATATTATTTAATTTTAATTCAAAGATTTCCATGCCTTGAATTTTTTGATTCAATGTCAATTTTTTTTGTCACAGTTTAATATATAATTTTAGACCAAACAGGTAATTATGGGTTTCAGATTTTTTTTTTTTGTTTTTATAAAAAAAAACATTGGTTTTTTTGGTTTATTTTTTAGATATAATATTTTATATATTTATATCATATTTATATTATATTATTATACGTAAAATATAAAAATTATTATATCATAATTTATGTGAATTCATTAAAATAAAATATATTTTTTTATTAAATTTATTTATGATTTTAACTAAAATTTTAGATCATATTTTTTTTTATGTTTTCCGTATCTTATTTATAATTATCGAATCTATTGTTTCCATAAAGGAATTATTATTTTTTTATGACTCAACGTTTTCCTATCGTCGAAATCTTTTTCTCTTTATAAATAATCCTACTAGCAGTTTGATTTCATCAATCTCTTTCCTTTTGCATTTTACAATGACAGCCATGAAAACCCAAGAGGAGCAAATATCGGATCAACTACAAAAGCTGCAAGTTAACGAAAAAGAAAACGAATCAGCAGTCGACTCAACTCAAAATATAATAGACTCGCTGCCGAATCTCAATGAAGTGGAGGAGATCTTGGGCTATGGGTTTACCAACAAACGGTTGTTAGAAGAAGCTTTTACACATGTGTCGCTGGGACACGGCTTATCCAACGAGCGGTTAGAGTACGTGGGTGATTCTGTGCTTAACCTACTGTTCACCAAACACCAGTACTTTGAGTACCCTGATTTGCCGCCGGGGGTTTTGACCAGGCTCCGAGCAGCTAATGTTGATACGGAGAAGCTGGCTCGTGTTGCCATTAAACATGGGCTGCATCGCTTTTTGCGTCATAAGAAACCTCTTCTTGAGAAGCAGGTAAGTGTCAACAAGACTTATTTTTTAAATTGTTTTTAGATGAAATAAGAAGATAAAAATCTCTAATATTATGAGAATTAGCTTTATACTTTTTTAGGAGATAATATATTAGTTTGTTTCTTTAATTTTAGCCTAACGATTAGTTTAGTATTGAGATTGAAAATGGTTCCAAAGCTGTTTTTATCTCACATTAATACTAAAAAAAAATACTTTTTTATTTAAAAGTTTGATATGCAAACTCAAAAAAAAAAAAAAAAACCTCTCGAGGTTTTCTTGGAAAGTGGTTGCCCCCGTGTCTTTAAATTTTTATTATTTTATGTATATTATTTTAGATATTTTAATTTTTTACATATTTTTTCACAATCATGTTAGACACTTAAAACTTTTAAATCATAACTTTAAAAAAAAAATTTCTTAAATCATATTTTTCTAATTACATTTTAAACATTTTTTTCAACTGCACGAACACTACTAAATTAGATCTAAGAGTTGGATGTTAATAAAAAAAACTATGATCATTGGGTAAGTCACCAATAGTTATAGGAAGTCGAATTTTGCGTCTAATGTTTTAGTTGTTGAAATCTTTTTTCGATAGTGATGTTTCTACTTTCCAGATACTTGGTCTGAGTTGACTGGCTGAAATATACTAGAAAAGTTTAGAGATTTACCTTTATGAGTTTTTTTTTTTTTTCCCTTGAACTATGTACTTTTTTTTGGAGAATCCGAACGATTAATTGTCCATTGATTTTCATTGGTTTGTCAGTTTGGGTTAAATTTTGGTCGGACCAAGAGATCATTTAAGGTAAAAAAATTTGATCACAGCGTAAAAATAAAAAAGTATATAAATTGCATGTGAAAATATTGTACCCTGGAATAATTTCAAGTTGCTGCATCGTAGCTACGACTAGGTCTATGTTTGAAAATGGCGAGGCTTAGGACAAATAATCATGGATTATTGTCTTATGTTCTAAATTAAGGTTTGTAGCTTAGTGAATTCCTTTTACATCAGGATTATGGTCAGATTTTGTCAGTAAAGGCATCCATTATTCGTTTGTCTTCAAGTCACCAAAGCATCTTCAGCTTGGCTGCATGGGCCATTATTGGTCATAAATACATAGACTAATGGCTTACGTATAAACAAGAAAAAAAAAACTTTTAAACAAAAATTAAATAATTATTTAAATTTTTATTATTTTATTATAATTAATTGAACCATAAATATTTATTTTCATCTAATTAATCTTTTAAATATTTATTTTAAAAATAAATATTGATGATTAATTTCTAATAAAAATTTAATTGATAATAATAAATATTTGAAAATTCAATTAATTACAATAAAATGATAATTATTTGGATGATTATTTAATTTTGATTATGGGTTTTTTTTTTTTTATACTTATGCTTGTATTAGTATAGTGATTCTATTTTTTGGTCGATTTTGTAAATTGGACTTTTCAAGCTATAATCTAATCTAGAAATTTCCACAGATTCGACAATTTTCTCAAGAAATACAGCGCTATCCTTTGCATTCTAATGGACTGGTCGACGTGCCAAAGGCATTAGCCGATCTTGTTGAATCTGTAATCGGCGCCGTTTTCATTGACGCCAATTTCTCCATTGATATCGTATGGAAGGTACCTTACATTTTCCTTTCACTTTCACCTTTAATTCCTTGCAACCTTTCGTGAATTTACATAAATTATCTCCCATTCCAAAGGTTCTAAAGTCAAAATAAATCAATAGTCACGTAATTTGTTAGTAAAATATTTTATTTTTAAATTTAATGATTAAAATTTAAATTTCCGTACTTCAAATACAAAAAAAAAAAAGCTTATGTAAAATAAATAAAAATACCTAATTTGTTGAATAAGCCAGACAATTGAAATGTTGGACAAAATAGTCTTACTTAAATAAAATTATTTTTCAATAATAATTATGATTTAAACTTTAGGATTTTAATTATTTGATTAAAGTTAATGATTTGGACACTTTATAACATTGATATTGATTTTTTTTTTCAAAATTTTTGGCAAATTTTCTCTTATTAATATGAACTTAAAAATGCAACAAGTTTTTAGGTCACATAATTCCAATAATAATGTTGGATGGGGTTGAACAGTTTTCATTATTAGAATATAGTGCAATGAATTTTGTAATACAATAAAAGTAGTCAACAAGATTGGTTAAGTTGATAAAATTAAATATTCATTTGTAAAATTTAAGTTTGAATCTCAATTATTTATTTTAATAAATGATTTGTAAATTTAATATAAATCATTTATGAGACATGAGATTTGCCCTAACCCTGTATCGAAGATTTCTTTCGTCCTAAACTTATATATATATAAGCAATAAGAGAATTTATTTATTTTTGGATGTATAGGTTTTCAAGGATTTGTTGGAGCCCATAATCAGGCGAGAGACCCTGAAGATACACCCAGTGACCCAATTATATGAAGTGTGTCAGAAGAGAAATTTAAAAGTAAAATTTGAAGATTTATGGAAAGAAAGCACAGCTTTTAATGTGTTCATAGATGACCAACTTGTGGGAAGAGGTGCTTGTAGTCTCAAGAAGGAAATTGCACATAACAGGGCTGCCAAAGATGCCCTGGACAATATTCTCAAAATTTTGGATCACAAGGATAATAGCATTGCTGAAGAAACAAACTCTTTAACTTTATATTAATTTAATTTTCAAAGTGATGAATTCAAAATGTAAAAGCTTAAATAAATTAAAACACACATTTTGTAACATTTTTATGAATTAATACAGCTTTTTTTTCCCCAAAAATTAATTGAAAACAAAAGAAAACCTATTCCCAATTTAATTAAAAACAATTTTTAAGTATACTAATTTTTGAAAATATATTTTATCTTTATGTTTAAATGTTGATTATGATTGACCATTGGCTTATGCTTATGAATTTAATTAATTTATGATGAACTTGAGTTTAATCAAATAGATTAATTTTTGGTTCTTCTAATTGTTCCATAAAATTCAATCTTATATGATTATTAATTTAATTTGACTTTAAAGCTTTTGAAACTTGAATGGAATAAATTTTTGGCACTTGTCTTTTTACTTTAAATAAAATTTGAATATAATATATAATTTGTGTTGACATATTTATTATTTTATTTTAAATTCTCGTTAAAATATACATAAACGATGAATAATTTTTCCTTGAGCTTTTGTTCTTCTATGGCCAAAAAAGGATAATATTTGTGCAATACTTAGAGAACTTTAATTTTAATGTATGGGTTTTAGATTCTATTTAAAGGGACAGTAAAATTGATTTTAATAAAATTAAAAAATAATAAATATTATTATAATTAAAAATTTTAATAAATAAATATATTAAATAAATTTTATTAAAATTAATATTTAAATTCAATTGATAATACGATGAATTTTATCACATCGTACCACATCTGCAATGGAATTCAAATTGAGTTATTTCATTTTCTTCAAAATGGTTTACTTAAATTTTAAAATGATTTTATGAATTTATCTAAACCACGAGTCTGTATAGTGTAAAGTGGATAACCACTCTTTTGTACAAAAAAATAAATATTTATAGGGAGGTTAGTGACTAATATATTTAATTTTGTTAGAATTTCAAATGAGGTATATTAAGAAAATAACATTCTTTTTTTTTTTTAATTAAGAAAGGATAGCCGTATTCCAGTTGGTTCACCTTTGGGCTTTTAAAAAGCTTAGTTCAATTTCGACCATTAAATTCGGGGGCCTCAACCTATAAACACAAACCGAATAACAAGCCTAAAATTGTGTCCAACTCTAAACCCAGCCCATCTTGTCCATAGAAAGGCCCAGACGTTTCTCGAACTAATAGAAACAGAAAACCAAACCGTCCTCGCCTTTCCTCGAGTCTTGGCCAACACGAAATCCAACTCTGCGAACCCTTTTTATTAATCGAATATCGCAAATTTGAAAACAATCTAAAAATAAAACCACGTACCCAAACCAATCTCGAAATTTTCGATCGAACTTTTGAAATATAGAGGAATTTGTTTGAGTTATGGATTTTGAGCTAAGGAGAGCGAGAGAGAAGCTTGATAAAGAACAGAGGGAGAGGAAGGAAAGGGCCAAGTTGAAATTGGAGAAAGAGAGGAAAGCGAAAGAAGAGGCTAAGAAGCAACGAGATGCCATTGAAGCTGCTCAGAGATCTAGACGGCTTGACGCCATTGAAGCTCAGCTCAAGGTACTACTAGTCCCCGATCCCTGCTTTAAAGTTCTAAAAATCAATTTATTGATTTTATTATTGACTCTTCTATTGAATTTATAAGTAATTCTTTTAGGATTGTAATTATGACAAAGCAGAAATTGTTTTTTTTTTTGTCATTTTTAGGCAGAAATTGATCGTCGTCGATTCCATAAACCCTAACCTCCCTTTTCCCAAAATTCTAACCTGGAGACCCCAAATTTCAAAGTTTTAGGTTCTAATCGTTGAACTGACCCTTAGTTAACTATTCTGTTTGGATATTTTAATCTACCACGGACTAGGTATGAGGTCTGCACGACTGCACCTTTACTTTTATGATAATTTCACCATGGTAGAGTCCACACAACGTATGTATAGAGAAGACTAGTGCTTGCTTAGATGGTTTACATATGAGCAGAATGTGTTGCATTATGACATTTTTGCTTTATTTAGTAATGGGCATTTCTAACCATTTTCTTCCTTTGTAGGCTGAACAGCAAATGGTAGAAAGTTTGCTTGCGGGAGGAGGAATAGTTTTTTGTAGGATCTTAGAAGCTGTACCTTTCCAGGGTAGTGGAGATAAGATCAAGTTGCCACCATCATGTTTCACAGAATTGTCTAATCAAGGTGCATTTGACAAGGGACCAATGTACTTTCAGTTGTTGGTGGTTCATCAAGGGGGTTCTTCCGTGATTAAGGGTGGTGAGAAGGAGAATAATAGGACTACTCATTCGGGTGTCTTGGAATTCACTGCTGATGAAGGTTCTGCTGCAATTCCTCCCCATGTATGGAGTAATTTGTTCCCTGTGGACACTCCAAAGTCTCCCTTGGTTGAGGTTCGTTATGTTCGACTCTCAAAAGGAACATATGCTAAACTTCAACCTGATGGAATTGGCTTTTCTGACTTACCCAATCACAAGGCTATTCTTGAAACAAGCCTTCGTCAGCATGCTACCCTTTCTCAAGATGACATTCTCACAGTTAAATATGGGGAGTTGACGTACAGGTTACGTGTGCTTGAGCTAAAACCCTCTTCAAGCATATCTGTCTTGGAAACAGATATTGAGGTGGATATAGTCAACCCTGGTGTTGAATCAGAGAGGACAGATCAATACGTCTTAAAACCACTTGTGTTTGGTACATCAGACTCTGGATTGGTTGAGGAAGGAAATTACTTGTATTATAAGTTCTCAATTGATGAGAATACATGGGAAAAAATTGTTTTGGACGATGCCAAAATAGAGGTAAAGATAGATGCAGAGGCGAATGGTGGAGATACTGATCTTTATGTATCCAAGCATCCCCTTGTATTCCCAAACCGGCACCAACATGAATGGTCTTCCCATGATGTTGGCTCAAAGACTTTGATCCTCAGCTCCAAAGACGGGAACTTGGGTGCTGGTACTTATAGCCTTGCAGTCTATGGCTTCAAAGGAACAACCAAGTACCAGGTATCGGTGCATGTTCAAGAGAACAGCAAGCATAAGGTGGGTCAGCAAGCTGTGCATTCATCTGCGATGGAGGTTGATACTGTGGAGTGCCGGAACTGCAAGCATTTTATACCCAGTAGGAGTATAGCACTGCATGAAGCATACTGTAGTAGACATAATGTTGTTTGTCCACATGTTGGTTGCGGAATTGTTCTAAGGATTGAAGAGGCCAAAAATCATGTGCATTGTGACAAATGTGGCAAGCTTTTCAACTGGGAGAGATGGAGAAGCACCTGAAAGTGTTCCATGAACCACTTAGGTGTCCTTGTGGAGTTGTCCTTGAGAAGGAAGACATGGTAGGCCACACTTCTTTCTACAGAAAATTCATTTCAATTTACTATATTTGAATTAACTAGGGCATTATTACTGCCAATTTTTGTTAATTTATTTCAGAAGTGGAACATAAGCTAATTCGCGAATCTGACAACTATTGTTCTGGTTCTATTAGAATGTTGCATGTGCATTACTTGAAGTGTGTGTTCTGGTTCTATTATAATGTTGCATATGCATTACTTAAAGTGTGTGTCATTCTGTGCCAGTTCCAGATGGCATATCCACTAGCCCCCTTTTAAGCCAGCAGAGGATGACTAGGAATGAGTATGAATACTTAATTGTAAATTAGGGTTTCTTGTGTAATTGTAAATTAGGGTTTCTTGTGTTCTTTTAGGTTGTAAATACATTATTAGACATTTAGAGATGCCAGTGCTGTTGACATGTCTTAGACATTATCAAACAAAATTTAAGGTTTGAAATTGTTGGAAGTGTTCATAAAAGACAACCTCAAATCGCTGGCACACCATCACTGTGACATTTCTAAACTCAGTTCAACATTTTGTTTTGTCTTTTTAAAAACACAACATTTTATGTTTGATGTGTAAATCGCCTAAGCTAGTTAAAGGAACATGATGATCTTTTGTTTAGCTCCTGGAGTGACCACAATGATTGGAGTCTGTCATTAATTCTGATATCAAAATGAGAAATTGAGAAGTAGGTGATTGGAAAGTGGAAGCCTTGATTGCATCTTTCTTTTCTTGTTGATCTAGATATCTTTATTAATTTCAGTATGTTGGGACAGGTGCAACAGCCAAGCTTCAGATTGTCCCCTGCGTCTAATACGTGTCGGTTGTTGTGAGACATGGTTCAAAGCTGGAAGCTCTGCATGGACGTTCGTGACAGATTAAGAGGACTTTCTGAACATGAGAGCCCTTTGTGGCTCAAGGAACTGCTCCATGTGATTCTTGTGGACGTTCTGTAATGTTGAAAGACATGGACATCCACCAAATTGCCGTTCACCAAAAGAACTAATGTCCAGTCCAAACTTCCCGATTCAATTAAAGTCCAAAGTCAGCACTATTTTGCATGGCTTATATTGTTATGATTCAAAGAGAAAAAAGAAATCAACACTAAAGTTGTTCACATATGCATGAATCAAAGAAACTCGTGTGATTATTTATATCTATTGTAAGAACTATGGGGGCATCATTGTTTGTGCTTGTGAGAAAGGCAATTTATAAGATACTCATCATGTTAATGGGTATTCCTTTATGTAGTTCACAAGCTAGTTTGGGGTTGATAAACCTTAATTATATTCATTATTCCCCTTTGCCTTTTAAATCAGTTTTATCTTAAAGTAATATTTTTCATTTGATTCAGGTTAGATCCAGTAATTTTTAGACATCAAATATTATGAAAACGATACAAAAAAATATATAAAAGTGATATGATTTAAATTTTGACAAAAACTATATATGAATTTAATAAAAATAAAAAATATGTATGTTTCATGTATGGGATATTGACATGATATATGAATTGTCAAATTTAATGTCTATTTTAATCAAATAGGATGTAATTATCCGTGATCCGAGCTCTAAATAATCGCACAAACTCGATAGCAAGTTGCAAATACAGTGTATAAGATATGGTCGACCTGTGAAAGGCGGATTTGTAGCTTAGTTGCCTTCGGTTGGGGGCGAAAGGCCTTTAAGCTTTGGTCGGGTTAAATGGCAGGTTGTCTGCTTCAATGCTTCTGAACGTTTCTCTTTACTCCCTTATTTTGTTCGTTTTGTCCTTTAATGTTTTCTCTGCTGTTAACAAGTTGGGATCATGGATTCGGAGTCTGATCCCATTGAGCAAATTATGGTCTCATCCACTTCTTTTCATATGCTCTGGTTATAGAACAAATCATTTCCATCAAAAAATTTTTAAAAAAAAAGTAAAAATAAAATAGGAGAAAGTTCTTTTGCCCATGAACCAATGAATTTAATAATATCGTGAAATTTTTAAATTTTATGAATGAAAATAATTTTTCATTATATGTATATTATAAAAAAAAGTTTATTTTAAAAAAATTCAAGTATTAACATATTTTTCGATAACATGAACAATAATATACTTTACGTTGTTTAATAAAATAAATATTATAAAAAATAAAAAATATCGATTACATTTATAAATATATTTATATAAACTGTATATTTCATGAATAAATAATTTCATACATTATAATTTTAACTTTAATTTTATTATTACTTGAATTATCATCAATAACAAAACATAATAATATTTTGATTTGCATGTATTAAAAATTTAAAACACACAAAATACATATAAATATTTTTAATTTTTTTAAAAAAAGTTTATCCGCCACAACGCTCTATAAAACAGGCGAGATTAGATTGTG